>JARHVA010006897.1:785000-807389 GCA_037957365.1 Torreya grandis
ATGGTTAAGGGGTTATAATAGTCTATACATAAGGATGAATATAATTATTTTAGAGTAGGCCAATTAATTGCAAACTCAAGTAAATGAACATTTTGAATTAAACTATTGAGATGTGCTAAAGATAAAAAATAGCAAATTTTTTAATGTATTCTATTAATTTTAATGCCAAGGAAAAATGATAACAAGATGGATTTATCATGTGCATGTAGATCTAATTTTTAAAGAGGCATAAGTGAGTAGGATCAAGATTCTGAGACAATCATAAAATTCTAAAAATGAGGTTTTTGGAGATATAAACACTATCATCAACCTTTGAATGTTATTTTTGAGGCTACTATCCTATTATGTGATGCTACTATTCAATAAATAGATTGCACTAGATTATGATGTGACTAAATTCACTATTTTGGTATTTTTATCACTATTCTAATGATGTATTCAAATATAGAACATATACTATATATATAATTATTGATCAAACCCTAAATTTTCACCCTTCTACACCTTTGGGATGTGTTCTAATAAAAATGAGTTAGTGGGCTCACAGTATTGAGCTAACTTCAAAAAAACCTCTATTAATGAGCACTACCTACATATCCAATACTCAAAGGAGGGCCTTAGATTTATGTAGTTCTCCCCTATGTGTGGGAGTGTGTTGGATAATGAGTTAATATGTTTAATGTAGATGCATGCAATGATCCAATTTGTAACAGAAAAAATATCACTCATGGATTAATCTTTGGATGCTTAAAACTTTTCATTGATATGAAAATTGGGAGGAATAGGGTAGTAGAACTTATTTTTTCAATTTATTGAATGATGTTTAATAGGTTCTTACATGATATTTTCTATAATATTAATGAGAAGGCTTAGATTTATAATTATACCATGCCTTCTAAAAATTTCTCATGGCAGTGTTCAATAAGATAAATATGTCAACCCATAGGTTTATAATAATTTTTAATTTTAATGACTTTATGTGACTAGATACTATATAAGGATATTGACATTAGAATTGACACTAGTGTCCCTCTATGGTTGGTAATGTCAAAAATGCTAAAAAAATGGGTATATATCTATTACTAATAGTGAAGGATATATATAAAGTTTTGATCTTTTTTAGTGTATAAGTGGTTTGTATCATTTTAATGATAAGTTTTAGACTATAAAATAATCATTTAGTTAGATTAAAATGGTGAATGTGAGCCTTTTAATAATGAGGATGTCAAGAAATGAATGGTAGATCCTTGCTTGGTATTTTTCAAATGTACAAGATTAAGATGTTATAAATATTTATTTTTAATATCTAAATTACCCCCACCCCCACCCTACACTTAATATAGTAATGCATAATGATGAAATGATTAAGTTGTAGAAAATAGTAAACCACATGGGTGTGTATAACATACCTTGTCTTTTCTTGAACCTAGTTTGAGTGTTTTTCTAGTGTATAAAATGTAATTGGTGCATTCAACACACCACGCTTTGGTATTTTTATTTTTAAAAGTGGGGACCCCCTTTGTTTTTAGAGGATGTATATTTTATTTGGGTGTGTATGATCCTTACTATCTGAAGGATCTTGATATTTTGGGCATTGAGTCACATTTTTATTTTCATGTACCTATTTTAATTTGAAATGAATTATTGAAAATAATCTATTAATGAAAATTTTGAAAGAATTGATATATGTAAGGTATTTAGATTCACTTATTTTTATTCTTTTCATTCATAATACTTTTGTTCAAATACTTTTGGTCTTCTAAAAGTATTGATTTGCAAACTTTGTTTCAAGGACTTTTCTTCATATCATTTGTTTCGATTAGTGATTTTATCTTCAACAACTTTCCTTCAAAAGCTTTGGCCTTTAGAAGGTTTTGATTATTTTTATATGGCCTTCAAAAAATTTATCTTTGGGAATTTTCTTCAAAAACTTAATCTTTGGAAACTTTTAGTTCAGGAACTTTATCTTTGGGAACTTTATTTCAGTCAACAAATTTATTTTAGATAAATTCATTTAAAAGGTTTACATTCAATAAATTTTATTTATAAACTTTATCTTTGTAAACTTTCTCTTTGGTAGCTTTCATTTAGAAGGTTTATCTTGAGGAACTTTCTATGTGACAACTTCCTCCCAAATGACAATCTCTTTGAAAAGTACTTAGTCTATTAGGCTTGAATTCCAAGTTTGACTCCCCTGACTACACCATATATTGGAAAATTTCATAAATAAAAGGCAATACCATGTCATCCTAAATGAAGAAACATCCTAAATGGCATATACACTAGGACTAGATGGTCAAATTTGAATTGAATGAAGGTGATGAGCTCATAGATGTTGGTAATTTATGGTGCATGAACTGGAATGAATACAAAAAGCTATAAAATTGATCCCCCAACTAATTTCATCTCATTTTATTTTCAATAGCTTGAGTAAACTTATCTCTTTATAATCTCAATTCCCTAGTTGTGACTAGAATGACTTGCAACTCATGTAATTCAATTTTTCCACCACCATTTTTGAAATCTTGAATTATACCAACATCTATCATACACCCATGGAATCTTCATATAGGTCATACAAGGGACCCTTAACACCCTCTAGGTTTTCCATCAAGGACTTTATTGAATACTTAGACATGAATTTTGATGCAACTATGTTTGGCAACCTCTATCCCTATTACTCATATTTATGGTAGGTCATAGAGAACATTGATTCATTTGTGTTAGAAGAAGACATTTTGGCCAAGGAGAAATGACTTACAGTGACCTATTCCCATTTAAGCGATAGGCCCTTCACTATGTAGTCACCAAGTCATAGGTCATGATGTGTAAAGACTTGTTTCAAGGCCTATTCTTCAAAGGTAAAATTATAGACAATGGTTATTTGCACTATGTGGACAATAACACAGTTGTGGCATACATCTCTAAAGAAGCATTCATGATGTATTTAAGTCTCCCTATCCTATATGTTAATTTGACTTATATATTATAGTCATTTTTAATAAAATCAATAATATGGAGAGATTAGTAGGGAATTGGCTTCTCTCATGCAAGAGGTTCACTGTCAAAGAGCATATTAATAATCACATCCCTATCACTTAATTCAGGATGGGGATTTGCATAGGCATGGCATTGTTGAACATACTCTTTAGCCACCTAAGCATCCACTTCCTAAATTTATAATGGGTACCCTTGATAGACCTATTATTTACTTAAGATCACACATATGCATTGGGGGAAGTCATTATTTCCCTCCTATAGGAACAATCTTGACTCAAAGATACGAGGCCCCAAGGGGGAAATTTTTATATGATGTCATACCTACTAGATGTAGTCATGGGAATAGTATACAAGCATAATGGGTTTTTAAAGAGTCCCAACTTTGATTTTATCAATAATATAATATGTGACTTTTATTATTTTTTTCACATATATGCATATGTTAGAAACATCACTAGAATTATAGAGGACATATACCCTCAGGTTTGGATTCCATTCATGGCCATCCTCTGGCTAAGATTTCACCAAGCATTGCCAAAACACTCACAAATGTGGGAGATTACTAACTCTACCCTAATTACACCATCATCATGGTTTCTATTCATAAGGTGGACCCTCTTTGGCTTCTCAAATTAATTCCTAACAAGGTGGCTAAATAATAAATTACCTTCCAAATATAGAATGGTATATATGAGGATATAACAAACAAAAAAAGGATCACTTTCCATGGATCCCATATCAATATTGGGAGGATGAAATATAATTTTAGGATGAATTTTAGGGAAGCTGGGAATGTGAGGAAAACATATGCATTGGCTACTCTGCCCCATAGGGATTGGGACCACCATGGGAGAGTCTAGTAAAATATATATAGCTTAGGCATCCTCTATAAACATAAGCCATTTGACCATGACTTCATGTTTCTTAATACCAATGATGATGAAGAAGTAAAATAAATAGTAGTGACAGTGGTCTTGAGTGAAGAATTATAAAGGGTGATACAAGTTGACCTCTCCATTACACTCATCTAAGCTAAATTTAGGATCGCACCACTAGGAGGATAGAGATCCTCTAACTTCTAGAGTGGCATGCCATACCAATAGCTAGTAGACTAGGGACAATATCCCCAACATCCATCTGTGGATCAAGAATAACCACAAGAGCAATATAATCTAGTAGGAAAAGCATTAGTGGATCATTAACATGAACAATAGAAAGATCTAGAAGAGATACCTATTTTTGCACAAGAAGAAGAGGAACAAACTCTTCCAATTCAAGTGTCAGTTGTTGAACTAAGGAGAGTTAAGTAGGAATTAATAGAGGATTTGACACAATAAAAAGATAGCACAAGTAGAGAAGAGATGGAGATCATTTACATAGACCTTCAACAGCCCTAACATCGAGCATGACTACCCCTCCTCTTCCCTAATAGGTGACTACTCCATAAGCTAAGAAAATGACACAATGTTATCAAAGTAAACCAAGGGGGGAGAGACGTTATACCCCATCCATAGAATCACTCAAAAAGGCACAACCTTTAGTGGAAGGAGAGCCAAGTCAAGAGGTGGATGAGGAAGAATTACAACAAGCCAAGGTCATGAGCTTGCAAGCACTAAAAGTAAAGGCACCCCTTAGTAGTGACTCATATGGAAAGGGTGTTCTATTTACTACCCACTTAGGCCTATTTCCTCTAATGTCATTGTCATTTACTTCTACCATGCTTTTTAGTTATTTCTACTTTTATTCCTATGAAATCACTCTCTGTTGGTCTTATTTTTATATACCCAACCTTCACTCTTCTAATTACCACTTATATTTCTTATACCATTTCCCATGTAGTCTCTACCTCTATAGTTTCTATTCCTTTGGTCTTCATCCCTTTAGCCATAGTTATTTCGACACCATCCACCTTTGCTCCCACTCTTGTAGTCTTTGCTTCTATTACCATAATCATCAGCCAACCCATCAATTAAATAGTTACCTCCTCTACCCAATTGGGTTCACCATTGCCTTATTCAACACCAATCTTGACCACAATAGTAATAATTATTAAGAGGTCCCCAAAAATAAATCATTCTATGTTGTGTACCCCATTCCATGATTTGAGAACATAGACTAGTCCAAAATAATTTAGCCCTTGATGCCTAAACCCTCTACTGAGCTTGAGGAGTATGTAAAAATAGAAGTTCAACCATAAAATCATACAAATCTTACTCTTCTAGACTAGACCAAGGATTTAGGAGCAACATCTTTTAATAATCCCAATCTAAATATTACTAATCTTCCCACTGTAAGCTCACTTTTTTAAAGCCACTGTCTCGATCTAGAAGGTTAAAAAAATAAATATTAAGGATAGTTCTAGAAGAGGGTTGATTTTGGAAGAAAAGGAAGAAATGTATTCCCTTTAAAAAAGGTATCATAGGAAAAATGGTCATCCCCCATACATTGGACCTCAATCCCTATATAGAGACTCATACCAAGGTAGTACTGGTCATCCATGAGGGAATAGAGCTGACTAGACAAGAAGTAGAAGAAGAGTTGGAAACTCTCAAAGAGTAGTAATAGGTGATACGAGTTCACATAGTATAGAACAAGATGTAAAAAATATGGCACTTACATTGTATGAAATTTTGGATACAATACAATTCATTCTTTGAGAGTGTAATTGGATCTTCATGTGAATTTAATAACAAAATTATTTAAGCTTATTAGAGAAGAAAAAAATAAATTGAATTTATTGGTATTATAAACCCTTAGTAAGGCATTCATCCACCTAGATTTCATGACCCCTCTAGAGGAAACTAATGCATTAAATTTAACTCTCATCAGAACATAAGAGGCCTGAGATTAGGTGTCATCTTTTGAAGCTTTATTGAATAAGCTTGTAGAACAAGAAAAGAAAGCAACATAAATTCTAGGAAATCTTCAATTAACAAGAGTCAAGGACAACACAAGGAAGATTATAGCTTAAACCATTTTTTATTAGATGATTCAACAAGTTTTAGATGGTTTCAAATAAATTTTACAAGGACTGATCTTGGAGGACATTGAAGCAAAATTAAGTATAGTAAGGAGGAAGGCAACAAAGGTAGAGGTCTTTTGGGTTGGCTTTCAATCCACCAAGATAGAGCATATAAGGATTATGTAATGAATAGGTAGGCTAACTAGACTTCATCTTCTAGACATGAACTTAATTCACACATAACATGCTAAGTCATACAAGTATTATCAATAGTTAGATATAAAGAAGAAAGCAGTGTCAGTGCCACCTACCAATT
This sequence comes from Torreya grandis, assembly GCA_037957365.1. Classification (NCBI taxonomy): domain Eukaryota; kingdom Viridiplantae; phylum Streptophyta; class Pinopsida; order Cupressales; family Taxaceae; genus Torreya; species Torreya grandis. The sequence continues at coordinate 791,279 of JARHVA010006897.1, forward strand.
TTTCTCCTCAGACCCCACCTACAGTGCCAATAAAAACATTACCATCAACTTTATCCCCTTATGGTTCAATAACTACATCAATTTTGCTTCATAGTTTATCTCTAATTGTAACTCTAATTCAAACAATAATTCCATCAACAAGTACAAGTCAATTCACCATTTCCACAATAATAAGTATAATAGCATCTCTAATAACCATTTTGAAAAGTTTCAAGCAGGATCTAATTTAGCTTTAAGTTAAAGGCTATTTTTGTATAATTTTGCATGTAATTATTCTGAATGAATAGTTAATTTTTAGTTACATCCATGTTTTAATTAATTAAATTATTTGTGCCAGCATGAACACATCACATGTATGAGGTATATATAAGTTATGACGTACAACTGAGACTTATGATCTAGTCATTTAGGATGTAATAAAAAAATTCTATTTGGAGGATGAATCAACCCCTTACCCAAAGTTATTTATATACATGTAGAACCCTCTTTTCAAAGGGCCAAATTTTTTGATCAATATATAGGAAGAGATAAGATATTGATTATCATGCAACTGTGTTTATTCTTTCTTCTTCCTTTTGTATGTTAATGAATTTGAAAGTTTCTTTGTCTATATTAATTCAATAATTTTGAAGTGTGTTAGTGCTATGGATGAATTTGATATTTTTATATTAATGAATATTAATCTTTGATGTGAAATAAAAATTGAGGATTGATAGGTTTCATTAGTTTAAGTGGTTAGTAAAGGTTGAAATGATATTTCAAGGTGTGTAGAGGCATATCTTTTGATATAGTCTTCTAAGTGTGAGTCATAACTACACTAAACAATTTTTTGGTATGAATTGTAATCTCTTAGGCAAGGGTGTGCAATAACAACCCTAATAAAATTAACTTTCAATTGATACCATTAATCATCCTATATTTTTTATCCCAAATTACTAACTAATCTTGTTCGTGAGTGTACAATCTTGGAGATACTTGTCCACCAAAGAAATAGTCTTAGAAACTACCTTTCAGGAACATAGAACCTTCTTTTCTACCTTACCTTGCTTTCCCATTTTGAGTTTCCTTGATATATACCCACCTTTTAATAAATTCTCCACCCATCCAACTCCCTTAGTGATTATTTCTATTAGATTCCATCAATATATCCACAAAACTTGGTTAAACAACCCATAGGATAAATTTTATATCCCATCACCTAGTTATTTAACTACATACCTAAAACTCATGCCCCAGAGTGGAACCTTATTCCATATATATTCCAAAATGTTAGAGGCTACCTCATTTAACTTTATAAGGTGTGTGTAAAACCTACATCAACATAAAAAACTTTCCACTAGAAGGAGGTCCACTTATGTGTTTTCCTAATAATAGAGGTTATTCACTACATAGAGTTACATTGGAAACACCCAAGAGATTAACAAGGTTTGGATCCTAAGTTATCCTTTTGGTTTCACCATTATCAAAACCTACGAGACCTAAACCCATACTTGTCATCCCTAAAATAAATTGAGCCAAGACACATTCCCCTATAATAAATATCCCACTTATCAATATTTTTATCGATCAACCTTGGTTACTCAAATCTGCTATTACCATCCCTAAGGACCAACACAATCTGCTAAGGAACCTAAAAAATTATTTAGTTACCTTTTCCCCCTCAAATGAGAGGATGGTAGAAGAACATCAAATTATTTAAAGTTGATATGAGGTTAATGAATGTCATCCATGAGGATGTTGCATGCAAGATTTTTCCATTTACTCTACAAGATTCTTCTTATGATTGGTATCTCAATTTGTAGAAAAAATTTATCCCCTCATAGAATGAGTGTCAAAATAATTTCCTTAGATAATTTGGACAAGTGACTAATCCAAAATTGGTATATCATCTCTTCACCAACATGAAAAGGGAACCTAGTGAGTTAATCTAAGCCTTCAATGCAAGATTATAAAATATGTACACTCAGTTGAATTCCACATATAAACCAGACATGACTTTGGTGTTCAAAATATGCAAGAGTGTCTTATATCCCATTACTACAGTGTTCTTGTGAATATCTAACACCACCAATACTTTATCTTTAGCATTCCAAGAAGTTATTAATATCAATAAATAGCTCAATCCACATATTATCCCTCATAATTTAGGGGGTAGACATTCAATAATAGACTCCCATATTTTAATACAATTCCACATGCTAATCAGAATGTTGTTACATTCAATTAGAATCAATTATACACTCTACCTCCTATGATGTAGAAAATAACAAATTAAAATTATGATTTCTTAAATAATTAGGTACAAATGAATCCCTATCAGTAAAATCAACATTGGGCTCACACAAATGTAGAATTCACTTAGGGTTCTAACTCCAACAAAGTTGAATTAGATTTTATTCAAATAATGGTCCAAAAACTAAGCAATGATTTCTTGAATATGTAGAAAAGGATGGGTAATACCACTAATCATAATTATAATTAAAATTATAGCTTGCCAAGATACAATATGCCTTTCAATAGGCCCACAAATAATGAAAAACAACAATAGTCTAATAAGAATGAACAAGGAATCCAATAGAGGGTAGGTTATTATAGTGTTAGTCAATAAAACCAAATCAAAACTGACACACTAAACACTAACACCTCTAGCCTAGACATTGAGGAGAGCATAGGTAACAAGCATATAATGAAAACATAACTAGAAAAAAATCATCCTTTTACCTTCCTTATAGCTCTAAAATGGCTTTTTTAAGTGGCTTTTTTGGCTTTGTTCATGAATAAATATTTTTCAATGAATATCCATTTGATCCACCTCTCCTTGACACCTTGGTTTGGCTAATTAGCTTATGAATTTGGCATGGTAACACTACTAGAAAAGTTTCTTGCATCTATTTGAGCATAATAACTTTACACTAAAAGATCTTATCTCTCAATAAATGAGAATTATAACTTTAGATTATGAGATCTTGTTGATCAATAGGTAGGGCCTTATATTTATAGCCTCCAAAGTTAACTCTCACCCAAGGTGAGTTAATGCTAAGTTTAAACATGGAATGAGTTTAAAATAACCCTAAGTGAGTTGAGGCTAATTCCAGTTGAGTTAAAAGGTATCATATAATTATGATTTTCAATTAATAGGCATGGATCTCAAATTATATATTTTTAGATATTTTGGGAGAGCTTGACAACTCATAAAGGTAATGATGAAAAGGCTTGATATTTTAAATTTTTGAAATTTCCATTTTTAGTTATTCATTAATTCCAAATGAATTATTTATCTAAGCATTTAATATATTTTAATTATTTTATTAATTTTGAATATTATTTTAGCTCTTTTAATAATTGTTCAAGTACCCCATTTAATGGGTCCATAGGCCAAATTGCTAGTTGTTAGGTCACAAGGTGACTGGGGAGGAGTCTATGAGAGGTTATTATTGCATATAGGCTAGAATCCCAAATAGAGATGCCTCAAGATTATTTTGAGTATTGACAAATGATTCATGGATGAAATTGGGCTATTTAGTGATTTTTAAGCTTAATTTACAATGTTTTGTAGGAATCAGTCTGAAGTTTAGTTGGAAGCTAGTTGTGATTGGAATGGGGTGTCTATAGTTTTCCCCTATTTGAGAAGGAATTGAAAGCTATAGGAACATTAACATATTCTCAAATAATTAAAATGTCATGTATTCTAAATGCCCCACAAATATATGGATGAGCCCTAGATGCCCCTTCAAGGGAGTGAGTGGCAAAGAAGGTCAGTGATCAGTCCCTCAAAAGAAGGAAAATGATGGGACACAAAGGTAAAGGGGGTGAAAAATATTGATTTGCATAAAGACTATTATAGTTAATGTCATATCAAGATGCCTCATTTGGGTAGATGAAAAGGATGATTTGTCCAAATATGGTTATAGTCATTAGCATAGCAAGATAAAAAAAATAATGATTTGCCCAAAGGTGGTTATAATCATTATAAAAATAAAAACATGCCCCGATTGGGAAGATATAGATAATGATTTTCCCAAACATATTTATAATCATTAGCACAATGAAAACATACCCCATTAGGGTAAGAGAAGGATAATCATTTGTCCAAAGGCATTTATAATCATTGACATGGTAATTTTAGATAATATGATAGATCGAAATAGAGGGCTTACTAATTGAATTCATACTCACAGAGTAATAGTAAGCTGAGATAGAGGAGAAAGATGAATTTGTGCAACCTACTATTATGGAGATGCATGTCCTAACTATCAAGGATTAAAATTCATTCATGATTTAATTACTCTATATTTAAGAAATGATTTGGATAGATTAGGTATTTTTTAGGTGACCAATGAGAAGTATCATAAAATCATTACTTGTAAGATTTCTTGAGCTGAGTTTTTTATGTCACATGATGGTATGCATCATGATATAAAACATAATGATAACATATATTATATATGTATAAGGACTGATACATGATCTAATAAACAAGTAAAAATAATGCACTAATGATAAAAACCATGATGACAATGTTTTCGTATGAATATAGATGGACTTAAGTATAATATTCAAGTAATCACCCAATGAAAATATGTATACTAAGTTAAGTCACAACAATGAAATCAAATAAATTGGCAACAAAAAAATAAACAAACACCAAGAAACAAAATGCCAAAATACATAAAATAAAAATAAAACATAATAAAATAATGAGAACAAAATGAAACAAAAACAAAAAATGGTTAATCATAATATTAGTTCAAATAGAAGATAAAGTATTCATGAATGTGTAATATATGTGTTACTCTTGGTGATAAGGTGACCCCTAAGCTAGGTAGAAACTATAGGAGTATCATAACATAAGAACACTAGCACAATGTTGCCCTTAGGCTATAAGTAAGCAACATCAAAAATAAGTTGACAGACATTGCCCTTAGGCTAGAGGATATAATGAAAAAAACATACAAAATGGGGGGAAGAGAATAAAAGGAATGGGTATCCAAGCTAACTCTAGATGCACTAGGCAAGTGGTCATTGCCTACACAGTTCCTTGGATGTGAGGTCTAACATAAACTTTTAGCCAAATGCAGTTCTCCTAGGATATGGGTTAGAAGAATATGAATGATAAGAAAATGTGATTTATGTGTAGAGGAATATGGGAATGGTCTCTTAAAATTGTGAGAGCATAAAAAATTGTTACTCAAAAAATCAAGAGCATAAAATGAACCCAAGTAGTCATTAGGTATCAAAGTTGAATACACAATGCTCATAATATAAAATCATAAAATGGTGAGAGCATAAGGTTTAAAGCCAAAAAAGATGGGTAAACTAAATGACAAGTGGTTACTTGTGAAATTTATATGGGTCCCAAGATCCTTAAGGCAAATAAGTGGTCAAAAATAAAAGAAGGTGTGGCCAAGCTAACCCAAGATACCCCATGTATCTAAGTGCTAACTACATATCCCGTTCAGACCTTAGGTCAATTTAGTTCTACCAAAAATGGGAGGAAAAGACCAAGGTGGTCTAAGAAAATAAATGGAACAAAGAAGATGGCCCATCCTAAAAAATTTGATGGTTTTATATCTCACATGGAGAATCTAAGCCAATTTTTGTGATGTTATGACTTTTAATATTTTCTAGGTCTTTTACAAATGTTTTTGAAATTTTCTACTCATCTCAACTCAATCAAGAATTATGAGATACTAAACAATCCAACTCGTAAAAAGGTGAGAGTGTGGTTGAGGTTGTCTATAAAATGGCAAGAGCACTGGAAAAGGGTGACTGAGCTAACCTCAACATGAATCGAGCATTGCCTACATAGTCCCAATAAGACCTCAAGTCACTATAGTTTTGCCTTACATTGAAGGAATATAATTAGTTAGTAGTAAGTTCATGAATTAGGCTATTAGCATAGTATGGAAATAGGAATGACAAGGTGATATGACAATGTATGGTAAGTTTTTCCTAATTTGCCCATAGGTAGTTATAATTAGGTAGCAATGACATAGGTCAATGATACTAATTTTCCCAAAGGTTTTTATAATTAGTATGATAGAGTGGGATACTAACTTTCCCAAAGGTGGTTATAATCAGTAACACTCATAATGAAACAAAATAACAAATGAAGGATGCAACTATCAAACCATTATCATAATAGTCCAAGATACTGCCTCTATTTATAATACTAAATTAAATACTAAAACTTTCATTTGAATATAATTATTGAAGGTGCTTGAAGAACTAATAGAAAGGAATGAATGTCAAAAGGGTAGGGGAGAGTAAAAATAATTTTGTTTAATAGGGAAGGTATGATAGAATGGTATATGATATGGCATGGTACAAGGATGGTGATGTTATGACAATTGGATATAATGGTAATAGGGTTGTCCCCAAGTGGTAAGGTAAGGTAAATGGTAGGGTATGAAACAATGGTAAGGTGAATGGAAAATGAAAATGGTAAGGTAAATGGAAAGGCAAAAATATAGTTTTGTTGTTCTTTTTGATGTGGAGATGCATGTCTTGATTAGCATATGCTATAATTAGAATAGTCAAATGTTTAAATTTTCAATCCACACATATTTTAAATATCTACTCTGTCAAGAACCTACTACAGATCTAAACTCTAATCATGTGATTGTGATCTTTGTTGGTCATTGATTTTGTTTCATACAAACTTTGAGATAAGATGTCGTCATAGCCTCTATAAAGGAAAGTGTAGCTAAGGATGGTAAATACAGATAAATATTGGCTAATAGGCCTAATTTGGTAATGTAATATAGGTCTAGAATTAATAAATGGATTATAATGGAATGTATAATTTTTGGGAAATGAATGAATATTAGGATTTTTAGAAACAAACAATGTTGTTGATTCTAGATTTGACATAACTTTAGTTGTGGTAGGGCCAAAGACTTCTAAATATGCTCTCAATAGGACCACCATATTTTTTTTAGTTTGGGCTTGAGAGTAGCTACCATTTGATTATGTTGTAGAATGGAGGTTGTACTAATTTTATCTTTGATAACGTCTCTATCAAGTGATGAATAAATTTGTGCTCATCTATTGGCACCTCAATGAATTTTTCACCAATAGATTTGTCATGATTATCCCATATCACCTACCATAAGGTTTCAGTAAGGAACATTGAATTTTGTCTTTTATTGTCTTTTAGCACATCAAACAAGGATTCACTAGAAGATGTTGAGTTTGTACTTTGATTTCCCCTTGGTACCTCTAAGAAGGTTTCACTAGGAGTGTGTTCTTATTCTGCATGAATGTGGTTTTAGTCCATCTGATATTCTTCAACTGATATGTCACCATGGATGTAGTCCAATGATGTATGATTTTGTTAGTCCCAATTGGCACTTGTGAGAGGTGGAATGTTAATATAATGGTTATGTCAAGTGGTGTTAATGGCATGTAATGGTAATGGAATGGGAAGAGGCAACATAATCCTTGTATAATATACTAGGATAACTTGTATTGATGTTGAAGTAATCATCCTCAAAAATTATAAAAGGATCACAAATTATTTAAATTTATCTACAAGGCATGTATAACTAATGTTTTAATAGCCACAAATGTATTATGATTCTGAATTTAAGTTTTACTCAAAGGACTCTAAATTTGATGTTGATACTAACATTGATTATTATTCTAATGCGAAATCTAATATCAGTTTAAAAATAGAACCTAAATTAAATTTTGATTCTTCTTTGATTTTAGATGTTGCTACAATGATGTTTTTTTAATATTTGTTATTGAAAAAATTAATGTATTGTGATGGTATAATGGGCTCTTCAAAAATAGACTCATCTAAGAAGGTTTCAACATAGACTAGTTCATCTAGGTGAAGCCTCTCAAAGAGAGGTAACAGATCGAGGGGTGAATCCACAAAGACTAGCTTGTCAATTTAAGACTCCTTAATGAGGGGGAAAAAGTTGAGAGATAAATCCATACAGACTACCTTATCAAAGGGGGTATATTTAATAATAGGATAATGGTTGAGATAATGATCTGCCCAAAGTAAATTATAATCATTAGGGTATGACTTAGTAAAGATTATCTTGTTAGAGTGAGACTCTTCGGCCAAGGGGAAAGGATCAAATGATGATTCATCATTAGTTGACTTATCACAAATAGGTGTTTCAAAAAAAACATCATGAATTGGTTGGTTGTCTTGGCCTTGGTTCACACCTTGTAGAATATCAAATTTGAACATATCTTGGTATTTGAAAGATGGCTCTTGGAGAGATACTTATTGGATTTGTTGTGGCTTAAAAATTAGTATGGATTTTCTAAAGTGGGGGAACGTTGGAAATTAATGAAATATGATCAGTGGTTGGATAATTATCTCTTTTTAAATAGGCTCATCTAATATGGTCTTAACAAAGACTGATTACTAATCTAGGATAGTAACTGTGACTCATCTATTCATAATTACACAACCTTATTAGGATAACATACTACCATACTTGGAAGGGCCTAGAATGGTAATGGAAGGGAGTTGTGAAGTTTGGCTTCTAACATAGGACAAAGTACAAGGGCATGTAAAGGCAATGGATATATGTTATAAATCTTGGTTGCTAATGTAATCCAAAGGATGAGGGCATGGAATGGTAATGGAAGGGAGTTGTGAAGCTTGGTTGCTAATGCAATCCAAAGGATAAGGGCATGGAATGGTAATGAAAGGGAATTAATAAGATTGGTTTCTAATGTATTTCAAAAGAGAAAGGCCTATAATGGTAATCCTTATGCTCTATAAATCTTGGTTGCTAAAATACACCAAAATAGGCTTAATGGTATAGGTAGGAGATCGAGTACCATTATCATTAACAGGGAAAACATTATACATTAATTGGCCCCAATAAATGAAATCTTGGCATATGATAATCAGCATGGATAGGTTGGCAAATTATCAAAAATATGGTAGTCTTGGTCTATGAAAATGGTCTTGGTCTAAGTCTAGGTTTGAAAGTGGCATTGGTCTAGGAATTAGTACACGGTCTAAAATGCTTTCAAGGTCTAATGCCAAATGTCTCACACAAATAGTCAAGTGAATGGATAAATCTAAATGTCAATCTTGGTAATAGTGTTTCAAATAACTCTAAAAAAATGGAAAAGGTTTCTAGGTCTTTGGGAACAAGGCACAAAGTTAGGCTCAAAATCAACAAGGTATAAAATAAAGGGGTAAGATGCTAGGTCTTTTGGGAAAATGACACAAAATATAGAATTTAAAACATACTAGGCCTAAAAATCAAAAAGGTATAATACTAGGTATTTTGGGAACATGACACAAAAGATAGACTTTGGAAAAATACTAGGTCTAAGATAAATAGGAATTTATAGGTCTTTTAGAAACATGACATATAAGCTAGACTTGGCACAAACTAGGTCTAAGAAGTAATAAGATTAATCTAACAAATTTGAAACACTTTGACTCAAATTAGGAATTTAGATTCAAAAATAAACTTGACCTCTGTAAAAATACATTGGACTTTAGGCACACAAAATATAGACCACTTCCTAAATAAATACAAAAAATATTGCACAAACCAAAAGTGAGATATAAATGTCTAAACCAAAATTACATGAGGCATGGGCATAAATCAATCAATGTTTGAGATCTAAACTTATTAAGACCAATTTTGAACTTGATTTATAAGTCTTGATTTCTTAAATGGATAAAAAACTAGAGCAAAATGGATAACATAACCAATACTAAGCATGGACCAAGAAGGTACACATGGTTTTGAAATCGAAATTAGACACAAGGCAACAAGTCTTTGAAATAATGTGAGTAACATAATGATGTTATCTTACTTTAAAGGTATGAAAAAATGGTTTATTTCAAAAACTCCAAGTCATAAGACTTGGAATGAAACAAGCATTGTAATGATTCCCCTTTCAAACAAGTGAGATGCACACATAAAATTTTGACAAATAACTAAGGACAAAGTATGGTTTCAAATAGATGGCATAACACCTCTTTAAAAAAATATTGATGTTAAAACATGAATTATTTTGGAAATGGTATGATAAACAAGTATTTTTTACCCAAGACAATGTAAGTAAAAAGGAAAAAATGACAAAAAACACTTAAGCATATCATCCTAATCCTAAAAATTGACAAGGTAGCTTTGTACTATCAAATTCCATCTATATACTTTCTATTAAGAGGAAATTATTTTTTTTTATCCAAAAATATAAAACTCACATGAAAATTAGGTATTTTAATCCCCCTCTTCTCTCAATATTTTTTTTGATGATATGTAACTTTGAGATTCCTACCCTATATTGACAGTAAGTCCGCAACAAGTGGGGTGTGTTTTAAACTATCAATTTTCATTCAATCTAAATGGTCTAATATGTGTGATTAACACTAGAGAATAACACATCATTTGGATTTAAATTAATTGAATTATTTTTAAACTTTCTTATCCTTTTCACAATCACTACATCCATCAATTTTTCAATGTAGTGTAATGTCCAAGTTAAACATACGTCTTAAGGTAGTCTCTTATTAATGAAGTTTATTTAACTTCTCAAATAAGTATCCCAGTAAGTCAAACTATATTTTTTTACCCCTACCATATATTTGGGTTTAATTTATTCTTTGAAATGAATTTTTGGGTCAAAACTTCCTAAATAACCCATGGGGAGGTGATGAACTCCTGCCCACAAGCTAAAATACATAAAATAGAAAAATGGAAGGACTTTAGGGTCATTTTGGGTCACCCAAATCACTCATATTTTGTGGAGGGATGTAATGAATTTCCTTTCACACTTTAGTAAAAAATCAACAAAGGAAAAAAGTGAAGCATTTTTTATCACCCATGTTCCCTAAAGGGATGGGGGAGAGCATACATACAACACTCAGCTTGCAAAACAAACACACAACAACAATCATAAAAATGAAACTCTTGTGAGCATTTAACTAGAGTGTGAGTTCATTTTTATAGAACAAAATGAAATATGTCATGAATTTTATCCTCTTGGCATTGTGTGAAAACCTTTAAAAAACAAAAATGACTTAAGTAAAAGATTTTTAAAAACACCAAATGTAAATGTGAGTTTAAATCTTAGTGTCCAAAACTATCTTTTTTGGCCTTTGGGTCCTCTAAAAGATATTAGGGGGTCCTTGTGCTTAGAATAAATAATTAATTAGGAAAATCATTTTTATAATTTAGATTTTGGGTTTCAAATTTTCTTCACACATTATAAAATCACATAAACATAACTTTTTCTACAAAACTACAACTAGTCAACACCAAACCACAATTTCCTACAGAACAACTTCTTAATTCAAAATTGTGAGTCTATAGATTAATAATTTAGATATATAGTGAAAAATAATAAATATAAAACACAATATTTCAACTCCCTATAAAACAAAAATTTTAAGACAAAAACCATGAATGTATAGGGCAATAATATAGATCTACAGTGCAAAATTGCAAATCTACAACACAATATCAAACTCCCTACAAAATAAAAGGGTTAAGACAAAACTAAGAATATAAAAGGAAATATCTTAAGTCATGAATGCAATATCATGATTTTACAGGGCAAAAATGTAGACTCCAAAGGCAATATCATGATTTCTTGCAAACATGCAAATTACAAAGATGATATCGTAATTATACAAACAAAATCTCTACTTATTATGCAATAATGCAACTACAAAGTCATGATATTTTAATTTTAATATTGTTATTCCTAATTTTAATACCATGATAATTAAAAATCAAAATCATAATTACAAAGAATAAAATGTGATTTCCTATAGGATGTCTGGAGATTTCAATTTCCACTTCTTTAGTCAGCAAGTTTGGATTTTGACAAGAAAATTATTAGGAAGATGTCCTAAAATGCCATGGGAAGAACTTTTTAGGGTGTAAGTTCCCACTAAGTATGCCATTATATGAATATGGAATCCAATGGAGGGGAGGTTAATATAGTGTTATTCAATAAAACCAAATCAAAACTAACACACTAAACACTATCACCTTTGGCCTAGACATTAGGGAGAGCATAGGTAATAAGCATACAATGAAAACATAATTAGAAAACAAAATAAATCATCCTTTTACCTTCATTATATATCTAAAATAGATTTTTGAAGTGCTTGTTCAGCTTTGTGCATCAATAAATCTTTATCAATGAAGCTCCATTTTACTCCACCTCTCCTTGGCACCTTGGTTTGGCTAGTTGGATTATGAATTTGTCATGGTAACACTCATAAAAAATCTTCTTTCATCTATTTGAGCATAATAAATTTACACTAAAATATCTTGTCTCTCAACAAATGAGCATTATAACTTTGGATTATGAGAGCTTGTTGATCAATAGATAGGGCCTTTGTATTTATAGCCTCCAAAGTTAACTCTCACCCAAGGTGATTTAAGTTTTGAGTTTAAGTAGGGAATGAGTTTAAACTTACCCTATGTGAGCTAAGGATAACACTAGTTGAGTTAAAATGTGTTGTGTAATTATGATTTTCAATTAATAGGCTATGGATCTCAATTAGATATTTTGGAAGAGTTGACAACTCATAAACGGTCATAGATAAAAAGGCCTTGATATTTTGAAATTTTGAATTTCATTTTAATTATTTTATTAATTATAAATGGATTATTTATCTAATAATTTAATATGGTTTAATTAGTTAATTCATTTTGATTAACATTTTATCTCTTTTAAGAATTGTTCAAGTGCCACTTTTAATGGGACCAAATGCCAAATTGTCAGTTGTTAGGTTGCAAGATGACTAGGATGAATTCTATGAGAGGCTATTTTTGTTGTATAGGGTAATATCCTAAATAGGGATGCCTCAACATAATTATGAGCATTGATGAATGATGTGCAGATGAAATTGGAATGTCAATGATTCCTAGGCTTAATTTAAAAATGTTTGGTAGGAATCAGCCTAAGTCTAGTCAGAATCTTGTTGTGGATGGATTAGGGTTTCTACAATAAGCTACTAGAAATAAATATCATGGAGATAGCTTTTCCCAATCAGTTCATAGTTCATAAAACATCACACATGGAGAATTACATTGTATAGAATTTCCTTCAACCTTTGAAATCTTCCAGAGAAATTATTAAATAAGATCAAATGATTTATCCTCCAGATCTCCCTCATGAATCTAGCCCTTCAGTTTAGTTATGGTCTTTTAAAACCTATGAGTCTTCCTTCCCTAATTAATATGGAAATATCCCAAAGGATAATTCTAATGAAGTTCAAACATTTCAACAAGAGCAATTATAACCTAAGGACAGGAATCCTCTCACTACTTTTACTCCTAGCAATAATATAGTTTATTCCTCCAAATCTAAATATGATAATAATCCTCCTCCCCTAAAAGGGAATGATCAACCTCAACATAGAGAGGAAAATAATAAAGGAAGATATAATATTGTTGAATCATATGAATAAAATTAAGGCCAATATCACTCTTTTTGAACTAATAAAAATCATAGAGCATAAGGAGTTTTATAGAAGTCCATCACATGTAATTCTAGCATAAAAAAGTCCAATATAGCTAAAACAAATGTTATATATAAAATCAAGCTTGAGTTCCCACTTTCTTGCTAACATTCGGGTGTTTATCAAGAATATACATAATTATCTGGTAGATTTGGAGGATTTAATAGTAGTAATTCAAATTTCATTTTTCATAAACTTGGTTTGACACCAAATCCATCCAAGAGGATTGTGTCATAATTGGATAAAATAGTATTTCTATTTTTAGGAGAATTTAGTGATGTAATAATTAAAGTTGCCTCAAAACCTAGAGTATAGATGACTATCAACATCATGGTAGTGGATATCCCTAAAGGATATGGATTATTATTGATTAAAAACATTAAATGGATATCCATGAATTTTTGCATATTTGGATACCCTAGAGAGGCATTTCAAACTAGATCAAGATCGATTGAGAGCCAAGAATGAAGCATCCTATTATAGAGTACAACACCTCTAATTTAAGAGGTAAGTTATGAGTCTTCTAGCCTTGGAATTTATAAATTTACTATGAGACATGAAGCATAGTAAATAAATTTTGGGCCTTCCTAATTATGGACCTTCATTTAGACAATGTGATATCCAAACAAGGATTAGGTGGGTGGTATCGAGCTGGTCAATCCACAAAGAAATAAAATTATTAGTAGCATATGGATCTAATCCCATACACCAATAATAGATCAAAGTATGAATCCATGATTCTATGATTATATTTTTCCCTCAAGAATAATGTTAAATTAGTTCTGGTATATAGAGATTCTACAGTTGTGATTAACTAGGTCAAAAATAAATATCAATGTAAATTATCATATTTAAAGAAATACAAGCATAGGACTTGGGATCTAATTGAATAATTTGATGCTTTCAACATAATATCTATCCCTAGAGAATAAACCAAGCTTAACAATATACTATATGATTCAACAACAAATTTGGCACCCTTATATAGGAGTCAAAAGTGTAGATATTATCTATTAAGTTAGTACCCTATCTGTCAGTACCAAACAATGTTGAAAATTTTCAAGTGTTTGACAAAGACTAGTAGATCATTTAGTTTTTAACAAATTCAAGACAATTCAAGTCTTAGATAATTGATGATGAGAAAGTAAGGCATAGGTGTCATGAAGAAATGGATGAAGAATGTGTTATCCAACTAAAGGAGAATCATCTCCTAATGGGGATGGTTGCCTTTGAAAGGAGCTTAATACAGATCTTTCAAGCATAATTATAAAGGTAGATCAAAATTAATAAATTGAATTCAACTAAAAAATTTAGCTGATGAGAAGAATGCACATTTTTTTATATTGGCTTAGGCTACACACCAAATGAAAGGCAAAAGGTTAAGGAATTGATTATCAGGTATAAATATGTAATTGTGAGGACTTATGATGACTTAAGGATATTCAATCCTAAATTCATCACCCATACAATTATACTCAAGCCTAATCATAAACCATTTTGGCAAAGTCAAGGGATAATTAATCCTATCTTAGAACCATTGACCCAAAGGAAGTAGAGAAGATGTTAAGTGCTAGGATAGTTTTTTCCTATTAGGCACTAAACCTGGGTGGCCAATCTAGTTCTATTTAGGAAAAAGAGTGGTAAAATAAAACTGTGTGTCAACTAAAAGAATCTAAATAAATATTTTGAGGACAATTATCCTTTTCCCTCCTCAGATGATATAATATAAACTATGAGTGGGTATAAAATCATGTCTTTCTTAGATAGATTTTTAGGCTATAATCAAGTACTAGTCGAATCGAAGGATAGGATGAAAATAATATTTTATGACAAAATGGGGAACATATGCATACAATTGGATGCCATTTGGTTTGACAAATGTTGGATCTAATTTTTAAATAGTAATGAATCATGCATTTTAGAGATTAATAGGCAAATGCATAATCATATATATAGATGCTCTCACCATTTTTCTTGAAAACAAAAATGATCATATCAACAGCTTCAGTCCATTTTTGAAAGTTACAAGAATTTTGGTGTATCACTAAACCCCAAGAAGAGTATATTTAGAATTACTAAAGGCAAGCCTCTAGGCCAATTATTACTAAAGATGGATCACCCTTAATTCAGAAAAGATCCAGAGGGTTTCAAAAATAATGTTTCCAAATAGCAAAAAGGAGCTCAAATCCTTATTTTGGAAGATAAATTTCATAAAGAAATTTATTTAGGATTTGGAGAGATTATCAAGACCCTAAACACAATGCTCAAGAAGAATATCAAACTGGAGTGGACACCTAAGCTGATAAGTCTTTCTAAAATGTAAATAAGGCTATTTTGTAATCCCTAGTGCTGGTAAGCCCAGATTTCACTAAGGACTTTTTCTTGTACTCATTTACCTCAAATCATACTTTTGTTGTCATATTTATGTAGAAAAGGTAAGAAATTGAGCATCCTATCATGTTTAAGACACTAAATTGAAATATGTAGATCTTATATACTCCTTAATTGATAAGAAATTTTTTGCTCTTGTCAAATTGGTTAAGAAGTTTAGAAACTACATCACCTAGAACAAGACCATCACCATTGTACCAGTTCCTATTATCAAGCTTACCCTAGGATAGAATGAATTGGGGA
>JARHVA010006898.1:0-417500 GCA_037957365.1 Torreya grandis
AATCTTTTCCTAATAAAAAATCTCTTGAATCTAGTGATATAATTTATGATTCTCCCAAACTAATCTATGATACAAGGGGATATTAAAAAAATGGGATCTCTAGACCAAATTGATGTGGTGATTTACTGTAGAGTGTGATGGAAGGCCTTCAAGTTCAATGAATAATTTTATACTCTACTTAAATATATTTTTGATTTGTTGCTACTATAATGATTTGTCATTACTATGCACTTTTAGGTTGTGCTTCAAATCCAATTGCGTAGGTGTATTAGGGTGAACCATAAGTAACATGAACTTATGCACATATAAAATGAGCTTGAAACATTTCTTAAAAAGACCAAGGTGAATTTATTTATGGTAGTTGACTAAAAAACAATATATAAGTGATATTGAATTCAAAAAAACCACTATTGTGGCTTATCTTTATATGTAGATTTGTGTTCAAATAGATACAATATTCCTAGAAAGATGTCATAGACCTCAAGAGGTGCAATGTCACAAGTGACATTATCCTCCATCATCTTAACCTTATAATAGAAAGTTAATTATTATTTGTCCTATATATCTTTGATTTACTACATATAACCTAGAGAATAAGGCTGAGGGTGCAAAATTGAGGTGAGACTAAGGTGTTGCACAGTGGATTGCAATATGATATTATTCTAGCTACCATTATTGTTGTTGATGTAGAGAGGCTAACCCTTCACCAAAAATTGAGTATGAAAGAGACATTTATTTTTCTAAGATAAGTAAATATTAGTGGAGCTAGTTCTTAAACAAGAGGCATATGCATGTATGTTGTCCATTGGCATGGATCTTGATGTGGATTTCATGAGAATATACTATTGTGTGTGGAATTAAAAGTCATCTTGGGTGGATGAGTGATAGAAATAGAACTATTTATCACCAAAATTATTCTTACCTTTGTCAAATGTAAAAGGTTCTAGAGATTTTGATTATTGCATAATATTTTTAGGTTGTGCACTCTTACAAAAAAATTGTTGTTGCTTATGCATAGGGGGTTACAAGTGGAATTATATGATGTTAAGGCCTTACACACTATGTTATATGAAGAGGTGGCATGGTGTATCATATTTTACTTGAATTTAATATTGGTAGAATTGTGATATGCTTATCCTAATGTGTTATAAGTCAATAAATCCATATTCATGTGAAGATAAGGTATGAGTTTGTTGATGTACTTTTACACCCTATGTTATTCGCTCAAGTTCTCTTACAAGAGCATAAAGAAGTCATGGAAATGTTGGTGTAGTATTACATAAACTAATCATTACATTGGTGTATTTATTATAAAGTTATGTGTTCATATTAAAAGTGTTAGAGAGGGTATTATTTGTCCTTCAATGCATCAACAAAATCTTTCTAGGATTCTATTGGAACACACTCTTGCATGCACTACACATTGAAGCTTTCCCACTAGTAAATGAATGGAATGGACATCTTCAGTACTATGAACATGATATTATTATCGTTATTAAAGGAATTTATGGATAAGTATTCCTGAATTATCAAATCTAGGCATTCAGTGCTTTGGCATCAATTTTTCCTTTAAATAGAGGAATGTCAAGATTGACTTGTATGTTGAAGAAGGTTTATTGTTAAAACCATTATGGAACATGTTCTTGAGATGAAGATGAGGATTATAGGTTGAGATATATCCTTAACTTATAGAACTGACAAAAATGAGTGGTGTACTACACCTTTAGAGCATCAAAAATGATCATTCAAATCTTTGGGGATACCTCAAGTTAATTCTAGGTATCAATTATATAATTTTAATATAGTGTTCTAATACAGTCTCTAAAATAGAATTGAATAATAAAACTTCTCTCTCTCATTGAAATATTGTGGTTGTAATCATAGATAATGGAATAAGGTAGAGCTTAGATACCAGTTGATCTATACCATGGGACACAAGACTAAGATGTGTGGAGGATAACTGAGTTATGGAAATGTAGAGTGAATGTGGAATGAATTATTTAGATAAAGTAATCAAAACACGTTCAAAATGGGTTAGAAGTCTTACTTGTAGGAAATTTATCTTCTAATCATTAACAAAGAATAGTTTGAGTGAATATAATGGCTACATAGCATGTATACATAGTAGGTGCATGTAGAAATGATATCTATGTTATGATTGTATACCAGGTGTTCAATTACAATATGTTAAAGTGTCTATTTCATCCTCAGTTGTTATTTTCAAATAATACACATGTTAAACATATATAACATGCAAAATACAAGAGTATTAATAACTATTATTTTTAAATTGGCCTCCTTGGTAGGTTTTGTAGTTGATATTACCTTATCATTAATGGTAAGAATGTTTAATGTTATATTCATACCAATAACCCCCCTTTATTGTCAAAAAAAGGAAAGGCATAGGATTTAAATCCCAACAAATATTTTAATGCTAGTTGTCAATCCATGTGGTTGGAGTAGAATGATATGTGTTTGACTTAAGGTGGAACCTTAGGAGTGTGTGAAAGTTTGTGACCACGTACCTTTGAGGTGTGAACCCTATGATCTTGTGTGATTAGTGTACCAAATTCTATGATAAAGTGTAGGACTTAGGTAGAGGTTTGAAATCAAGATCCTGATACTAGAGTAGGCCCAAATGGGGGAGTAGTTAAAGATTTACACAAAGGAATGCATTAATATTATGTTCAAATGTATAGAGGTTTTGCATAAATTAGTGTATATTTGAATTTATGAATTGTAAAAAATGTGGATAAAATGTTTCTATAACATGTCCCCACTATATATTTAAACTATGAGAAATGTGTAATCCATGTCTCTATGATATTATCCCACCAATATTCACCACTTTTTAGGAAATGGGAAGTAGAAACTATTAGTTATATTACCTCAAAAGGATAAGATAATTGTATAATATATATATATATATATATATATATATATATATATATAAACTATGTGGCATATAAGATATACATGTATAGGTAGATATATGATTGAAACATGAAAAATTGATCACATCAAGCCCTAAGATGCATGATATGGATCATGGAAACATATGTATAGTAAAAATATGTCAACAAGATATTAAATGTACACACACAAGATTACTTAAAATCAAATCAAATTTCAAATGGTCTAAGGAGACCTCAAACAAGGGGCATGTTCAAATGCTACACAATCAAAGGGACATGACTTAGTCAAATATACACAAAATAAAATAATGACATATTCAAATGTCAAGGTAAGAAAATAAAAGCATATGGGATATAAATAATGGAACATTTACAAATTATAAACAAGTAAGACAAGACACTCAAGGAACTGTATAAAGGAAAAGTCTAGGAAATCAGCATAAACATATCATACTATCCCCTAGATATATGTGTTAGTAAAAAATGTCTAGTACATAACATATAAGTAAGGTTGGTATATTGTAAATATCTATGCTCCTAATGTAAAGAACCAAAGGAAAAAGGTCTGGGAGTCTATCTCTAATTTCAAAAGCAAGGACTATTTTTGATGATGGATTATATTGGGAGACTTCAATGTACCTCTTTATGATCATGAGAAAATGGGAGGTAATGCTACTCAATTGGAAGAGAGACTTGATTTAATGGAGTTTATAAATAAAGAGGGATTAATGGATATGGAACTTCAGGGAATTTAGTTCACGTGGAGCAATAAGAGAACTGGTAATGCTTATATTCAGGCCAAGCTTGATCGGGCCCTTATCTCTCCTGACTAGACAAAAGAATTCATATGTAAGTTGGAAGCTTTCCAAAGAATAGGTTCGGATCATTTTCCTCTTATTTTTACTATGGATAAAATAAATTTGAAGAAGAATCATCCTTTTAGATTTGAAAAGATGTGGATGCAACACCCACAATTTGAAAGTAAAATGGAAGAATGGTGGAATATTGATATTGAGGGTACGACCCTTTTTAGAGTTGTTTCCAAGCTCAAAAATGTTAAAAGGGAAGTCAAAAAGTGGAACAAGTATTGTTTTGGAAATATCTTTGAGAAAAATACTACTATTAAGGAGGAAATTCATAGAACTCAGGAAAAAATTTAGAAAGATGGATACATTTCTGACCTCCTTATTGAAGAAAATGAACAGTTGGTTCAATATCAAGATATTATCACTAAAGAAGAAATCTATTGGAGACAAAGATCTAGGTTGTTATGGTTGAGAGAAGGAGACAAAAATACAAAATTCTTCCATCTATCCACTCTGAAGCATAGAGCTAAAACTCATATTCCATACCTAAAAAAGGGAGATCTGAAGATTTTAAAGGAAAAAGATATCAAGGAGGATATGCTATCCTTTTTCTCATCCCTTATGAAGGCTGATCCCAATATTAATCTAGAAAGTTAGGCTAAAATCTTATGAGTGATTCCTCCTTTGGTCTTGAAGGAATAGAACAAAATGCTATGTTTAATCCCAAAGGATGAGGAAATCTTTAAAGCCGTCTGTTCTATAGGAGGAGATAAATCACTTGGACCTGATGGCTTTCCCATGTTCTTCTTTCAAAAACTATGGAAATTTGTTGGCAAAGATGTAAGTGATGCTGTGAAGGAATTCTTTGGAGCCAAACAGATGCTTAAGGAAGTTAATTCCACCTTTTTGTGTTTGATTCCAAAGAAGATTGGTGCTAATTCTCCTGATCAATTTAGACCGATTAGCCTCTGTAACTCTTTCTACAAGATCATTTCCAAAGTTCTTACTTCTAGACTTATTCAAGTGATTCCTTCGATAATTATTGATCAGCAAAATGGATTTATCCTAGGTAGACAAATTTTCAATTCTATAATTACTACTCATGAGAATATTCATTCTTTGTTCTGCTCTAACAATCAGGGTTTCATTATGAAAGTTGATATTGCAAAAGCATATGATAGGGTTGACTGGTTATTCCTTTCAAATAGTCTTTTAGCTTTTGGCTTTGAACAAAAGGTGGTTGGAATTATTTACCAGTTGTTTTTTACATCCTCTATTGCTATATTGGTAAATGGAAGTTCATCCCATTTCTTTAATCCATCATGGGGGCTGAGACAAGGGGATCCTATATCCCCCATTTTGTTTGTAATTATGGCTAACTATATGGGAAGATATATAGGGTATTTGGTCTATAAAGGGTTATTTAAGGGATTAAAACCCTCTTCTCATCCTCTAATTTGTTCCCATAGACAATTTGTTGATGATACTATCTTCATGGGAAAAGCAGAAGTCAAGGAAGCAAGAAATTTGAAGCAAGCTATAAATTTATATTCTTCTGCCTCTGGTCAGATGATTAATTGGAATAAAAGTGCAGTGTTCTTCATCAATACCCCTATTTAGAGATAGAATAAAATTGCTAAAATCCTTGGATGCTCTATAGGATCTTCCCCTCATCTTACTTGGGTCTTCCTCTTGGGTTGAAAGTCCTTGAAGCCTTTTGGGAGGATCTTATCAACAAATTTAGTAAGAAACATGTGGGATGGAAAGGAAATATTTTAAGTTAGGCAAGAAAGTTAACCCTTCTTAAAGCAAGTCTTCAAAGCATACCTACTTATGCTTTAAGTCTTTTCATAATTCTTGCCAAATTTGTATAAGCTATTTAAAAAATCCAAAGAAACTTTTTATGGATGGGTACTGAGAAAAAAAGGAGGATGCATATAATTGCTTGGGATAACATCTGCAAACCTTTCAGGGAAGGGGGGTTTAGAATAAGGAAAATTAGAAGTATGAATAAAGCTCTCTTAGCAAAATTGGGATGGAGAGTTTACCATGAAAATAAAGAATGGAGTAACATATAGAAACATAAGTATTTATTCAATGCAAAATCCCTTTCTGATTTCTTTTCTTACCCTGATGTTATTCGACCCTATTCCATATGGGGGGCTGTTCAGAGAACCAAACAAATTTTAGAAGAAGGATGCTTCTGGAAAGTTGGTAATGGAATTAAGGTGAAATTCTGGGAGGATGCTTGGTTAAAAGAATACCCTTTGATAGAATATTTTCAAGATAAAGAGGTAATTGATCGATGTAAGCAAAGATATGGAATATTTGTAAATCAGTACTGGCAAAACAATTCTTGGGTGAATATAACTGATCTTGATCAAGATTTCAATAATATACAATTATCCCTCAATGTTATCTCTCTCTATCATAATCGTGAGGATAAGATTATCTGGCATGATGATCCTAGTGGACAATTTAAAGTTTCTACCATTTTTATTTCTAAGGGAAATGGTAATCAACCTTTGTGGTTGTATGCCTGGATCAAGGGGCTTATCCCCAAAATAAAAATTGTCTACTGGACTCTGCTTCAAAACAAAATCTTGACTCTTGACAACTTGCAAAAAAGAGGAATATACATGGTGAACAGGTGTATTCTATGTAAAAATGGTTTTGATGATAGAGATCATTTGTTTGTGAATTATTCTTATACGCAGCAAGTTTGGAATGAGATCCTCAATCTCTGGGGTATAGTATGGGTTCATCAAAAAAGTGTGGAACTATCTTTTAAAAGTTGGTACTGTCCCTCAAAGAATCTTGATGTTCTTTTTTTTTGGAAATTAACTCTTCCCCATATTTGGTGGGGCATATGGAAAGAAAGAAACAATAGAATATTTAGAAGTAAAGAACTTCCGGCATGGGTGTTGGGTCAAAATATTATTAGAGCAATAAAGGAGAATTTTTCATCAGAGAGGGATCCTAATCCAACCTTTCAAATTGATAATCCCTTAGGATCTGAAAGGCCTAATGTGAAAACTAAAAATCCAAGATTAGGTGTTAAATGGAATGTCCCCCCTTGTGTATGGATCAAAGGAAACTTTGATGGAGCTGATAAACGAAACCCAGGAAAAGCAGGATGCGGAGGAATCTTGAGAGATCATGTGGGAAACGTTATTGATGCTATTGTTATCCCTATTGGTAAGTCGAATAGTCATATTGTTGAAGCTTCTACAGCCCTTCAAACCATTAAATTAGCTGTTGAATTGGGATTTTCTAAATTATGGCTGAAAGGTGACTCCCTGAATATCATTAAAATCTTAAATAACAAAGATTCAGTTTCATCGTCTATATAGGCAATGGTGATGGAAATGCAAGCCTTAATTCAAAAATTTGAAAAAGTAACCATAACCCATACTTACCGTGAAGCCAATGGGGTTGCTAACTAGATAGCAAATCATGTTGTTTGAACATGACATAAAGTGAGTTGGCAGGATACATTAAATAAGAATGTTGATCTCAGAGTGCTTATTAATTATGATGCAATTCATTTAAAGAAGGGAAAGTCTACTTGGAATAGAAAAATAATGATTTGGTGGAGTGGCCTCACGGAGGAAGGATTACTTTCATTAAACAAAAATATTCATGAGAACGTGAAGTGGGTTTTGCATGTGCCAGAAAACAGGCGAGTTTCATTACAAGTTGATAATAGTTGGTTTCATTGCTCAGTAATTAGTGTTTGGGGGTTACTAGATAATTGTATGGCTTGCAAAATGAAAGGTGAACCAAGGAAGCAGGAACCTAAAAGTTGTGAATATTGGAAGGAAAAACAAGATGTTTGGAAGATCCTTTAGAAAGGAAAGGTTGTGAGCTACTTGGAACGGCTACATGGTTCAAAACCCCATATAACGATGGCTTTTTTCAAAAATTGGGTCAATGACAGGGTAACCCTCCATGGCATCATGGTGAAGCTTACCAAGGAATTCATAGCAGAGGTCATGGGGCTTCCAATGGAGGGTATAAAATTCTCTAAGTAGAATAGCATATCTAATGAGGCATATAGTAAATTCCCAAAGACGGATGCTGAGGAGCAGCAGTTGGAAAAGAGTGGGGATTTCTTCAACCTGGAGCAGACTAAAGGAATTTGGAGAGACATCTTATGTTGCATCCATGATTATTTCATACTTGATGGTAGAAGCAAAAGAGTCCATAAATTTCATTTTTTCTTTCTTAATCATTTTAGGCACAAAGTTAGAATCTCCTTCCCTTTCTATTTGCACTTCTCGCTGCTCCAAAGTCTGATCACTTATAGAAAAAAGGAGTCTCATCCTATATTGCATGAGAGATTGATCTTAATAATAGAAGGTTTTTGTAAAAACAAGGCCATTGTCCTGAATCCTTATTCAGACAAAAACAAGGATTCACAGAGAAAGAAGAACAAAATAATGAAGGGGAAAGAAAAAGTTAAACCCAAATCCTCCAGCTTTAAAAAATAGATTGTAGATGAGGAAACAGAGTGGGAAAGCACTGAAAGTTCTGAGGAGGAGAGTATGGAGGAAGAGGAAGGAATGGAAAGTGGGGAATCTAGCTCTAATGAGGAAGAAGAAGATAAAAGTAAGAATGGAAAAGAAGGGGACACTGTAAAGGAAAAAACTGAGTAGAATAACTATGATCTCGAGGAAAATCAGTAAGTGCTAGGGGAAACTGAAAAAGAAATGGATGTTTTATTTGAGGATCTTGCTTCAAAAATAGAGAAGGAACATTTAGTTTAGGATTCTTATCAAGCAATGGAAAGTAGAGAACAAGTAAAGGATGATCTTATCCATAATGAAAGCCCTATTGAAATTAAAGAACATAAAAGAATGGAAAGGGAGGATCATACTAAAAAGGACGAAGACAACCCAAAAGAGAACACAAAAGACTTAAATGATGTATGGTAGAAAGACAAGAGGCATCCCTTTATGAATTCAGCCAAATGCAAAGTAGATGTTATCCTTCAAGTTGACTCGTGGATGTATAAGGAAATAATGGGCCTCAAGAAGAAAATGGAAATAATGGAACATAATCAAGAAGCTGATCAAAACAAAATCAATAATCTGGAAATGCAGATGAGGGATATTCCAATAAAACTTAAAGACTATGAGAATAATCTAAGAAGGCTCATTAAGGAAAGCAGAATGAAGATGGATGAGGTTACTTCTAGCATATGTGCAGCTGCTGCAAACATTGGAAAATGAGCAAATGAGGAAATAAAATCTTTGGAGGGGCCTAGTAAGAAGACCAAACAGAGCTCAAGGAAGAAAGCAATGCAAGAGATTGCTATGTTGGTGGCAATATCTATACAGGACACTACTGTGATTGGAAAGGAAGCAGTGAAGATGATCCTAGAATTAGAAGAATAGGATCTTTTTGCTCTTACAGTCCTGGTCCTTTTAGTTGGATGTTATAACTAGTTCCATTTTCTAGTTCTTTGTTTTCTTTTCATACTTGAGTTTCCAGGTCTCTGTAAAACCTGGGGTCTATCTTTTGATGATCTTGAATTGTGGTTTCAGGTCCCTGTAAAACCTGTTTTTGATATTGTTCAGTAGTAGGTGTTAGGTTTCTTTCACCTGTGGATGTTATTGTTATATCCTTCTTCCTTTATTTTAGGGTTTTTGGGTTCCCTTCAAAACCTATTTTTACCTTAATCTAAAACATACAAGGTACACTATGATAGTTATAAAAATGGATAAAGGCATGTGTAACTATTGACTAATTTTTACCCTTATTTCAAAATAGGTCAACCCCTATGGTTTGAAACATGCTTTCTATCCTTGTTAATGAGTCTTAAACCTTCTTTGAGAAAATCAAGAATTTTTAGCATAGTTTAAGGTTTTTGACAATGTTAAGGTTCCATTATGACCACTATGAGTATTTTCAAAGCCTCCTTGATTAAGTTTTCAAATCCAATAGTGAAGAGGTCAAATGAATTTAAAGGTATCCTTACAAGGTGTTATGTTCACTTCATAGAACCATCTGACCATGCATTGGCTTCTTTTATATTTATCAAGCATTCCAAAATCATTAAAGTCACTTTTGGGATTAATATGAGGATTTATATGTAACTCTTCAAAAAAAAATATATAAGATTCCTAACTTACATGATGTTAAGAGGAAGTTAGAGCATTAGTTGAATGTTAAAACAAGTTAGTTACCTTAGTTTAGACTCCAAAGAAGCAATTCAAGACACTTGTACGACCTTAAAAGATCACCTTTCAAGTTAAAAATCATTTAGAAGTTTCATTTAAACTACCATAGGTTGGATTCATGTTTTAGATGTAGGTAAAGATCTAAAAATTATAAAATTTTCTTCAAAACCTCCATCATTATCCTTACAAACAAGTAAAGGTAGACTATGTTATCATTATACATCACTAAAGATTATACAAGTAAAGGCAGATTATCATTATACATCACTAAAAATTATTCAATCATTTAACAATTTTCTAATAGTCATATAGTGGTATCATGTTCCCTAGCAAGTAGACTATGTTTTGAAACTTCTTGCATAAGTGAGTTTATAAGGTTTTTCCTACACTATCAGAAGTGTATAATAATATTTGTTGGAAATATTGTCATTGATGTCAAAGGTATAGTATTATTGGTGATGAAGGCCCCATTGCATTTAATTTTTTTTGTAATAAATATATCTTGGCTAATGTGAGTTAATATTTATTTAATATTAACAAATATTTTTTGGTTGCATATGAGGCAAAAGAAGGTCCATGGAGAAGTCGATGAGCCACGGGGTAAAGACAAAAGGATGGGATGTATTTTCTCATGAAGAGTCATCTTGGGGAATACCAAGAGTCACCAAGTGAAGACAAAAGAGTAAGGGTGCAATTTCTCATGAAGGGACACTTTGAGGAATAAGAAAAGTCACCAAAGATAAGGACAAAAGTGGGAAGGACGTTTTTGATCATGAAGGGTCACCACATGACTTTTCAAAGGCTTGGATATGAAGGGTCATCCAAGATTGGCACCATTTTTCATGAGGATTGAAGGGTCACAAAGGGGGAAGGCCAAAGATCATTTGGAAAGCTATAAATAAAGGCTTGAGAAGCCATTTGTAATGTGAAAGTGAGAGGTTGATTTGATATTTTAATATCTAGCCTAAAAGAGCAATTATGAGAGATGAATATGATTTGTATTTATTATATCTAGCTTAGAAGAGCAAAAGTGAGAGAGAGGAAAGAGATGTTGTATTGATCTATCATTTGTTGAGATAACAACATTGAGAGATAGGTGTGTGGTATACACAAAGGGGTTGGTGCTCGACAAAGGGGTTTGAAGCTCCTGTGGGTTAGTGCTCACAAATTGTAGCTGAGGTTGCTACTCAGCAAAGGGGTATGGTGCTCCTATGGGTTTGTTCTTATGAATATAATTGAGATTGTTCTCTATGGTTTTTCCCACATTGGGTTTCCACGTTATATCTGGTGTCTCTCTCTATCTTGTGTGATGTTTATTGTTTGAGTTTTATTTCATATCTTGAATGTTTGATTAAGTGGAATTTGATAAAGGGAAATTTTTATAAGATATATAATATGCTGATTCACCCCCCCCTCTTATTATATTTCATGCTTAACAATTGGTATCGAAGTAGGTTCCTTTTTGAAAAGTTTTACAGCTTGAAGGTAGATCGGGAAAGCATGATGGCTGGGTCACAGGAAGGATTTTCTACAAATAAGGCACCTTTGTTTGATGGGATGAATTATGATTTTTGGAGCATGAGAATGAAGGTTTATTTGATGGCCCTTGGATTTGATATATGGAAATCAGTGGTGGAGGAATATGAAGAGCCACAGACATCTACAATTACTCCAGCAGAAAAGAAGGCAAGTGAATGTAATGCTAAAGCTTTAAATGCTATTTTATGTGGTTTATGTGAATCTAAATTTGTTAAAGTTATGCAATGTAAATCTGCTCATGAAACTTGGGTAAAACTTGAGAATATTTACAAAGGTGATGGAAAGGTTTAGCAAGCTAAGTTGCAAACTTTTAGAAGGTAGTTTGAAATTTTGAAGATTGAAGAAGAAGAAGATATAGCAAGTTATATTTTGTGAGTTGATCAAGTCATAAATCAGATTGAAGGTCTTAGAGAAACATTGGATGAGTCAATGGTGGTGCAAAAGGTTTTGAGATCTCTACCAATGAGATATGATGCAAAGGTTTCGACAATTGAGGAGATGAAGAATTTAGCCAAGCTAAAAATGGATGAGCTTCATGGTATTCTCACGACATATGAGATACGGACAGAACAAGATAAACCCTCAAAGAGAGAAGCAACTTTCAATACATCAAACAAGGAGAAAGTTAAGATTCAAGAATCAAGTGATAGTTCCAGTGATGATGAAGATGACAATGGAGCACTTTTCATTCACAAGCTGAAAAGAGGAACAGGTAAATATCAAGGAAAATTACCTTTTAAATGTTTTAATTGTGGAAAGATTAGACATTTTCTAGCTAGATGCCCAGATAGGGTTAATGATGATGAAGAAGAAAAGCCTACATACAAGAAAAATTTCAAAGGCAAATCTAAGAAGGGTTTTGAGAAGAAGAGCCTGTATTCTAAGGATCCTAGTTTAGGTGAATATAGTGGAGTTAGCGATTCAGAAGAAGAAGAGATTCTATTCATGGCCATACATGATAATCAAGAAGAAGAGGAGTAGGAAGCTGAAGTAGATATGGAAGGAGAACTCAATTGTGCCCTAGAAGAGTTAGAAGCTGCTCAGAAGAAGAATTGAAGATTATTGTGCCAGATCGAGAAAAATGAACAAGAGTCAAATGAAATGATTAAAGATCTACAAGTACACTTTGAAGAAGCCAAGAAGAATGAAGAAGATCTCATAGCATAGTTGGAAATAGCAAGAAAAGATTGTGAAAGGTATGTTATTAAAATTTCCTCTTTAAAAGAAGATATAAAGAAAGCAGTCAGTGATAAAGTAGTTAGTGATTCAAAATTTGAAGATAGCACTAACATGCTAAATAAGATATTGGAAAGTCAAAAAGCATATTCAAATAAGATAGGGATCAGTTTTGAAAATAAAAAGGGCTATGTTGAAGCTCTTACACAAGAGGAAACAAAAAGGTTAGAAGTGAAGAATACAGAGGACATTCCAAACAGAGAAGGCTAGAAGGAACAAAGCTACAAAAGGCAATCAGGTCAGAGATATACAAATAGGTCTTATTTTTATGGCTATTATTTTTATTGTAATGGATATGGTCATAAGAAACTAGAATGTAGAAAAAGAGCTAACAATATCAGAAATAAGAAGGAAAGTCAAGTAGAGTCAAGTAGAAGCCACAACTCTTTTGTTCCTCTATCAAACTTTGATGAAGAGACCATAGTATGCTACAAGTGCAACAACTTTGGACACATAGCTTGATATTATAGAAGTGTGTTCAAGTCAGTTCAAAAGGATCAGAGTTTTAAATCTCCATTCATCAAGAAGAAGGATTAGAGTGTCAAAGCTCCATTCATCAAGAAGGTTCATACATGTTCATGGCAAAAGAAACAACCTAAAGATTCTATGATGGTGCAGACAGCTTTGCATGTGAGAGGTAAATATCAGCCATGGTTAATTGATAGCGGATGTTTGAGGCATATGATAGGTGATAAAAGTAAGTTCATTACTCTAAAGAAGATCAATGGTGGTACAGTGAGATTTCGAGATAAAACCACTACCAGGATAGTAGTTAAAGTTACTTTGAGTTTGTATTATGGTATAATTAAGACTAAGAATGTTTTGTATGTAAAAGGTCTTAAGCATAATCTGTTAAGTGTTAGTCAAATATGTGACCAATGATACACATTAAGGTTTCATGCTAAAGGTTGTGAGATTAGAAGAAAATATTCAAATGAGTTGATTGTAGATGCTCAAGGGCAGGGAACAATGTATATGTTTTGTCAGATATCTTTTCAAAGGCACGATCAAAGGATACATTCAAAGATCAGCAAGAGGATTTGGGAGTAATTTATATTACTTCTTGCCATTGATGTTCAGCATCAAGTTGAGGGGGAGCTAAGTGTTAGCTTGAAGTAGGCCCTTTGCCATTGATGTCAAAGGGGGAGAATAATAAGTACAAGTACAGGTTTAGAAAATAGGTACAAGGAATAGGTACAGGTTGCTATAGTAAGGGGGAGTTACTATAAGTTTTTAGATGATAGGATGTGTAGGTGATAGGATGTGGCAGTTTCAGGATTGAGGTTACCATCAATGACAAAGGGGGAGATTGATGGAAATATTGTCATTGATGTCAAAGGTCTAGTATTATTGGTGATAAAGGCCCCATTGCATTTAATGTTGTTTATAATAAATATATCTTGGCTAATGTGAGTTAATATTTATTTAATATTAATGAATATATTTTTGGTTGCATATGAGACAATAGAAGGGCCCATGGAGAAGTCGAATAGCCACGGGGTAAAGACAAAAGAAGGATGGGACACATTTTCCCATGAAGAGTCATCTTGGGGAATACCAAGTGAAGACAAAAGAGTAAGGGTGCAATTTCTCATGAAGGAACACTTTGAGGAATACAAAAAGTCACCAAAGACAAGGACAAAAGTAGGAAGGACGTTTTTGGTCATGAAGGGTCACCACATGACTTTTCAAAGGCTTGGATATGAAGGGTCATCCAAGATTGGCACCATTTTTCATGAGGATTGAAGGGTCACAAAGGGGGAAGGCCAAAGGTCATTTGGAAAGCTATAAATAAAGGCTTGAGAATCCGTTTGTAATGTGGAAGTGAGAGGTTGATTTGATATTGTAATATCTAGCTTAGAAGAGCAATTGTGAGAGATGAATATGATTTTTATTTGTTATATCTAGATTAGAAGAGCAAAAGTGAGAGAGGGGAAAGAGATGTTGTATTGATCTATCATTTGTTGAGATAGCAACATTGAGGTGTGTGGTATACACAAAGGGGTTAGTGTTCTTGTGGGTTGGTGCTCATGAATTATTGATGGGTTGGTGCTCAGCAAAGGGGTTGCTGCTCCTATGGGTTGGTGCTCACGAATATTAGCTAGGTTGGTGCTCAGACAAGGGGTTTGAAGCTCCTATTGGTTCATGCTCACAAATTGTAGTTGAGGTTGGTACTCAGCAAAGGGGTATGGTGCTCTTGTGGGTTTGTTCTTATGAATATACTTGAGATTATTCTCCATGGTTTTTCCCACATTGGGTTTCCATGTTATATCTAGTGTTTCTCTTTATCTCGTGTGATGTTTATTATTTGAGTTTTATTGCATATTTTGAATGTTTGATTAAGTGGAATTTGATAAAGGGAAAGTTTTATAAGATATATAATATACTGATTCACCCCCCCTCTTAGTATATTCTATGCTTAATAGTATTGACATAATTAAAAAAATTATAATAAATGTATGGATGCTCTCTAGACATTATAGGATCATAATTTCACCAATAAGAGGCTAAAACATGAATAAAGTATACCTACAGGTTTACTAGGCCTATAGGTCCCTTTTACATATCAAATGTAACAACTCTCTATTTGAATGATGTCTAGATAAGTGAAAAAGGTTTGAAAAACTATGTAATAATCTTTGTACAATTTTGAAGATAGTATAAGATGACTAGTCTCTAGACATAGTTCTCCATACAATCAATGAACACCTAGCAAATACACCAATATGCATACATGTCATAAGTGAATTTTCTCTATTATAGTTCTTGATTGAAGTCTGTAAAAAGTATTAAGATGAGTTAAAATAATTAGAAGATATTTTATATAACCAAAAACATAAAAACTCAAGGAATTTACTCTCTCATAACATATGTAAGCAAAATGAAGAACTAAAGGTGGTAGGCCTATAGGTCCTCATTTTAGACTACAAAAGAAATTATGCTTACATCAAGAATAGGGTTAGTGGAACTTGAAGGGAGCTTAAAGGGATATAATTAATATTTATTAGTGTCAAGGTGTGCATGATAAAGTTTAAAATACCAAATAGGAAGGCCAAATGTTTAGACCATTATACATCACTTATAACCAGGCCTATAAGGTTATGAAAAAGAGACTGTATGTTGTATAGGCATGATGTCTAAAGCTACCAAGATAAGATTTTTAAGGCCCTAAGTTTTATAATTTATTGAGATTGATCATTAGTCACTAAAAAATATATTAAAACCCTCAAATATAGCTAGACTATCAATATCACCTATAGCAACCTATTCAGAAGATTGCCTTGAACATTAGTGTGGGTAGAATATAGGAGTTTTAAGACATTGAAAAAGGTCCTAAGT
The DNA here is from genome assembly GCA_037957365.1 of Torreya grandis. NCBI lineage: Eukaryota > Viridiplantae > Streptophyta > Pinopsida > Cupressales > Taxaceae > Torreya > Torreya grandis. Next base: position 16,021 of record JARHVA010006898.1, read on the forward strand.
TATCAAAAAAAATGAGATAGAGTAATTGAGTTTTCAAATACAGTAATGGAATCCTAAATCACTTGAATTTACTCAAGATACCTTAAATAGATAGCTACAAGTCTTCTAGGCAATGTAGGTGAGTTTCAAGATGAAAGTAGGGCAGATTTCATGCAAGGTATGGGGTTTAATTGAGTGAGGTGATGAGTAAGTAATCAGAATATTTGAGAGAAGTTATACCTATATAAAATATAAAGTAATATAACTATATCGATCTAAATCTAACCCTATTGAGATAATGGACATTTATAGGCTGTAAGTGAGCATGCTAGTTTTAATTTTAAAAGAGGAAGGTAGAGCATGTATGAAAGGTTTAAGATATAAATGGGGGTAAAATTTATCTAAATTATGGTTTAAAGAAGAATTGATTGTCTATAAACCATCCTAAAAGCTTACCTGCTTAGGCAGTCACATGCATGCCTGCTTACTCTTCAGAGATATTTACTTGCATGAAGATGTATAAAGGGTTTAATGAGTAATAATTGAAATAAAAAAAAAATTAATATTATTTTATAGTTATATAATAAATTTATTATTTATTATACTGATCAAGAGACAACCTAATGTTGTCAAAATCTGTTATGGGCCAAACAGGCCTAATTGAATACACATACTTATAAGGGCAACCATTAACAAAGTGGATTTTTGGAGGTAAAATAATGTTTTTATAGTTTTTATAATCTAATTTATATTTAATATATCCTATAAAATTTTCCATAAGATTCAATCTTAGAGAAATTGAAGAGAAAAGGACAAACACAATCAACTAGGGTCATTTATACTAGTTGGACTACAAACCCTAAGCATAAATCAATGAAGATGTAGCAGGGTTGGAGAATAATTATGATAATATAATAATTGGATAAATACAAAGTGTATTTCATATATCTATTGAGTTTATTTTAAACTCAAGACCAATCTTAGGACACTACCTACATGTTTCTTTTCTTGATTGACCTCACTAGCACATCTTACTAACTTGTTAGCCTATCAACATTTGATAATATATCTCATTAAGGGTTTAATGGTGGATAAATATTTTATGAATAATTTTAACCCATGTTAACTCATTATTAATTATATTTATTTGTTCATATAAGCCCTGAGATTTATGAACAATCCTTAAGACCCTAAGGTACTTTCAGGGTGTCTAAGAGAGCTAAAATGACCCAATTGAGGAGATGGTGCTTATAAACACAAAATAAATATTGTATTAACTTTAAAATGAAATTTATATTATTCATAACTCCACTTATCATCACCCTATGCCATTGTTTTATAATTTTAGGTATGGAACTATATGAAAAAGGTTTAAAAGAGCTATTTTAAGCTACTTCAGAGGTCTATACAAGGTGTCAAGAACCCAGATTTGATATGGATGATATTAGGGAGGTAATATAAATTAATTAAAAAAAAAAATCACACTTGTGGGATTCCATTAGATATAAATTTTAGTCTCTAGGTAGGGAGGCCTAATTGAGACCTAGTTAGGAGAGAGAAATAGTAGAAAAGGACACTTTCACTCACTCTTAGGTCCTAAAAATTCATATGAAGATGTAAGGACATATTTTGTCATATAATATACCTTAATTTTCTCTTAAAAATAATTAAAACTCTCTATATAAGGATGCTTGTATGTTTTTAGGACTATAAGGAATGAAGCAAGTTTGGAGCTTTTGGTGTAGAATGAGTTCTTGGGCTTAGTTTGAGACCTCTAAATGAGTTTTTGAATTTTTAGTATGATTAAAATATCACATAAATGGACATAGGAATATTTTTATAATATTAATTGAATTTTTGACACTTGTATGCAAGATTGGCCTAAGGAGATGAAGAGACTTCTAGACACCTGGTAAGAGAATGAAGTGATGTGTCAAAGAAAACCTAATGAGATCAATTGATAGGTTTCAATAATATATTAAAGGTGTAACTAAACATTATATGACCATAAATAAGTACAGTTTTCATTTTACAAGAGAAATTAAAGGGTAGTTTTGGAGATCTAGTCAAGGTTTCAAGCAAAGTTTGAAATTTCTATGACACTTGGAGTAGAAGAGCATCTTTAAAATGTTAAAAATTGTCTCTAAGAGCTTGATGGGGTAGTTTCAAAATCATTTCTTGTTTTAAATAATATTTGACACTTGTATCTCCCTATCTCCTATGCCCTTATTTACTTCTTCTCTCACTTTTTCTATATATTAAGCCTTGATTGGCTAAGTTTGTATCCTCCACTTGGGTATGGTGAAGCCCTAGCCATTTGCATCCTTTGATCAATGAATAATAATCTAGTTTTAATTTCTCCATGTACAAGTTTCAATGTGTATTATGGATTAAATGTTATTTTTAAGTGATAGGCTTATGTTCTTGGCATTCCTATCCTTGTTTAGCATTCATGTTCAATTTTAAATCCTTTTTCAAATTATATTAAAGTGTTCAAATGGATTGTGTATGAGTTTAGTGAGTTGTATTTCATTAGTGTCATGCCATTAAAACTTGAGTATTCCTCTTAGATCAAGATTACTTCACAAAACATCATTAGAATCATTGATGTAGAAAGGAAGATATGGATTAGTTTCATGTACATGTTAGGCTCTTTCTTGAAGTGTAATTGTAGTTGGTTGGTAGTGATCAGTCCATATTTTATGCATCACCTCCATTAGATTGGGTTTCTCTCCTTTTTCCAAGCAAGTGTTAGAGTAGTGTTTGAGCCTAAGTTATTAATCAAGGGTATCTATCCCTTTAATATAGAGATTCACCTCTCTAATAGGTTACGTAAAACCTTGAGGTGTTTCCATATTACATCAAATTTGGAAGGTCTAACTACCTTCCAACTTGTACATATTTGATGAGCAATAATTTCAGCACACATAATGGAACTAATGTCCAAATTTTTAGAATAAATCTTTGTGTTTTAATGTACCTATAATCCTTTGGAGGCATTTAAAAAACACCAATGGAAACTTCAAATACAATCAACTAGTTCTAGTAGCACAGGTACTTATTTTGAAAAGTATTTGATAATATCTAGTATTTTCTTCGACTCATGAAGTTAGGATGGTTGAGTATGAATAAAACTTATGTTTTATATCCCCTCATTAGCCTTGTCGTGATCTATACCAAAATTTTTACCCTCATTATGATTCATATCATTCTTATGGTCATGTTATTTTCCCTCTACATGACCATGGTGTTCTATATGAGTAGCTTTCTCAAGCTAAATATGTTCGTAGTTACTCCTCAAACCAGTCCATTTCAAGTTTCAAGTGATTTATATTAGGATATGATAGATAAATTTTAGATATGAATACAAAAATTGAATATGGTCAAGATATCCATAATCACCTCATTCATGACATGAGATTTTAATTTTAGATATTGAAAAAATAATGGGCACTTAGTGAGAGCAAACTGGCAAGGCCTCTCAAGTGAAATGTTGGATTTAAGTGGTCTCATTAAAAAAATATAAATATGTTAAGATTTCATGAAGTAAAAAACATCCAATTACATCATCCATTTGTGTCTTCTTACAATCCATCTTATCTCTCATACATGCCACCCATTCTTCCTCAACTGAAATCTCCAAGTGAGCTTCCAAGTGCTACAAGTCCTTCATGTGTTCTTAAGACTTTCCATTCTTGGAATTAAATACAATAAGGAGTTAAAAAAGAGATAAATATTTTTTTATATCATCCTATTTATCAAATCCAAAATTTCACTTCTCTCTCTCTCTCTCTCTCTCTCTCTCTCTCTCTCAAGACTCCAAGCTAGAACTAAGTGGTAAATTCATGAAGTGGACAAGGTGAGACAAGTATAGATTTGGGAGTTTAAGGTAAAGAAAAATATGAATTTATGAAATTCCATCTCACCCCTCTTCAAGATTCCTTTTATATCACACACCAACCTTAATGTGTTTCTTACTCTCTTGAGGTCACTAACTACCTTCAAGAAAAGCTATTCCAAGAGAATATAGATAAGTAGATCAAAGAGCTAGACTTGAAGATGAAAGGACTTGAATCAAGAAAAAATAAAGAGGTTGAAGACATAGATATATTTGTGCCTAATCAAGTCCCATTTCCCCCTCTTGAATAGTTTCTAGCTTGTCCATATTAGATATCTATATAAGTGTGTATTTGAAATAAGAATGAGACTCTAATTGAGAAGGTTGAGGATAAATTTGCAACTGTTGAAGAGCTTTAAGAAGGCCATGCGAAATATGAGTTGATTGTTTAATAAAATGTATCTCCCTTTCCCAATTCATTTTTATATCTATCCTATATTTCCTTCAATAATCCTTTATTCCTAAGGTTTCAAATTCCAAAAGTATTCCTTCCATTTCCAAGCCCATTCATGAGCCATATAGCACCCATCATACTCCTCCAACTCATGAAATTTACCATCACCCTAAAAATATTAAAATAATTTTAACTAATGGTGGGGGAAGTTAATAAATATTTAAAAACATTCTATCAATTACAACCACTCATCTATGAACTAAGAAATCATCACAGTGATCTAGAAATTCATTAAGAACTAATCACATAAGCATGAAATAAGATAACATATCACATATGTGGGAAACTCTCATGGGGGATAAAACCCATTGAAACAAATCTTGGAAAAATTATCCTATAATATAATGTATCATATTTTGTTGAACACTAATCCAACATGGAGCATCAACCCCAAATTTATCAATCACCTACTTGACTTTAGCAAGAACCCACTTTTGAAGAGGATAAATCCCCCTATAACTAAGAATCAACTTAGTGAAAATACACTTATACAATCACCAACTTATAATGCATCTCCAACTCCTTCTTGACTAGGCACCAACTCAAACAAGACTAATTTTACAAGCACCAACCTGCAAGGAACCTTCAACACCCTCTTTGACCAACTACCAATTTAGACAATCAACCTTCTTTCTTCCACCTGAATATCTATCTAATTTATCCATTATCATGCATTAATAACACATATATAGTTCAAATATGATAACCTTTCAATATATGATGATCATTCATTTAACTCTACTCGACTTGATCTCTCTCAAAACTGCCTGTAGGCTTCTTCACTCAACTAACCCTCATATGACCTTGATATTAAAATAGAACAAATCTATAATAATCATTAAATTATTATATTATATCTATTTAGGTTTTAAAAAATGTTTCTCAACCTCCTTAGTCTCATTGATTTATGAATCCATTTGCTCACTCTAAGCTTATTCTAATAGGCCTAAAATACCTTTATACACACACACACACACACACACACACACACACACACACACACACACACATAGATATATATATATATATATACACTTATCCCTTATTCATATATCACTTAGTCAGCCACACCTCCTTAACCTATTAGTTTATACATAGAATACATATTATTAAGTCTAATAAACATGATTAAAATTAAACTTGAGTTCATTTTGGTCTATCATAACTCTATTAGACCTCATTTCCCTTTTAGGTCTCATGGAGACCTAATTACATTAGGCCTTCTTATCAACACATTATCATTTTTTCCCTTGAAACACATTATATCTCCATAAATGGCACATATATATCAATAAAAATCCATATAAACCTTATCCAATGTCCTCTAATCTCCATAATACCTTTTAGGTTCAACCACTTCATGAAACCCCTCAAAAATACTCATTCCTATTAGGTCTATGTACACCAAAGGTCTATCTTTCAATACTAAATTGTAAAAAGACGTAAAACACTAAAGTATGATAAGAAAGGTAAATATAAAAACTATAAATTACCTTAGTGTCATTCAAAATTAATTATAAACTTTCACTTAGATCTTAAGGCTTCAGGAACACCTCTGCAACTCACTTAGAATTACCAATTTACTCAAAAGACTAGTCATGGTGCCATAGACCTCCAACATTTGTGTAGACACATTAAATGACTTAAAGTTAATTTAAATGGTTATTTGATATTCCCAGGACATATTTAAATCAAAAAAACATATGGTCTAAAGACAAATATTGGTCATATAGGCCAATTTCTTGACCTCATGTTTCACAGTCTTATCTGAACCAGACTAGTCATTTTTTTATCAATGTTTTCACCACACACATGACCTAAAAAGATTTTTACAAGAACTAAAATGTATAAAAATTATTTAAAAACATATCCATGCACTTGGTTTCATCATTATATCATGAAAACACACTCCAATTCATCTTCTCACTATTGCTTGGGTTTTACACTATTTATAACATTAGGTCTATCTGTGATTGGCTAAATTGGAAGAAAAATTTAGCATATTTTAAGGGTGAAACATATCTAAAAAATTCATGGGAATAAATTATGAGTCTATATATTATTCTTCCATCCATTTTATTTCCTTTACCAATGTAACTTTTGACTACTACAATAAATTCTTCACAAACAAGCCCCTTCTTGTAGGGTCTCCTCACTCACTTGAAAACTCAATACCAAATATAGGTGCCTACGAGAGTCCAATAAATTATATAATAGGTTTCTAATAATTTCAATCAATTATGAGATGATTTGAACAAAATCTTATACATCTACTCCTTATTGGGATTTTAGGGAGGTCTAACATGGGATTTAGTATTATTGATTGTTCATAAAGGATAAATCCTTAAATATGAAACAAATGTTTGTAGATCTTAGATATGACCCTTATCCATCTCTCATTAAAATATCATGTTCCCATGTAGAGGTTACACATGCCAAATAATAATTGAAAGTGCCTATTAGGTCATCAGACCTCATTTTATGAACTCAAGAAGGCCTAAAATAGTGATTTATGCAATTTACTTTAAAATATGGCCTCAAAATTTGATAAAAATCTCAAAACAACACATATTTCCTCTATCCATTTTCACATATACATACTTTCCTTGAAATATGATATTCATACCTCATTAGGTCAGGTAGGATCTAGGAGTGGTCTACGTTTAGATTTAGTCCAAAGGTCCTACCCTTGTAGGATCACCTTGAGACTCTCATGGATGATTATAAACCTTACTCTCATTATCACACAACCTTCAAAACCTCTCAAGTTCTTGATTCCATTCACCTCATCATGTCACCATCTCATACCTTCACCATGCCATGACTAGGCTCAAGCTTCTAATACACTTAACACCTTGACCTATTCTTTGAGAGATAAATTAAAACTTTGATAATATATAAATGCATTCAAAAAAATAATATGTATAATTTACAATGTATTAAATTACAAAAAATTGATGATAACTACCTAAAACTACCTCTACGTGGCCTATGACAATGTATACAACTACACATAATGTAGTAATTAACTAATTATGCCAACATTCCCCCATTTATTACATTGTTTTTACAAATGTACTCCTAAAATCGATAAAATTTCACCTTTTCAAGAGACTTGGTGAGTGTATCTACTATCTATGAATCCATCAGGTAGTACTAGAGCTAAATGTGGTGGTTCAAGACTTGTTCTCTAATGTAATAACACTAAACCTTAATGTGTTTGGTTTGTTAATGGAAAGTTAGATTATTAAAAAGATTTAACACACCTTGATTATCATAGAATAGAATTGGTTGTTGATCTTCAGAAATCACCATATCAGACAAAATGTGATGTATCTATATTACTTTATACATAGATCCTCGTGTGGCATGATACTTTACTTCCATGGATGAGAGAGAAACCATTTATTGCTTTTTGATGATCCATAAAATGGGTCCAGATCTGAGATAAAAAATGTATCTTAAAGTATATTTTTTGTCATCAACAGATCTAGCATAGTTTAAGTTAGTGAACCCTTGCAAGAAGAATTAACTATTCTTATTGTATTTTAGACCATACTCAAGTGTACTATAGACATATCTCAAAACATGTTTTGTTACAATCTAGTGAAATTTCTTCATTTCCTACATAAATATGGAAATATAGCTCATAACTAAACATATATCTAGTCTGGTGTAGGTCAAGTAGATGAGACTCCCAATGAGCTATCTATAGAGAGTTGCATCCACTTGAGGGGAATCTTAGAATTGAGAGAGTTGTAAACCTTTATCCATCGATGTTGAAAGAGGTTTACAATATAAAATTTTGTACTCCTCCAAGAGTGTCTTGGCATATTTCATCTAGGAGATAAAGATGTGATTATATTTTTGCCATATTTCCAAGCCAAGATAGTAATGTCAGCCCCAAATTAGTCATGTCGAAGGATTTCTTTAGTTCATTCTTTACTGTATCAAAAATATCATATAAACTACAAGTTATCATTAGATCATCCACATTTAAGACATGAATGACAATATTTTTACTAACCTTCTTGATATACCAATTGGAATTAGAGGGGCTACCAATGAAACCATGCTACAATAGGTGATCATCTATTTTTATGTACCATACCTAAGGTGATTTTTTAAGTCTATAAAGTGACTTAAATAGATGGCATACCTTTTGTGGATGTTTTTCATTGATGAAACCTTCTACTTGGGTCATGTATACTTATTTTTTCATATCACCATTCAGGAAAGCACCCTTGATGTCCATCTTATAAATTTTCCATCCCTTATATGTTATTAGTGTGCAAATAATTATGATGGTCTTGATCTTCATAGTGGGTGCAAAGGTCTCCTTATAATCAATGCCCTCTTGTTGAGCATAAAACTTTGTAACAAGTCATGCTTTGTGTTTTTCAATGGATTCATCTTCCTTGTACTTTGTTTTGAAAATCCATTTATAGCCAATGGATTTCTTCCTTATAGGTAGATCAACAAGTTCCCACATCCCATTTTTAATGAGGTCATAATATTCAACATCCATAGCTAACTTCCACTATTTTTGGCTTAAGGCCTCTCAAACTGTGTCTAGTTTGGTGTTGTCAACTACTAAACTCATGAGTGTAAGATTGGCATCATGTCTCACCTATCATCTTGTTTAAACTCCTAATGAAGTGTCTAGAGGAGAGCTCAAGTATGAGTCTTTGATTATGGAATCTAGCCATTTAGGATGTTAATGTGGCTACTGATTTGATGAAGAACTACCTTTCAGAATACCAAGATCAATGAATAATTCTCCTTCTTATAACTCACCTTCTTCATTCTTATCATCTAACTATAGGAAGATTTTATGAGAGGTGGTCTAGTCTATCTCCTATGTTAATGAGTCAAATGATGATTCATCACTAACCACATCATGACTTTCATAAATATTCTTCATCTTAGGATCCATTAGATGGTATTATTTGGAGGTAGTGTTATACCTCAAGAAAATACATTGGAGGGTCTTTGGTTCAATCTTCTTCCTCTTTTTATTTAGAACATGCATATAAGAAGTAAAACCAAATACTTGAAGATGGGAAATAGATGGTTTATGACCACTCCATACCTCTTCTGGTGTCTTATCTAATAATATATTTATTTTTTCTCAATTGATAAGATAGAAAACCATTTATACTACTTCTACCTAGAATTATGCCATCAACTTTATAGTGGATAGCATATAATGAGCCATATCCATGACTAAGTGATTACATCATTATGCTATTCCATTTTGCTAAGGCATAGAGGGAGCAGAAGTGTTTCTTGATTCCATGTTGATTTAAGAATGTTGAGAACTCTTTTGACATGAATTATCCCCCTTGATCTGAGTGAAAGAGTTGAAGTCACTTCCTAGACTATGTAACAACATGTTGATGGAAGGCCTTCAAATGTGCAAGGGCTCCACTCTTCTTTTTGTGAAAGAAAACCCAAGTCTTGAGAGAAAATTCATCAAAAAATAGGTAAATATACCTAAATCCTCAAAGGGATGCTAGTAGAGGTTTGCACAAATCAATATGTACCATATCATGTCATTCCTTGGAATGAGAATAACTTGGTGTGAATGGAACCTAATGTTGTTTGCCCACAAGACAACTAGGACATATCATCAAAGAATAAGAAAGATAAGGAATTACACAAACCATTTCCTTTGAATTGAGCTAGAAGAGGGAATCAATAAATAGATGCCCATAGTGATAGTGCCAAAGTGTAGTAGATTCTACCGTAGAGGCAGTGATTGAAACTTCACTAGTCAAAACTATATCTAAGGCAAATAACTAATCCTTCATGAAGGATTTAGCAAGAACTTGACCTTATAAGAAAATGAGATAGGATTTGATACCTTTCTAGACTAGAAACTCCACTTTTATCTTATGATTCAATAGTTGATTGATAGATAAGAGATTTTTTGTCAAACCAGGGACATAGAGCACCTTTGTGACAACACAACATAGTGTCTTGAGAGGAATGGTGACATGTCTAATTCCTTATACAATGTACTCTTTATCATCATAAATTTGAACTCAATCTCTAGTTGGGTGAGTTGTCAATGAGTTAAAGAGTTCCTTAAATCCAATTATGTGTTTGCTTGTACCAAATTCTATTAACCAAACTTTGATCATTGTTGTCAAGGTTTGGGAGACTAGTACAAGGTCATCATGGGATCCATATGCTACTTCTTCTACTACTTCATCATCAAATATACTCTCCTTTTGATTTTGTGCTGCTACATGCCCTTTCTATTTTCATTGTTGAGGACATCTCTTACATTTTTGTGAATCTTCTTTACTAGATGAGCCCTCTCAACTGGATTGGCCTTGAGCCAAGGCAATATACCAATAATGATCAATATCATGTGTGTGGGTTTTTCAAATGTAACACCACTACTTTGGCTTCTCAATATTTTGCTATTATTTATGTTTTTATGGTTACTTTTATGGTCCCTTATTGAATTTTGGACCCTATTGCTTGGAGATTAGGGCTTTTCCTCAAATTCTTCATGCATAGACTGAATTGCTTCGTCTTGTTGAAGGAAATTAACTAGTTATTCAAATGACACTAATTTCTTTGTAATTTTGAGTGTCATAATGAATGTGCAAAACTGAGATGGGAGATATCTCAACATGATTAGACACAACATATTATCCTTTATCTTTTTTCCAAGCACAACAAGTTATGCTCATAGTTTTGTAACCCAACGTAAGAACTCTTCAACCTTTTTGCCTGATTTCATACTGAGTGTATGAGGAAGTAATTATAGATCTAGGATTTTGGTCTAGTTCTTCACCTCATAAATTATAGATAAAATGTCCCATGCCTCTTTTGATGTCTATGCATCACATACATGTGGTTAAACTTCATCATTAATATTGAGAGTTATTAGAATGAGTGATTTTGTCGCTAACTTATCAAACTTATTTTACTTGTCAAGTCTGATAAGATAGGTCATTTTTCTAGTGAAAATGCCCATGATTCTTCAAATTGAAGAGTCATCTACATATTCATCTTCCAAGTGAAAAAATTTGGCCCTTTCAAGAGCTGGGCATTTGACAGTAACAACTTAGATGTAGACATTTTCTATAAAATTTATTACTTTACTTTTGCAAAGTAATTACAAAAAAAATAAGTATTTATTATTTCAAAGCTTCAATTTTTTTGTATTTTATATATTTTAATGGTGTACCTTATTTAAGTGTTATCTCTTTACACAACACTGTAATAGACATTTCCTTTCACTTCCTTACTTTTCTTCAATATTTTTAACTTTTATAACACACACTTATTGCTCTCCCTGCTTTTATTGGATGTAAAACATCACCCATGACTTTCTCTCCCACATCACTACTATTCAGGCTTGTGTTTCTATACTTACACCTTCACACCACATGATCAGGCTTCTTTACTTGTACTGATGTCACTTTTGGGCTCTGTTTCACAATTCACCATATTAGGCTAGCATTGATCTCCTTCACATAGGTCATGAATCTCTATGTAACTATCCATTACATCTTATGCTTGTATTGTGTTTTTTTCTCCAAAATTGCATCATGCATCTAATACCAGAGTGAGAGACAAATTGAAACTTTGATAATATAGAAATGCAATCCCAAATGATAAAATATACAATGTCTAATGTACTCATTTATAAGCAACCAATGATAACTACCTAAAACTACCTCTACATGGCCTATGCCAATATATACAATTATAAATAATGTAATAGTTAACTAATTATGACAATATTATTTTCATGTCATGACCTCAAAAAAACATCAAACAAGTAGATATAAGACATTACAACACACTTATAACATTGCACCATTCTATTTTTTTATAACAACAATCTTCCATAGACTCATATAGACTTAAAACCAATTATAAATATTCATATGACTTGACATCTCTATAGTCATATAAAATGTCCAAATTGGTAGCTTTAGTGTGGCTTATGACAGCCAAAAAATAAGACCTTATTGCATGCTCCCATAAACCTTCAAAACACCTTTTTTCTTAAAACTAGTCATCCATAGACTTCTAAAACCTAATTCTAGCTCAACCAAGCTACATTTTTTAGGCCAATTCTATCCCCCTAAGTCCTTAGCCTATAGGACAAGAGCACCAAACATGGAATATAGCATTGAACCCTAGGGTGTCCCTTTTTTAGTGTTCTTATCCAATCACATTATAAGCCCAAATAACCATTTTCATTCGATTCCTATTCTTCATTATGTCAGCCTAGCATGAATACATTTAACCCATGACCAATAGATCACTATAAAAGTCCATTCAAAGTTAATTTATAAAGGAGGTGAGAAAATATAATAAAATAAGCAAGAATAGAAACAAAATACTAAGGTAAATTTCCCTATTCTCTACATACTATCACCCAACATAGCTACAAACATATTCAAACCCTCACACCAATCCTTAGACACCTCAAGCACTATTAATTCAATATTTTTGCATCCTCAGTAAACTATTACACAAAGTAAATCAAGTGAGATAACTACATATGGATTGATCCCTCTTCAGAGTATTGGTATGTAGGCAATGTGCCCATATAAGGGGTGTGTATATACATTCAATGCATCTTAAAGACACTAACCCCCTCTTTATCAAGTTTTTTCAAGCACAATGAAGGTTGAGGGTTTCAATATTAAATAAACTCTACAAGGAGATTCATCAACATTCAAGACTTAAAATTTCATAGTTAGGCTCACACAAGGAAAATAGACAAAACACAAAAAATGCAGATCTCTATGACCAGTCTGGATAATAGTGGTAGGACTTGGACTATAACATCAAACCCTATAGTTTCTTATTTTTGATGCTCTTATCCTTTCACTAAAAAAATATATATCTAGGTTCATGACACTATCCTAGTCCTAAAAATCTAATTTTAGCCTATTTCTCAGTTGTCTTAATCTAGTTTTAAGCTAAGCTAGATTTTTCCTTATTTATTGCTATTTTTAGAAAGGTTTAAAAGGCACAACAAATTATACAAATTAGTACTATAATTATTGAAATATTATTTACTAATTTATTTATTCTATACCCTTAACTAAATTAGGGATAAGACTCCCATATTCCTAAAACTATAAAATCATTTGATGAACCCAACTTACTTTATTTGCACACAAAAACCATAGAAACCCTAGGGTATATTTTTTGTTGATTTTTCTAGTTATTTTCTAATTTTCTTTCATATTTAAATTAAAAATTGAAATTTAATTTTTAAATTCACTTTAGTAATTTTAAAAATAATTTCCTTCAAACCTTATTTTCCCATACTAAGTCCTAGTATTTTTTCAATATTTTTCTCATTTTTTCCTACATATTTAATTAAAAATTTCCTATTTAATTTTTAAAATTGAGCATAGTAATGTTGAAAATCATTTTATTTTAAACCTTAGTTGAATATACTAGGTACCATGATTTTGAGGTATCACCTTACATATAATTCATATTTCACATAAAAATCAAAAATAGATCTCACTCAATTCAAAACATTTCTTGCAAATAATGAGTCCATAGTCGGCCCTATAATGTATATGAATGATGAAGTTTACTATATGTTAATTTAAATATTCATTATTTCCCTCTCATGCTTACTTTTTATAATATGTAATGATATTAAGAAAGTTACTGTTAAACATGTTCAAATCCCTTTCCTTCAAATCAATGTTTACTTTTCTTTAATACAAGGCTTCATTACATACTTTCTCTCTCTCTCATGTGGAATAATTTTCAAGACCATATTTATAAACATATTATAAATGTCATATCACAAGTCAAATTTTTTTATACATTAGTTAACAATTCCATTCTCTCTATCACTTTCTTGATATCTCTCACGTGGAATAATTTTCAAGTCTACCTTGCTAATGTCATATCATAAGTCAAAGTTTTCTATGCATTAGTGCACAATTCCATGCTCTCTATCCCTTTCTTGTTATATATCATGTGGTATGGTATTTATAAACATATTTTTATACATATTATAACTCATATTACATGCATTTCATCCCACATACATGGTTTTTACCTAGATGCATATAACTCTTTGGCTACTTTTGAGTATTTCTCTATCACTACTAGATACAAGAAAACACTAACAGTTATACCTATTCCTCCTCTCCCCCAAGAAGGTGATAGCTACATTACCTCTAACTAATTCCATTATATCACCCCTCCAAAAGGTGAGGTAGCTTATATTATTATTCCTAATACATGAATTTAGCATATATCTTCTTCAAACCCTCTTCAACATATGTGCTTACATGTTCAATTAGAAGCAACTAGGGTTTCAAATTGTGAGACTCTAAAGGATCAAATCACTAGTATGAGGAAGTTAATTTTAGATATAAAAATGTAGAGTAATTTATTACATGAAAAGATCATAACATTGGAAAATTAGATTATAATACAAAATATTTGTAGGTGTCTTAGTGCCAATCCTATATATCTAACTTCACCTAATCAATTGGTTACAAGCAATGTTACATATCAAAATAAAAAATCACAACAAACTAACTCTACAATTAGTGAATCAGAAATCATTAAAATGTCAAACAAGAGTTCAAATTAGGTACTAAGGGAAATTATTAAATCTATGTTGATCAAACTACCTCCTTTACATCTAGTAAGAAGATCTAGATATTATTTTGCATATCATAGATTGCATGGGACTCACACAAATTAATGTTTGGCATTGAATAAACATATACAAAAATTAATTGATAATGAGGACCCTATACAAGGTAAATTAGTTAAGAAATCCATGCTGACATAAGAACACATTCATAAAGGGTCAAATTCAGAAATAGTATAAAAGTGGTTATGAAATCATAACTTAGAAAAACAAAGGGATCAAAAAGCAAAATTAGAGTAACAAATAGTACCAAAATCATAGGTAAAGAAAGAAAAAGATGCAAGTCAACCTCTCTAAAATGAGTCTAAACTTTTAAAATAGTATGGATTTAGTCAAAAATATCTACAATAATTTGATTATCAAGGTCAAGGGTTGGGCAAGCAGGCTCAAGGAATCACTACTATTTTAGTAGTTGATAATGTTTGTCACCAAGGTTTAGGATTTATTTAACATCCTAAGGAGAATCATTCATAGAGATAATTTATAAAAGGAAAATATCTAGATACAACAAAATTCAATAGTAACATTCCATCGGTTCAAAATCAAGATGATAATGATGAGTGGAATAATAAAAGAGTATTATGATTTCAAAGATACCAATAATGAATATGAATATTTAGAGTCATATTCATATCCATTCACTCATGATTCACAATCATGCATGATTATTGTGTTTGATAGAAGACACTATGATAGGGAGTCCTCCATGAGACTCATCGATTAGTATCATTTCTTCTCAGTATTACTTGTACATAATTTCTCAATTTGCCTATACATAATCTTTTAGTTTGATTGTATGTATCTTACTTTCAAATTTATTGTACATAGTCTCCTTATGATTGATTATATATAGCTTATTCAAAAAATACAATAAAAATTCAAATATATGAAAATTCCAAAAAATAATATGAAAAAAAAAATATTCAAATATATCCAAAATCCAAAATCATTCAAACAAATAAAAAATACTAAAAACATTTCAATTATATGCATTTTCCAAGCTTTACATTTCTACTAACATGCTAGACTTACATTTTGTTGTTTTATGATATTGTATGTCAATTTATAAACATTACCATGCTTCACTTTATCTTCTTTAAGTGTCTGAAATGAAACCTAGATCCTTCATTGCTTCACTCTACCCATTGAGGGGGAATCCTACTTCTACCTTTGAGACATACATCAACATATCTACCCACCAGGGGCATCTTCTACATGACTACACCATCCAAGTTATGTCATCCCTACACCACACACTCTAGTTATCATGATGATGTACATTACATACTAGTTTACATAGATTATTCTATTGACACTCATTGGTATATAACACCTATGTATTTCTTAGCAAATACCTAGTATTTTACTACATGTTTTACATACTTTCACTTTTTCCTTTATTACTTAGATGAAATTATATTTAAAAGATATTTACATGATTTCCTTTCTTTATTTACATAACTAGAAGTGATTACATTTCTTAGTTCCTATTTTATATCTTGTGTGTGCCTTAGGACATTTGCCAATGTCTTTTTCTTGTACTCTTCTATGTGATTTTGGCTCTCGTGCCAACCTTGTTTGTTTTCAATTGTATGTGTATGTGGAATTTAAACATGCCTTGTATGCTTACTTTCTAGTTTGAGTGATAGGTACCCATGTCCCTTGTTTGATTGGCCCCTTGGCCACTATTATATGCTTCTTTCCTCTCACCTTATGTGCTTTTTACTTTTTTACTTCTCACTTTTTTCAATGTCATGATCCACATCATGCATTATCTTATTTTATTGGATGCCATGATGGACATCATGCTCCATTCCTCCTTGACAACTAACAACTAACAAATAATATTTCCAGTTTCAATTTAGTATAATGCACATGCTATTACATTGTTATATCTATCAAGGCATACTCTTATTGATCTAACAATGTCCAATACAAACTATGCTATATCTTGAGACATATTTTCAATTGTCATTGTTATATCATGTATTTTGAAGCATTACACACTTACAGGGCTCTTTCTTCTAAAGGTAGTTATTGTAAGGTCTTCATTTGTACCCTCAAAAGAGGGGGAAACAAATATGGGTTTTGTCATAGATATTAGAGCTCCTATCGGTGAAAAAAATCAATTTTCAAAACACTCAAAATAATAACCAAAAACTAAACCAGGTAGAATAGACTATAAAAATAGTGATGATTAAAGAATAGTGATCAAATTCAGTAAAGGATAATAGTGTTAGACCTTGACAATAGTGTTAAAAAATAAGGTGTCCTATTTTTGGTGCTCCTATCCAAATAAGAAAAAACCCAAATTTTCTAGAAACAAGTAGAAAGGTAAGCTTAGCTATAGTTTTGTCAGATATAGATTAGTTCAAATTCAGTAGTTTCAATATAGTTTTTTTCAAAGAATCTAGATATAGGGTACATCATATGTGGTATGATCTCTCTCACTTCTATTTTAAAATTAGGTAGTTGGTATAACTTCCAGATCAAAATCCATGTTACAGACACTAATAATTAAGGATAATGTACATGGTACATTTGACTTCTTTTATTTCTAAGTTTAATATATTACCTAGGCATTCTTAGAATTTGAATACCTTATTCCATTTTCACATGGTTGACATCATTTTGAAGTGGCTTTAATATAGGCCTAACCTCCACATTCCTGAGTGTCTTCCACATAATCCTAGTTCTTAGTTTTGGAATGACTTTCATACAAGCCTAATCTCCTCCTTTCAAAGTGGCCAAGATTAGCCTAGTTTCTAGTACACATTCAACTATCCATGCCATATTAATAGATTTTAGAGCATTCATAGCCTTCAAGATCTATATTATATGATGAACATTCATACCAGTATTAGTTCATAGCTTCATTTAGTATGTGATGATGGAGCCAAAGGGCTAGCATTTGCATTCTTGAGCAACTCTTAGGGAATTGAGCACTCATCTCTATTCATTATATTAATTTTTATACAACACATATCTAGCATCACTCAACATTAAAATGGGTTTTTTATTGGTTTACATACCTAGCGAGGTGTATTCATTCCTTTCTCTTCCTCTCTTTCTTACCTTGCTTTTATAAATTCTTATTATAGATATAACATATCTAATAATATTGATCTACTTCTTTTTTATATTTCATATTTTCACTACATGATATGCTCTCTCTACACACACTTAAAATTACACAACTTCATGGAATTCACCCTTATAGGTATGTTCAGGTATGATTTCTACTTTTCCTTTATCCTAGTATTTCACTTTGATGCATCACTATAATAAAGGGGAGGGGGGAATGTAGTCATATAAAATGTCCAAATTGGTAGCTTGAGTGTGTCTTGTGACACCTAATCCATAAGAACCTCTTTCATTCTCTCATAACCCTTCTAGATATGTTTTTGCTTATAACTAGTCATCCATAGACTTCTAAAACCTGATTGTAGCTTAGCCATGTTGTATTTCTTATGCCAATTCTAACCTCCCATGTCCTAACCCTATAAAATATGAGAACCAAACTTGGACTATAGTGTCAGACCCTAAGGTGTCCCATTTTTGGTGCTCCTATCCAATCATATTTTGATCCTAAATGACCATTTCCATTTGATTCTTGTTCTTCATTATGTCAGCCTAGTGAGATTGCATTTAACCCTTAACCAATAAATCTATATAAAACTCCATTCAAAGTTCATTTATAATGAAGGTGGAAAAATATTATAAAGCAAGCAGGAATACAAATAAACCACTTAGGTAAATTTCCCTATTCTCTGCATACAGTCACCCAACATAGATACAAACATATTCAAACCTTCACACCAGTCCCTAGCCACCATAATCATTCTCAATTTGGCATATTTTCATCCTCATTATACTATTTCACAAATAACATCAAGTGGGAGAACTACATATGTCTTGATCCCTCTTTGGAGTATTAGTATGTAGGTAGCGTTCCCACATAAGGGGTGTAGTTACACGTTCAATACATATTGCACACACTAACACCACCTCTTTCTCAAGTTTTATCAAGCACAATTAAGGACTAGGGTTTTAATATTGAATCAACACTATAATGAGCTCCATCAACATTTATGACTCAAAATTTCATAGGTAAGCTCACATAAGGATAATATACAAAAGCCAAAAATCTTAGATCTTTATGACTAGTTTGGATAATAGAGGTAGGACCTAGACTATAGCACTAGACCCTAAAGTGTCTTGTATTCATTGGTCTTATCCTTTCATCAAACAAAATCTAGATCTAGGTTTATAACATTGCACTAGTCCCACACTACCAATTTTAGCCTCGATTTCAGCTACCTCAGTCTAGTTTTAATCTAAGTTGCATTTCTCCTTATTTATTTCTATTTTTATAAAGGTTTATAAGGCAAAATAAATTATTCAAATTAGTAATATAATTATTTCAATATTATTAAGTGATTTATTTATACCAAAACCTTAACTAAATTAGGAATAAGACTCTAATATTCCCAAAACTATTAAATTATTCTATCTTAATTATCATTATCACATCACATACCTTTGATCATTCATTTCACTATGCTTACTTCTCATGACTCACCATAAAACTCTTTATGTTAAGACATATCACATACTAACATCTATCCTTAGTTACCCTTGACATCAACTTTGACATTTATGAAACCAAAATACATTAGTTACCTTCAAATTATCTCTTGCCTTCGATTGGAAACACTCTTCTCAATACACCTTGTCTAAATAGACCTTTGGCATCAATGAAAATTATGCCTTTACATGATGCACCCTTTTGATGTCAATGACAACAACATTCCAATAAACTCCCCCTTTGTTAATGATGGTAAGCATACTATAATCTGATATCACTTTAAAATGGTGTTATTCTCATATGTTCATTCTCACCCTTTTGACATTAATTATAGAGAGACACCTAAAACTTTCCCCATCATGATGTAACTTCTTAGATCACATCTCTTTAAAAAAATAGGATCTTCAACATTTATTGAGTTTATGAAGAATTCTAAATGTTATCCCTTTATGAACTCTTTCTCCCTTTTGGTAACATGATCATAGAGTCTATAAAGGATCATATAAACATGTTCCCCCTAACTCTATGCATACCTTCTTAAAATGAATTCAAATACATAAGAACACTTACCTTGTCCTTGATATGACTAATATAGATGAAACTCTTGATCACTCATTAGGCCATCACATCTATTCTTATCTGACATAGATCTTTAAATAGACTCAAATACATAGGATTAATCACTTTCTTTTATGCAACTTGATGCCATAGATATGGATAATATACATATTCATTTCTTTGTTCCAACTTCATAAACATTCATCACGCTCTCTGTCTTGGCCACATTCTTCAACCTATCTTCATAGTTTTTGTATACCTTCTTTGAGATAGACCATTTACATATCTAGTCTTGAAGATAATGGTTCATTTGATTAGCTCCTCCTTTTTCCTCACTTATTTTGATCATCATATGAGTCATTAGGACTCACATACCATTGTCAATATCCTTCAATCATATTGATACTAATACCACTTCTTCAGCACAAATCAAGACATCAACTATTAAAAACACATTTTTGGAATCACATAACAAATTTTTGCTTACCTCTCATATACCAATCAGATACACAAGCTTTGATCACACTCCCAAATATATCAATAACATTTAACTTGTACTTATGTCCATATTGGTCATGCAGACCATTCCATATTCCATATGTCTTTAGACACAATATTGTGCTTAGACTTGTATCCCATATAAAGACTCCTCATGAACTAATCTCAATACTCAATGCCAAAACTCCTTTTACCTTTTCATATACATATAAGCTATAAATAAAAAACTCATAGCTTATAACATAGACAACCTGGAATCCCATCAAGACGAGTCCTTATTTGACTACAACCTCATGTTTCTACATATAGAAGAGTATCTCCATGAGGCCTATTAGAGTCACCCTTTACAATAAGGATATTAAAACTCCATGAACTTAGGATATTCCTAGATCTCCTAATCACTTTTCTTAGCTATCTTGTAATCATGAGATTGATATTCCCTTCTTAGAACACATATAGTCTTTACTAAAGCATTTGACTCATCCACCTTACCATCCTTATCCTAATCATTAAATACCTTGTTAACACATAAAGATAACAAGCGTTCTTGACATTTCTTTAGTTATAATCCTTTATTTATCATATCAAATAATCCATCTTGATCATTGGACTCAATATGATTAGTCCTAACTTTATTTTGATTTTATACCAATGTTTAACCCTTCTCATGTATTTTAGGAGCTCCATATGACTAGTAACTAATTCACAATTAGATATACTTCTCTTGACCAAAAAAAGGAGAGTAACCATGGATATGTACCTTCTACTTCATTTAAATGTCAACCTAGGGATGTTGACTCGATAGGATGACATCACTGTATGTGCACACTCAATCTCTAATATGACATGATGCTAATTGTATCTAAGATGTTAAATTGAAGTAATTGAAATGCTCAAAATAAAACATGAATAAAATATGGTAAAATAAATGCTTATGCATGGGAAGATTCCTTAAACAAATCTAAGTAAGAATTTAAATCACACAATTTAGAATTAAATCATATAAAGCATAAAGAAATCAAATAGCATGCTTAGCTATTAAATTGGGTTAGATTATTGATATATAGCTTCCAAAGGAGGACATTCCTCATTATGTATTTTAGCTTAAATCCTTCATCTCAAAAACCTAAATTGTACTCATAATTTCCCACTCATATTAATAAAAATGTAGTAATAAGTTTGTACTAGAAGTTATAATAACAATTTCTTAACATAATGTACTTCTGACAATCTCTATTCAATATATACTATTTTTCTACATCTATCAACTCTACTACTACATATTTATATACTGTAGAGAATTTTTTTATGCAAACCAATATATACATTCTATTCTAAGATACATTCAAATTGGGATAACCAAAATTGGTTCCATTCACTAAAGATGTCCTTCATGTGAATCTTGCTACTTTGCTACAGGATTAAAAAAATAGTTTTTTTCTTCAACCACTTCTTTATTGAGATCCATGGAGGTTAGAGTCATTTATATGAATCAGTTGAAAGAGAATAAAAAAATTTCATCCACAGCTTTGGTTATGTGGTGGCTTTAGGATTGTCTATGTAATGAGATTCCTTTGTTGCAAGATGCTTTGTGATATATACCTACTTCACCAAAACATCTTCAAAACACATTTATAAAAGAAAAATCCTAAATCAATAGGCAACCATCATAAATTTAATTATAATACATAATTTCAACTATTTATAATAGTTTGAAAACATAATTATATATGGCTTATAAAAGTAGGAAAATGATATAGAAAGTTTTTAAAAGCATGGTAATAAATTAGGATGAGTAAAATAAATAGACACAATAATAGGACATTTACGGGGCTCATCACTTCCTCCAACTTAAGATCTTGATCAACTTCAAGCACCATACTTGTTCATTCCCAATTCACAAATAACTCTGAAATCCATGGGATCTATAGTACACTTGGCAAGGTGAGCATAAAATCCCTGACTCTATTCACATATTTGCCAAATTATGGCTTCTCTAGCTTCATCCACTAGGGTTGTGTCCTACCAATCTATAATAAGATACCAAAACAATGTATTTTATCACCTGTAAGAAGAATGTATTTTGTGATCATATTAAATACTACATTTAAATTAAAAGGTGAATAGGCATCTCTCTTTCTTAGTGTTGGGGTGAGATCATTCCATTATTCAGTGCATGATTCTCTTATAGTAGGACTAAAAAAAGTTCTCAATCCTAAATAAAAATCTTAAACTTTTTAATAATTCTTACCAAACAAAGTTATTCATTCTTCAACATGATACTATCTGATTATCCTAAAACAACATCAAGTGACATTGATTCACTCCTAATGAGTAGTTAACTTTCATTCTCCTTTTTCTTGTATTCTACTACTTCTCTTCCTCTTCTCTCTTAATTCAAAAAATATGATAAAAATGCCTATAGTTGGACATCTCTAACATATAGATTAGGGTTACACTCTCTATCATACAAAAGAACATAATTATATAGGTAGAACTTGCACAATTTTGTATGTACATTCTGTGAACTTACTTTATAGATAAAAAAGAAGGAAAGGGGATAAATAACTTCAAGGGGCATATCAAAATAAATTATCATAAATCTAAACTTGTGCCATAGTTCTTCAAGATAAACTAAAAAAAATTTGTAGGAGACCTACAATTAAGGAGTTCTTGTGTCACACTAGCCATATCCTCAACTTTCTATTTCAATTTAGTGATGCTCTCTTCCTTCAACTTATTTTCTATTTTCAATTTCCCATTTTCTTTCCTTAGTTCCTTCAGAGTTTTAGATTGACTATTCATCCAATTAAATAATTAAGAAGATATTGAAAATGTGGAGTGATACTTGACTTCTTGGGTAGCTTTCGGTTCTTCTTATTGATTTACCTCTATATAAGGTTATGGAAATCTAGTTGTATAAGGGTCTTCAGCTGAGGGTTGTAACTGATGAGTTACTATATCAAGTGCATCCAATCCTCTTCTAGATTGATCTTGTAGTTGGTTCCTTAGTTTCTTAAATTTTTATATGGCTTACGGAGTAGGTTTCTCTAATTGTTAAACTTATTCCTACATAGGTTCCTCATGTAGCTCTTGTTCTAATTCTTCTTGTATTGGTTCCTCATACAATTCTTCAAAACTATGTTCAATTTATTCTTCTTTCTCATGTAATTATCTTAGATTATGGTCATATTATTCTACTTATTCCTACATTATCTCCTCATGTAGTTCTTCAAAACCATGTTCATTTTTTTTTGCTTCTTCTTGATGGAATACTAAAGAACATTCTTCCCTATCTATTTTAGTCTCTAGAGATTCATTCCTAGTAGTAGTCTATTCCTCCCCAAATTCTTCATTTATTTCAATAATAAAAGAAGGTTTTTGTTCTCATTTTTCTCCTCAATCTATGACATCTATTAGGAGTAGAGCTTCCCTTAGACTTTTTGTGATAAGGTATAAGTTTCTCCTTAGACTTGTCTAAATCAAGACAAAGAATTATTTCTTCCTCTTCCTTCCAAATTCCCTACATTTAGAAGTCCTTTCTTCTATCCTTGCTATAAGTTTTTATATTGATTTAGGAAGACCTTATTTTTTAGGTTTTTTGGTGGATGCAAGAAGGTTTTATACTATTGGTTCTTATGGTTATATATGGAGGGATTCTTTTGATCTTTGTTCTTCAACCCCTAATTCTTCTTTT
The DNA here is from genome assembly GCA_037957365.1 of Torreya grandis. Taxonomy (NCBI): domain Eukaryota; kingdom Viridiplantae; phylum Streptophyta; class Pinopsida; order Cupressales; family Taxaceae; genus Torreya; species Torreya grandis. Next base: position 40,368 of record JARHVA010006898.1, read on the forward strand.
ATTTAATTTAATTCTCTATCACTCTATATTTCTTGGTACTTGAAGAAATTCCTCCCAAATGATCTTTGTTCTTCATCCCATTATTCTTCTTCTATTTCATTTCCTTCTCTATCACTCTATGTATTTATTTGCAAACAATCTTGAATAAGTAACTAGATGAGACAATGGTGGGAAAGATATTTAGAATTACCTTTTTGAAAAGCCTTCAACATTTTTGTGATCATGTGAAGCAAAAATATGGAAATGTTTATCTCCATTATGTGCCATAAATGATTAAATAAATTTAGGTCTAAGCCGTGTAGCATAGAATACCTTCCTTCATAGATGAAATATCTAGAGATAAACTCAGTAGCCTTATCCCATCTTTATGATAGAGACAACATTATAGTGCCCTAATTTAAAGTTTTCAAGCATTTATTTAATTTGATGAACTTCCATCTCTCAACCTTATCATCAAATTTGTCTTTCCATTCCTCCCTTGTTCTTGGTAGTCCCATTATTCTATTGATTGCTATTTTTATCAGCTTTAATTCCATCCCCTTTACCATGGCCAAGATATTATGCAATGTACCAGAAAATTATTCTATAATTATCTCATCTAGGGCCTATATTTTATAAAAATATTTCATCCATCCTATTTTATAAAACAAAGCCAATATTTCAAGGCTATTGGTTAAAGGCATGATATATAGTAGTTCATGTTTCAATAAATCTCCTCCCATTTTGTGTGATTTATAGGTCTAGGTTCTTGGAGCAAGGGTTTTAGGATATGGTAAAATGATTTATGAATTTTTATTTGGGAGGTGAAATAGTCATTTTGAATTAATATAAAATATCCCCCCCAACTTAATTTATCACTTATCCTCAATGGATGAAGCCAACATGCATAAAACACTCATGGTAAAAGTTAGAGGTAGCAACAATAGTTGTGTCAATTGTCAAATCAATAAAGGAGATGGTAAGTGGGTGTGATAAGGAGAGGATATGGTGGTACATTGATAACATTAAGTCCCATCAGCTTTAAAAATAATTAAAATGCATAATAAGAATTAAATATAGAATGATTAATATATTACTTATAGATATACCTTTCATAAATGTTCTAATCATGATTCAAAGTGGTGGTCATGGCATATGTTATCATTTAAGTAGGATAAAATACTTGATTTAGGATTGAATGTAGGAAGGCATCATGTAGAAGATATGTTTTTTGTAATAACAAGTGTTGTCCAATAATAACAAGTTTATCATATAGCAATAAGTTTTTCACTTGTAGTGACAAGTTTTCCATCCTATAGCAAGAAATAAAATGTATTTCTAATACAAGGGAATGAATCTACAACCAAAAACAAGTGGAAACAAAACATTTTTACGGTAGTAATGTCTTTTCTCTCTTTCACTTTTTTTTTAAAGAGTGTCGATCAACAAGTGACCTAGGCTTTTGAGACAACATCTATCAACAATGCCAAAAGGTTTTCATTGCTAATTTTTTTAATTTTTAATTTTAATTGTTTTAGATTTATGGTCTACACTCAACTAAAACCACAAGAATATAAAGGGTAGTATTTTATTTATCCTAAATCAAGCCATTATGAATGACTTATTCTTTACTATAAGAAGATTTTTTACTCTTATAAAATATTAGAGAAAGGTTGATAGAAATACCCTTTGGCTATAGGAAAAAGTTGATTTGCTTCATAAAGAAGAGATGGATTTCGTTCTTTAATAAGTTGGTGAGTGAGAGATTATTTGAAAAATGGTTTCTTTTACAGCTTCAGATTATGGCCATTAACAAGCATTTTGAACTAAATAGAGTTAATGGTTATGAATTTTATATCTCTATTGTCAAAAACTTATTCAATCTCATAAGGCTTAAGCCATATATATTGTAGCTTTCCTTTATGATACTTGTATTTAGATTCAAAAAGGAGTACCCAATCTCCTAGTTGGAAATTATTAGTCTTAATCTTCTTATCATGCCATCTCACATATTATATTTACATTATTTTAGAATTATAAGGTGCTTCCTTCCTTAGTTTATCAAGTACATTCAACTACATGATCATGTTTTATTGAGATTTGGAAATATCCAAGCCCAAATCAAGTGCTAAACATAATGTCTTATGTCAAACTCAATGGGCAGAATAAGATTTTTACCATAAACTAGTTCATATAGAGTGAAACTAGTTATAGTTTTCCAAGTGATTCTATAATCCCAAACTATTTCTATAAGATGATTTGGCCAATATTTTATATGGAAGATGAAAGCCTTAGTGAGGATATTTTCCAGTTCTCACTATGTCACTTCCACCTGACCATTTGACTGAGGATGGTAAGGGGTAGACTTCTTGTGTCTGATTTCATATTTTTTTACCAAGGTAGCTATGAGGTATGATGTGAATTATGGGCCTTGGTCTATGATTATTTATATTCGTACTCCATATCAAATGAATATTTATTCATATAGTAACTCAACTACCTTTCACATCTCAGGCATATGTTAAGTCTTTCAACTCTACCCATTTGGTGACATAATTAGTGCACACTAGTATGTATTCCTTATTGTTGGATTCAGGATCAATGAGACCTAAAAAATATAGTCACCATTTGTCAAAGGGCTTTAAAACTAGTTTTACCTATAATGGCATTTCATCATAATGAGTGGGATTTCCCATACAATGATATTGATCACATCTATGGGTATACATCATGGCATATTTATGAAAATAAGGCCAATAATATCTAGAAGTAAGTACTTTCATGATAGTTTGTTTGGTAGAAAAATGACCTCCATAGGGTTCATCATGACAAGCTCTATGAATGTCATAATCTTCATCTTCTTGGATACATCTTCTCATAACTAAATATATTCAAATGGTAAAGAGCTATCCTATAATCCAGGAATAATGTCTATTCTTTTGGATTAGTTGTTGTTTGTTCCTAAGTGAGAAATTTTATGTTAGTGATCCCATAATAAGATAGTTAGCAATATATATAAATCAATAAGATTTAATTGTTACAATAAATAAATGTTTATCAAGAAAAGAATCATTAAAAATAGGATTGTGCTCATCATTTTGTAATCAAGATAGAAAATTTGTTACTACATTATCTTTACCTAGTTTATACACAATGGTAATATCAAACTCCTATATCAAAAGAAACAAATGAATTATCTTACATGTTAAAATAGGTTTATTCATTAAATACCTTATTTTTACATGATCGGTGTGGATGGATACTTGGTAAATTATAATATAGTGTCAAAAAAAATGGATGGCATAGATGATGGCCAAATATTCCTTCTTTATTGTAGTGTAGTTACATTCAACCCCCTAAGATTCTTATTGATAAAATATATTACATAACTCAGAGATTCATTTTTTTGGCCAAGGATAGCTACTAAAGTGTTGTCAGATGCATTTATATGAATGTGAAAAGGCTTATTTCAGTTAGGTCCTCTTAGAACATGAATTATTATGAGAATGTCTTTGAGTTGTTGAAAGGTAGTTTGATAATCATTAGTCCATGTAAATTCAACATATATAGTAAGCAATCCAAATAATGGGTGGTAATTTTCCTTAAATCTTTGATGAATTATCTATAATAACCAGCACGTACTAAAAAACTTTTAACATTTTGAAGCTTCTTTGGTGTGGGTGGATCCTTGATGATACTTATCTTTGTTGGGTCAACTTGAATTCTAGTAAGGGATATGTGATGCCCCAACACAATCCCTTCAGTCATAAACATGTAACACTTTTCATTACTTAGAGATAATTGATGGTAATGGTAGAAATGAATAACTTTCTCCAAGTTGGTTAGCATTTCTTAGAATGTCTGCCTATAGATAGTGAAATCATCCATATAGATTTCAACATAGTCATTAGAGAGATCAGTAAATATGCTCAACATAGCCCTTTGAAAAGTAGTTAAGTCATTGTAAAGACCAAACGGTAAGATGACATAAGTATAGGCTCCCCAATGGAAAGTAAAAGTGCTTTTGTTTTGGTCTTGTGGAGTAATTGATATTTGATTATAACCACTATAGCTATCTAGGAATGAAAAGTACATCTTCCCTACTAATGTATCTAACACTTGATCAATAAATGAAAAGGGAAAGTTATCCTTCTTAGTATAAGCATTAAAGTTTTGATAGTCCATGAAAATATGCCATTTTCCCCTTTCTTAGAGATAATGACTAGAGGAGAGATCCACTAGCTATCCAAGATAAGATAAACAAATCATGGATCCAAGAGTTTTTTCAACTCAATTTTGACAATGTCTTTGACTACAAGATTCATTCATCATTGGGGTTGGTGAATAGGTTTTCATTATTATTTAATGTAAATACGATTCATGCATAAATTTGGGGGTATTCTTCTCATGTCATGGTAATCTTAGGCGAATTCTATTATGTGTAATCTCAACATTATAACTAATTTTATTGTTGGGGTGTTAAAGAAGTGCTAATGTTGATAAGTTTGTTGGTAGGATGTCTACTTTATTTTTTAAATAAATCATGGTCTATACTTTGGTGATTAAAGGAACATAACTGCATTGATGGGGAATTAATTGATGGAATGTCCAAATGATTTTTGTGGTTTCAATAAAATCATTCTCAATAAAGGTATTCTAAAGAGGTTATGTATACATTCCAACAAGTTGGTGGCTATAGGATCTAGTTGATAGGTATTTTACATGATAATAGTAATGATAATGTCTTCTTATTGTGCCTATAGAGCTAGACTCTGGTCAATTGTGTAGAGAGTCTATAAAGAGTCAAATTCTTCAATGTCAATAATCTAAGGGATTGGTCCATTATTTGAGGAAAGATAAGATGGTGTATATATCACCAACTTTTTTTATGTTATTTCCATTGGAAATTAGCATTTTTCCTAGCCTATATCCAATAAAAGCATTACTAGTGACCAACCATGGGTGGCCAAGGATATAAGGATAACCCCAAAAATTTGTCTTTAGGTGTAGGACAATAAAATCTTTTGGATATTTCCTAGAATATATAGTGATAACAAGGTATTCAACAATTCCTTTAGGCCTAATAATTGATATATCAACCATCTAGAGGATGGTAGGTGTTAGACAAAGATTAGTAAATTTCAATTATTACATGGTCTCCATGGTCATCATGTTAATGGCTACACCCAAGTCAGTTAAATTATTGGAAATGGGTTGGTCCTGGATGTTAACATTAACTACATGTCTTCATAGATTAGAATATTTTGTGGGAACTATATTTCCCAGCATAATATCTACTAATTAGCCAATGACCTGGAATGTTTTAGGATCCTTCTTCTTTTTTCCTAGTTTTTTTAAACATAGCTCTCAAATAGCTTTATTATATATAGGAACATCCTTTATTTCTTGAAAGAGTGGGATTTTGATGCTCACAATCTTAAGTTGTCCTAAGATATCGAAGTCAAGATCTTGTTTATGATGTGATATGCTCAATCTCTTCAAAAAATGAAGATTGTTAGTTTTTTTTAATTTTATTATGGACTTGGCTCAGGATTGACCATGGGTGGATATGGATAATTATGGAATGGAGATAGTTCAAAGTGTTCTATGATTATGGGTGAGGTGGATTGTGGAAGAGCATGACTTGATTGAAGTTTAACTTGATTAATATCTAAGGTGCATGTTAGATATTGCATTATTTTAGTGGTTTATATTGGTTGAAATGACTGATTGGTAAGATTGAGGATGGGTTGGGTAGGTAATTGAGTGGTTTGAATAGGTTGTTAACTGTTTGGAATTATGGATTATTATTATTGTGGTTATTGAATTTATTGGGGAAAGCCTTTATTTCCTTTCCATTGTTGTTACCATGGATTAGAGGGATAAAACCATTGTTAGTTTTGGAATTATCCCTATTGAAGTTGTTGTCCATTATATTTCATCCATAATTGATTTTAGGGTAGCTGCAAATTATTTTGGGACCAAATTTGGTTGGGTACATTCATCCAAGAACCACATTGATGATTATTTGAGAGTTGATAATTTTCAAACATAAAGTTTGATGGCATACCTAATTTTTGTACCCATGATTTCCATTGAGCCACAAAAAACACTTGGTTCTCTTCTTATCCTATGGTATGCAACTCCACTATCTCATGTTTTTCCTTAGTTATATCATGTACCTGAGCTTTAATGGAATGGCATGTGTAATCCACCTTTTTATTTCTACATTTAGGGCAATATATGGATAAATATTTCTTAGTTTCTTCTTGCTTCCTTCATGTATCTAATGTATCAAGCTAAGTAGCTAGGTGACTATTGATGTCTTGCTTTATATCATAGAGCAAGATGATAACTTCACCTTTAGATAGTCCTATAGTACATGATGCAAGAAGGGTTTTGGCCCTACTTTTTTTCTAGGTTGATCTAGAGTAGTGCATACATAGAACTGCTAGTTCATCAAATGGTAGTGTAGAAACATCACAATTAGACATTAGATCTAGTGCCTCTAGACAATCATGTCTAATTCCTTTTATAAAAATCATCTTGATATATTCATTCTCCATTGTAGTTTACTTGTATTTTTGTAAGATGAACACAAATCTTTCAATATATTCCTCCAATGACTCATTATCAGCTTGTGTCATTCAAAAAATGTCATCTCTCCTATAGTTTCTTCCCCTACCAAAGTCTTTTTATTTCATTAGGGACTTCTCCTTCATTTATTCCCAAGTAGAAATGGCATCCTTTCCAAGTCCCATGAATCATCTAAGTGATACATTTTTTAGTGTTGCTAGAAATAGTTTGAGTTTCTAAGCATCTTGATTATAATCATATCTATGGCATAAGATGTCAAAATAAAAAATAAATGTATGTAGATCCTCATATGTTTTTCCTCTAAAGGTGGGCAGGATAGAATGAGGGATGTTCTTCATGGGTACATTTCCATCAAGAGTAAGGATAGGAAATTCAAAATAAGCAAACTCATTGGTAGTTTTTTCTTCTTGATGATCCCCCATGAATACTCCTTATGTTGGTAGATGAGAGGTTGTTGCTTCCCAATGCTCAAAATTCCTATCAATTCTTTTATTTCTTGTGGTCTAGAAGATGAAGACTTTATCTTTTTCCTTAGGAATGTATGGTTTATTATAAAATGGGGATGGTTTTGAGGTTCTATAGGATTATTCTAGTGTCTCAGCAAAGAGTCTATCTAAAATTGAATATTATATTGGCTTGGTGTTGCTTATAGGGGAAATAATAGCTTTGAATGCCTCCTTAGCAAGAAATTTAGGTGATGAAGGGAAGAAAACTTTAGATTATTTAATATGAGGTGATAATGTGGGAATTATTATAGGTGGTACATGTGGGTCTCTTCCATGGGTATGAACCTCTACAAAATCTCCAACTTGTGTTACCAATCTAGCTAAAAATTATTTATTCTCTACCTCTTCTATTGACAACTATGAGTGATCTTTAGGAATTCCTTCATGTTCCTTAGTTTTTTTAGGATTAATATCTAATATTGTAGCAACATTCAATGATTTAGGAAAAATATTACTATATAGTCCCCTTTACTTTTCATAAGTCAACCACTTTTTTTTTACATTTTACCCATCCTACCTATACAGGGTTAGTACTATGGGGTTTTTTGAAATTCCACTATCCTACTTACAAAAAAGGGAAATTTTAAAAAATGAAAGTAGGAAATTTGTAATCTAATAAAATCAATCTTTAAAAATAAAAAAAATAACCATCAAGAAATAATTGCTATCTAGATTGAATATTACAAGTGTGTGACACCCTTCCCCAAGAACACTACCAAAAATGACTAGTAGCTAATTCATAATCAGATATACTTCTCTTGATTAAAATGAAAAAGGAGATTAACCATGGATATGTACCTTATACTTCATTTTGATAGGATGATGTCATTTTATGTGCACACTCAATCTCTAATTTGATATTCTATTAATTATATCTAAGATACTGAAGTACAATAATTGAAATGATTGAAATAAAACATGAAAACAAATACGATAAAATAAATTCTTATGCATGGGAAGCTTCCTTAAACAAATCTAATCAAGAATATAAATCACACAATTTAGAACTAAATCACATAATTCATAAAGAAATCAAATAACATGCTTAGCTATTAAAGTGTGCTAGATGATTGTTATAAGTCTTCTGAAAGGACCCCTTCCTCCTATATTTTATCTTCAATCCTTCCTCTCACAACACTAAATTGAATTCAGAATTGCTCACTCATATTAATAAAAAATACAGCAGTAAATTTCTATAGGAAGTTACAATAACAATTGCTTCACACAATGTGCTTCTAACAATATCTATTCAACATACACTATTTTAATATATCTCTCAACTTTGCTGCTACATATTTATATACTATAGAGGAGATTTTTTTATGCAAAAAAATATATACATTCTATTCTAAGATACATTTGAATTGGGATAGTCAAAATTGGTTCCTTTCACTAAAGACATCCTTCATATGAATCTTGCAACTTTATTGTAAGACAAACAAGGATATTTTGTTTTTCAACTACATATTTATTGAGCTTCATGGAGGTTAGAGTTATTTCTATGAGTTAATTGAAAGAGAATCAAAATCTATCCATTCGTAACTTTGGTTATGCGGTGGCTACAGGATGGTTTGTGTAATGAGATTCCTTTGTTGCAAGATGTTCCATATTATATACGTATTTTTCCAAAACATATTCAAAACACATTTATGGAAAAATCATCCTAAATAAATAGATAACCATCATATATTTAATTCTAATACATAATTTCAACTATTTAAAGGAGTTTTAAAAAATAATTATATATGGCTTATGAAAGTAGGAAACTGATATGAAAAAGTGTTTAAAATCATGGTAATCAAGCAAGATGAGTATAATATATGGACAAAATAACATGAAATTTATTGGTTTCATCACCATATACCTTTTTAAGTCTTGAGGGCCTTATAAATTTATCAAAACATAATCTTACAATATGTCCCATATTATGATAATTGTAACAAACAACATTATTATACTTAAAACTTGAATGATTACACCTTCTCCCATGGTCCCATGCTAACTCATCTCTTGAAACCATTCTAAAATCACTTGCTCTATGACCAAATTTATGAAAATAAAAATAATAACCATTGAAATAAATATAATACCTCATTGCATTGGGTTGCTTGATTGGTCTCTTCATGTTGACTTTTTAGTTGGTACTCTTGACTTATCAGTGATCACTTTGAGTCTTAGTTTTGAGTGTATTCGCATAGATATTTTAGGTCTAGGTCTCCTTGTTCTATTTTTGTATTGATTAAAACCAAGACCTATTTTGTTAAGTAAAGGCCTTTGAATACTCAAAATATCCCCAAGAACTTTATTACTCTTTTCAAATATATGATTTTACTTCAACTTGACTGCAATTTTACCTTCAATGACTGCATTTATATTCCAAAATTGATGCATTATTCATCCTTGGTCTTAATACTTGTAGTGATAATTTAAATTTGAGTTTCCAACCATTTGATGATCTCCTCATGTTTATTAGTGTTGTTTCTCAGTCTCTCTTCAAAGAGATTGATTTGATCCTCATAACTCTTAACCAATGATATTATTTTATGATTATTTTTTCTTTCAAACTTCAAATCTTCTAGAGCACTCACCAATTCTTCCTCAAGGTTCACTTCAGACTCTCATTCATTTTGTTCTTCATCATCCATAATATTTTTTCCTTTTGAAGAACCTTAATAGTCTAATTCTATAGCGATGAATAAGGTTTCATTGTTATCATGCTCATTACTATCATCATCACTATCAAATGTACTTTTTGCACTTACATCTGATGAGATACTATCTTATTTAGTATATAAAATTCTCTCATTCTTGAATGACCATTTCATGCCTTAATAATTCTTGAAATAGTTCTTTCTTTTATCAGGATTATAGGGCTTCTTATCATCACCATGATGTTCATTGTTTTCTTCATCATGCTCATTCTTATCCTTGTTATGACATTTATATGTAAAGTGACCAATCTTACCACAATTAAAGCATATTAATGACAACTTGACCTTAAAATTTTATGAACCTCTCCCTAATTTTTTGACAAACATGGATTATATCATGTCATCATAAATATCTGCATCAATATCATCCTTGGCCTTCTTACCTTGTGACTTATTCTCAACTTTGAATGTGTCTTCCTTATTAAAGGGTCTTCCATCACTTGTTCTCATTTTTTAGGTAGTCAATATGCCATGAAGATCATCCATATGTAGTTTTTTAAGATCTTTATCTCCTCTAATACAAACACTTTTGAATCAAACTTCTCTCCTAGACATCTAATGACATTTACCACTTCATCTAATCTCAATAGCTAATATTCAATATTTCATCCTCCACTCTTAGAATTTCAAATTTCATTCAGTGAGTCTGAAACTTTTCCAACTTGAATTTAGTGTCTTCTTCATATATGGTATAAAAAAATTCCCAAATCCTTTTGGCTATATCACAATTCATGACCTTAACATATTTTGGTTCTAAAAGACCACACAGAATAGCATTCACTACCTTAGAGTTATTCTCACTTGCCTTCTTATCTATTTCATTAGTTATTGGTGTATAACATGGAGTGAATATATTAAAAATAGAATGTCATACATCATAACCCAAATACATTAGATAGGTCTTCATTTTGATGCTAAAAAATTCATAGTTAGTCCTATTAAAGAAAGGAGCCTTATTGGTTGAGAAATCTCCTTGTACTTGTTGACAAGACATGCTTATCCTTCAAGGATCTCCTTCAATTTGTTAAGTCTAATTAAAATGACCAATATTTAATACCAATTTTTGGAAGCATAATTATGAAGAGGGGGGTTAATTATTCTTGAAAAACATTTTATCAATTACATCCACTCATCTATGAACTAAGAAAGGAACAGAGTGATCTAGCAATGCATTAAGAATCAATCACATGAACATGAAATCAGATAACACAACATATGTTAGAAACCCTCATTGTGGGTAAAACCCATTTAAAAATATCTTATATATAATATCATATAATATAATGTATCATATTTAGTTGAGTACCAACCCAACATGGAGCACCAACCCCAAATTTATCAAGAACCTACTTGACTTTAGAAAACACCCACTTGCTAAGAGGCTAAAACCCCTATGACTAAGTAGAAAATTAGGAAAAATAAACGTATGAAATAACCAACCTAAAAGGAATCTCTAACTCCTTATTAACTAGGCACTAACTGATCCAAGACCAATTTTTCAAGTACCAACTTGTAAGGAAGCTTCAACGCCCTCTTTGACTCTTTGACCAAGCACCGACTTAGCCAATCAACATTATTTCTTCCACTCAAATATCTATCTAATATATCCAATTTAATATATCAAGAACACATCTATGGTGAAAATATGAAATCTTCTCAATATATGATGATCACTCCTTCAGCTCTACTCCACTTGATCTCTCTCAAAACTTCCTCTTGGGATCTTCACTCAACTAACCCTCATCAAGACTGAATAGGTCATATTACCTTCATATTTAACATCATAACACCTATATGATCATCATGAAATGATTATATACTCTCTTTTAAGTTTTTAAAACATGTTTCCAAACCTCCTTCAGGTCATTTATTTATCAATCCATTCACTCACTCTAAGCTTATTTAAATAGGCCTAAAATACCTTATATATATATATACCCATCTCTTATTCATATATCACTTGGTCAGCCACACATATTTAAAATATTAGGTAAACCATATAATATATTTTATGAAATATAATTAACATTATACAAAATAATTTTTGAGTTCCTTTTGGTTTTTCATAAGTCTATTAAACCTCATTTCACATCTAGGTCTCATGGAGACTTGATTATATTAGATGTTCTTATCAACATGTTACCATTTGATCCCTTGGAACACATTATACCTATATAAATGGAGAAATTATTTAAAAAAACATAAAAATATACCTTATCCAACGTCCTTTTACCTCCATAATATCTTTTAGGTTCAACCACTTCATAAAACCTCTCAAGAGTACTCAGTCCTATTAGGTTTGTGTACACCAAAAAGTACATCTTTCAATACTAAAGCCTAAACACAATCCCATAAAATATGATAAAAAAATACATATATATAGTATAAATAACCTTAGGGTCATTACCAGATGTATTAGACACTCTCACTTAGATCTTAAGTCTTTAAGAACATATTTGTAACTCACTCAAAATTGTCAGTTTACTCAAAAGACTAGTCATGGTGACTTAGACTTAAAAAATTTGTGTAGATACTTTCCATGAATATTTATTCATTTAAATGGTTTTTATATATCTTTAATATATCCTAAAATGTAAAAATCATATGTTCTAGTGATAAATATTGATCTTGGAGACCAATTTCTTGACCTCATGTTTCACAGTCTTATCTAAACCAGATTAGTCATTTTTTAAGAAACAATTTTACCACACACATGACCTTAAAATATTATTAAAAGAATTAAAATGTATTAAAACTATTTAAAAACATATAAATTCATTTGGTTTCATCATTCTATCATTAAAACACACTCCTATTCATCTTCTCACTACTACCTAGGTTTTACATTATTTACACCATTAGGTCTGTCTATGACTGGCTAACTTGGAAGACCAGTTTATCATATATAAAGGGTGAAACCTATAAAATAAAATTTATGTGAATTAATTATGAGTCTATAATTTATTCTTCCATCTATTTTATTTCCTTGACCAATGTAACATTTGACTTCTACAACAAATTCTTCACAAACAAGCCCTTTCATATAGAGTCTTCTCACTCACCTAACAATTCAATATCACCTATAGGTGACTAATAAAGTCAAATACAATATACAATAATTTTCCTAATAATTTCAATCCATTTTTATCTTGTTTAAAAAAACATCTTCTACATTGGGTCCTTATTAGGGTTTTAGGGAGGTTTAACATAAGTTTTAATTTTAATGATTATTCATAAATGACAACCTTTTAAATCCAAAAATAATTCCTAAAGATCTTAGCTATGACCCTTACCCATCTCTCTTTAACATATCAAGTTCCCATGAAGAGGTTACATATACTAATGAATGTCTAATAGTGCTTCTCAGTTCTTGAGACCTCATTCCATGATCTTGAGAAAACCTAAAACAATATTTTATGCAATTTACTTCAAACAATGGCTTAAACTTTGTGAACATGCTTGAAAAAACATATATTATCTTTTTCCATGCTCATATATGCATAATTTCCTTGATATCTAATCTTCATACTTCATTAGGCCGTATGGTCTAGGAGTGGTCTAGGTGTACATTTGGTTTAAAGGTCTTATCCCTATAGGCTCACCATGAGACTCTTATGAAGGTTTCTACACTTTACTCTCATGATCAAAAAACATTTAAAAACTCTCACATGATTGAGTTCACTCACCTCATCATGTCACCATCTCATACCTTCATCATCCCATGACTAGTCTTAAGTTTCTAATGCACTTGACACCTTGACTTATTATTTCCATGTCATGACATCAAAAAAACATCAAACCAGTACATATAAGACATTAAAACACACTTATATTACTATACCATTTTATTTATGATGAAAACAATCTTCCATAGCCTCATATATTCCTAAAACCATATGACCAAGCTTTATAAGACTTGAGATCTCTCTCAATTCTCATTATCACATCACATACCTTGGTTCATTCATTTCACTATGATTCTTTCTCATGACTCACCCTAAACCTCCTCAAGTCATGACATATCACATAATATCATCTGTCCTTAGCTACCTTTGACATTAACCTTAATATCAACCTTAAAATTGATGTAACCATAATAATTAGTTGCCCTTAAATTATCTCTCACTTCAAAATTCTTTATTTCCTTCAAATACTCTCTTTCCTTCAAATTATCTCTTTCCTTCAAATTCTCTCTTGCCTTAAAATTATTTCTTGCCTTCAAATGACAACACTCTTTTCAATGCACCTTATCCAAACATACGTTTGACATTAATGGCTGTTATGCATTTACATGATGAACCCTTTTTAAATCAATGGAAACAACATGACAACACCCACCACATCCCTTATTGAAGAGGAATTTATCCTATGGGAGATAAGTGAAGAATAATAAGATATAACTATAGATGATGAAGAAGATAATTTAAGTGTCTATGATTAATAATTCACCATTGTTACTCCACTTATTAAAGACAAAAACAAATTAGTCTTCTTGAATGAAGAAAAATATGATCTAGATTAGTTTGTAGTTGTCCATGAAGAGAATGCCAATATTGATATCTTGGCCAATGAAGATGTTGATCAAGACATGGAAAAAGAGGATTGTGAGAGGAATATAATATCAACTAAGTTTTTTTAGTCTCATGAGTAGGTTCAAATATATGTGAATGACATTTGTCAGACCTCTTTGCCCATGTTCAAGGAATATGAAAGTTTTTTGAATATTTCACCTCTAGGAGAGCAAAATCAGATTGTTGAGGAGGAATCAAAGGTTCCTAGTGAGAAAACATGTCTTAAAGAACACCAATATTTTTAAGTCCATGATGGAATAACATATGATGAATATAACATTATTCTAGACAAGGAAGAGAATGGATTAGAAGAACCAACAGAAGATAATGTTATTATTACCTTCATAAACAAGGATGATATGTGGTAGAAGTTCAAAGATATTTCTGATGAATTTGAGGTTCTCAAAATACCTACACCTCATACCAGTTATATGAAGGATGGTATATAGTTTTCTTTAATTATTTAAAGGAAAAGATAAAATATCCAAGGTATTATATTTGAAGCTTCTCCTATGGATCAAGAAGTGATCATGTTTGAGATAGGAACAAGCATCAAGAGACATCATGATAAGGATCTTGATCCATAAGAGTAATTCACCTTCATAGGGGTTTGGTTTTCAACTACCATTGATTAATTTGAGATCATGCCAATAAGGTTATAAATAAAGAATAAGAAGTTGATAACAACCAAACCAAAGTTCAAGAGGCATGTTACCTCATGTCATTTAGCATATCATGGAGTAAGATATTGTACAAGCTTCCCCTTTGATCTAAGAGGAAGAAGTTATTTTCAAGATAGTTGTATAATGTTAGTTTTCTTACATTTTTTGTTGTGTTCCCTAAGTTCTTGATAGTATATGTGTGTTTTTGGTTCTTCGATTTGTATTTTGTTTTCCTAGTTTGTGTATGTTTGAAGGTCAAACTAAATCATATTTTCATGGTCAAGGTTTTTTCAAGTCTATAACTAAGTGCATATGACTCCATTGCCTAATGGAAAAATAAGGTTACTAGTATATTTAGAATAACAATCATGCTACCCCTATGAATCACTAATTTTTTGACCAATTTTAAACCCTAATTCAAAATAGGTCAACCCTTATGGTTTGAAACATGTTTGTTATCCTTATCAATGAGTCTTAAAACTTGTTTGAAGAAAAAGAGGATTTTAGCATAGTTTAAGGTTTTTGACAATGCTAAGGTTAACATTATGACCAATATGAGTCTTTTCAAAGCCTCCTTCTTGATTAAGTTATAAAATATAATAGTGTAGAGGTTAACAGATGTCAAATGTGGCATTAAAAGATGTTATGCTCACTTCATAGAACCATCTAACCATGCATTAGCTTATTTTGTGTTTTCATGCATTCCAAAATCATTTAAGACCATTTTTTACTTAATATGAGGATTTATACATAATTTTACAAAATAAAAACATTTCAAGAAGTTTCCTAACATGCATGATGTTAAAAAGAAGTGAGAGCATCATTCACATGTTAGAACTAGTCAATTGCCTCAGTTTAGACTCCAAAGAAGTAATTCAAGACACTTGTATGGCCTTAAAAGATAATATTTAAAGTAAAAAATGGTTTATAAATGTCATTTCATCCCCCATACATTTGATCCATGTTTTTTATGAGGTATAGGTCTAAAAATTGAAAAAAATGTTCAAACCTCCATTGCTCTCCTTGAAAGCTCATAAAAGTAGACTTCAAGTGCTCAATATAGACATATGAGAGAGAATTAGAACCTAAATTTTTTTAGAGGATGGGGTCCTAGTAATCTTCAAATCCATGGCATTATTCTATAGATTCATCCCCTCTCCTTTATGATCAATCACTAAGACTAGGAGGTGATCTAAAATAGCTTTTCAACCCCACATGCTCAATCCTTCTCCTCAAAATGGTAGTTTGAAACAAGTTTTATGAATGAGGGATATTAGAAAAGGATATATATGGTATGTTTAGGATTATTTCATGTTCCCCAAGTTATATTTCACTTGTGTGGGCTTGGATTGACAAAAAATTTCCACTTTGTATATATGCCAAATAAGACTACCATAGTTCCTTCACTATGTTAGATATTTCCAAAAAAATTATGTATATACAAGGTATATTTTAATGTTTTATAATATTTATACTTTATTCAATGTTTTATAATCATCTGACTATTTTCTACCAGTCCTTTAGTGGAATCATATTCCTAATAAGTACAATGTGTTTTGAAACTTCTTGCATAAGTGAGTTTAGAAGGTTTGTCCTACACTTTTAGAAGTGTGTTATAGTATTTATATAATGAACAAGGTTTTAAACAATGTAAGGATGATCTTAGGACATGATAGGATCATAGTTGCACCAATAAAATGCCAAAACATGAAGAAAGTATACCAATAGGTCTGCCTAGGTTTGTAAGTCCCTTTTACATATCAAATTTAATAACTGTCTATTTGAATGGTATCTAGAGAAGTGGAAAAAGTGTGAAAATTGTGTAATAATCTTTGTAAAATTTTTAAGCTAGTATAGGAATTCTAGTCTCAAGACTTAGTGCTCCATATAATCAATGAACACCTATCAAACACACCCACAGGCTTATACATTTCATAAGTGAATTTGCTCTATCATAGTGTTTAATTAAAGTATACAAATAGTATTAAGGTAGGTTAAAAGAATTGGGAAAGATTATACCATGTACAAGTAAAATGACTCTCTCATACCATGTACAAGCAAAATGACAACCTATAGGTGGTAGACCTATAGGTCTTTATTTTGGACTAAAAGGGAAATTATGCTTAAAGAAAAAAATGGTCAATTAAATTTTAAATACATTTAAATTATTTCAATAAATTTTTATTAGTGTTAAGGTGTCTATGATATAGTTGAAAAGACTAAATAGGAAGCCTCATTATTCAGACCATTCTACATCACCTACAACTAAGCCTAGAAGGTTATGAAATGGAGATTGTATGTTGTAGAGGAATGATGTATGAAGGTTCTAAGATAGGAGTTATAAATCCCAAAGATATAAAAATCTTTTAAATTAATTATTAGTCCCCATCAAAGATCCTAAAAAACCTCAAATATAGTAAGATTATTCTAATAACACTTATGGCCACCGATTGAGAAGATTGCCTTGAATAATAGTGTTGGTGAAATATAGGAGTTTCAAGACATTGAAAAAGGTCTAAGATATCAAAAATAATTATATAGATTCATTGAGTTGTCAAAGATAGTAATGGAATCTTAAATCCCATCAATGCATTTAAAATACCCTAAATAGACACCTACATGTTTGTTAGGTAATGTAGGTGAATTTCAAGATGAAAGTAGGGAAAATTTCATGAAAGGCATGGGGTTTAACTCAATGTAGTGATAAATAAGTTCTAAAACTATTTTCCATTTTGGCCAACATATAAATATTTGCCTACTATTGGAGAGAAAAGCCTAGTAGGGCCGCAATTGATGAGTATGTCAAATGACTTAAAAGCAAGCTTAACATTGTAAAGTGAAGGGTTTGAGTAGTTTCAAGAATAAATAAAAAATAACCTATAGGCTTAAAATCCTATTTTACACGTAGGAAACTTTTCAAAGTTTATTTGGCTAAGTGTTGGAATTTTTTTAGGAAAATTTTACTGAAGGAGAAAGGTTAAGTACATTTTTAAATGTAAAAATGTCAATCAAAAGTACCAAACATTAAATTATTTCAAAAAAAATGTCTAAGACAATATTTTTAAAGTCACATTTCAATTTGACAAAATATCCAAAACAAAAGGTCCTTGTCAAAATCTTGAAGATATTTCCATTGGACAAAATGTCTATAGTAATATACCTAATGAAAAGCTCTAATGGAATTGAATGGTTTTGGATAAATTATCTATCCAAGCCTTCAAAATTGATCCAAATAGGATCTCATGGTGTTCATAATCTCACAAAGACATGGAACAGATTGAGAAAAACTTGTAAACTCATTAGGATCTTAAAATATTGAATCAAAATGGCTTGGGTAAGTTTAATGACCAGATCATCATTAAGACGTCATGAAACTAGACTAGACAATGTGTTTATGCATTTTATAAATGATCTCAACAAGCCTTACATGACCATCAGACAATGCATAGTTAATTTCCTTAGTGCCAAAATCATTTTATACAAGTTTCATATCTTGATGAGTATTTTATATTGAGATCTAAGAATTCAAACCATTGTGGTCTATGTGTATGCCTTTACAGAACCTTTTGAGATGATGGTTATTGTTTAGACTAGATCATTCTCAAACTCATTACCATGTTCATAGGTCTACTATAGATAGAAAACCAATCTATAACTATGAAGGCATACACATAGACCACTAAACTTTATCAATCTTATTCCCCCTATTATTGCATAAAATCCTCTAGTTAAAGCTATTTTTTTAAGCCAAAAGTTATTATAAATCCCATACATCAAATGGATGTTCTTAGAAGACAAGCCTTTCTACCATTAAATGCTGGTAGTCATCTAAATCTTACTCAATGGGATGATATTCTAGTCTCGACTTTGAAAGCTATTCCTTATTTTATAGTAGAAAATCTAGTCACTCCTATAGAACATATTGAAAATATTAATAACCTTTGTTTAGTGCATCATGTAACTCAAGAAAATTTATCAATGAGGTTGTTAACAACTTTTTTCAAAGGGAAAGCACTCCAGTGGTATAGAGGATCATATCCTACATCAAACAATAATTGGGATGAATTTGGAGAAGTCTTGTGTAAAATTTTTGAGGACAAGAGTGATAATATTTAATTTATGGAGTAGCTTACAACAATTAGGAGATGCAATCATGAATTAATGATGGATTTCAACTACAGGTTCTAAAATACTTGGGATATAATTCTTGTAGTGATCAAGCCCAGCTATGTTTTTTGTACTATTTAAAGGCTCTAAATTTAGATGTAGCTATAATGATTCAATAAATGAGAAGTAGCACTCTATCTGAAGATTTTTAAGTAGCAATTAAGGCTGAAAATTTCCTTATACCAGTAGGCAAGTTATCTCCAAGGCCACCAATTCTTCTCTTTCTTTATATCTAGCCTCCTACTCCAACTATTGCTCTAGTTCTATTTTCAACAAAGTTTTATCAAATATAAGATGATCAAAATAACAAATTAGGGAAGATAGATATTCTTTTCAAATCTTAGAATAATAAGTTGGTTGTAATTGAGAGGCAATAAACTCCACCATGTAGGCAATATCAGAATAATAATTAGAATTATCAATACAATAGGCCACTCTATTAGTCCAATCAACAAGGATAAGGGTATAATCCTTAGTCATAGAAATATAATCCTAATTCTCCAATAAATTATAAAGTTGTTGTGTTATCTCAAAATAACTATGCTTAGTAAGGGTAATCAAATAATTAGTGGGATCAAGCAAATAACATGACAATGGTACCAACTAGTGAGAGATCACATCAATTGTATACGGAGTAGAGTTTAGCTCCTCATTCACATGAAGACCAACCAAATATAGAAACATCTCTACCACATGGAGACAATATTTCATTCACTCAAGAAAATGTACCAAATCAACAAAGAAGAGAGAATGTTAATGCACCTATTGAAACTCCATTTGTGAACATTCAAGAAGATGAGTATTTCTTTGAACACATAGTTGTAAATCAAAGTCAAAATATGAATAATGTTGGTAATTTAGTTACATCCCATACTAAATATAAGATAAGGGTAATTGGTGATGGTTCAAGTCCTAATAAGGTATGCCCTCAACCTTATCAACCACCAAAAAGTACCACCACTCATGAGCTACCTCAAAATACATCAACTCTATAGGTTTAAGATAAAAAAGGGTAGAATGTGAAAGGGCCTTTCCTTCCTGAGTTCAAAAAAAATCTAGGAGTCCCTCCTACACCTAAATTAAAATCAATGATAGTTTATTCTCCACTTAGTATTATGGATCATATGAAGAAAACTTTAGTATCAATTTCAATGTGGGTTACATTGCTAATCCTAAGATAAAAAGAGTATCTGCAAGAGGAGATTTAAAACCTCAATATATCTAATGGACCACTTAAAAATTAAAGAGTAAGTGACATTATAACCAAATATAATATATTTATTGAACCTCAAGCTCTTAGGTTACTAATCCTCCTCCATTCTATCTTTTACTTGTCATAGGAGATTGTCTTGTCCACAATTGTATGATTGATAGTGGAGCTAGTACTTTTATCATGCCTAAATCTATAGATGATAAATTAGGACTCAAGTATAAAACTCATGAAAAAAGACTACTAAAGTTATATGGTTATCCTATTAAGACTTTGGGCATCCTCAAAAATATTTATATTTTACTTGTTGGTTGTCCAAATTTCACCATTTCATAGGATATAGTTGTTGTTGATTTACATCCATACTTTTCACTATGCCTATCCAAAGATTTTACTACTAAAATAGGAGGTTATCTTTCTTTATATTGGTCATACATGGTTTTTATAACTAGATATGGTACCAAAAAGACTATAATATCAGATCTTATTTATATATTTCACTTTGAACCATATATGCAAAATATGTCTAATATGAATTACAGTATTTTAGAGGAAGATGAGGATACTATTGATCAAGAAACTTATAAGCCACTTGAAGGCATACTAGATCTACTATTGGATGAGTGGGATATTGATAACCATCGGTATGACTGATACAAGGGTATTCAATAAGCTGGTCTTGGTTTCTACTACATGCATGATGAAGGTGACTCATTACCGAGTCTCACCAACTCAAAGAAAGATCAAGGAGTATGGAATCTATACTTTGATGGATCTAGATCAAAGAGCTGGATTAGGGTTGGTGAAATATTTTTTTTACCTTAAAATTGAAGGTATTATTTTTTTATTTATATTTTAACTTAATTATACATCAAATACTTCAAAATATGAAGCTCTTATTCATGGCCTTCAGTGGGCTAGAATGAGAGGTATTAAGCTTTTGTAGGCAAAAGATGATAATGAATTTGTAGTGAAAATAGTCATAGGTTTAAGTATATAAAATAAACCCCTTATAAATTCCTACAAATAGAGAGTTTGGGGCATCATGGAAGGCTTCTTAGCTTTTGATATCTGCTCCATTCCTAGACGAGCCAATCAACATGCAGATGGACTTGCTACCATAAGAGCACAATGTGATATAGTGGACCAGACCAAGGATAATAAATACTAGAAATAAATCAAGGTTGTATTTATTCCTCAAATCCCAAACAATTAGGTAAGTTGGTAAGTCTTTGATAGTGATAAATAGATAGCATATTTCCTATAAAATGAGGAAGAATTTTGCTCAAAAAATCAAAATAAATTACAAAACCAATATAAAGATCGGATTGTTTAATTTAAATCAAATATATTCCTAAAGGGTTAATAACTTTGGATATAATTCTCAATTAATATGATCAAATTATAAAGGACAAGGTAAGCATCTCTTCCAATGAATAACATTATGAGCAAGTTCACATAATTAAAGGTAATCAACTCCAGTGGGGTAAAGTGAACATTGATTATGAGAGAGTAGCTTTCATTTCATTATGTATTGAGTTCATGGATGTATTTGGTTAGTAATTTAATGTTTTTAAAGGGTTTCACCCCATATTAGTATAGCATACTATTGATATTGAATAGGATGTAAAACTAGTAAGATAGAAGCAAAGGCCCATCAACCCCAAGGTTGAAATTCTCATGAGAAGGGAGATTACTATGTTGATTGATTCAAGTATAATATTTCATATCAAGCACTCAAAATTGTTAGAAAACCTTATACCAGTGAGAAATAAAAATGGAGAGATAAGACTATGTGTGGATTTCATAGATTTTTAAAAAGTATCACTAAAAGACCACTATCCTCTTCCTTCTATGGATCAAATATTGCAAAGGGTATAAGGTTCAAAAAGGTTCTCCTTAATAGATGGGTTCTCAAGTTATAAATAAATATTGGTGAAAGAGAAAGATTGGTATAAAATAACTTTCACAATTAAATGGGGCACTTATGCATATTAAAAGATGCCTTTTGGGCTCTCTAATGTTATATCCACTTTATAAAGGGTAATGGATGTTTACTTTCAAGGTATTTTGAGTGAAATGGTATTATTTTATCTTTATGACACTAATATATTTTTAAATGATCCTAATGATCATCTAACACACATAAGAGTTGTTTTTGATATATGTAAACAATTTGGAGTTTTATTGAATCTAAAGAAGTGTATTTTTTCAATGCATGAGGGGAGACTGATTGGGCTTGTAGTGTCAAAGGATGGTATTTCTATTGATATAGAAAGAATGATGCAGGAGCATCTGCAACGAATTTCAATTTATTGTATTTTCCTCTAAAATATTAAAAATTAAGGAGAAAATGTAAAAAGTAAAAGTAAAAAAAAAGTAAATGTGGAGCTGTTGAGGAAATGATGGGATATTAGAATATGCTGGAAAATTTAAAAAAAATTGTATTTTGTTTGCCTAAGCCCAACTTGGGCATGGAGGTTTGACGGAGGTTTTTAAAAACAAAAATATAGCCAAAAAAAGACAAATCCAATTAAAAAGTGAAAATTAATTAAAGAAGATGAGAGGTACATAGAAGGAGGAACAGAAGGAGAGCCTCTCAGCAAGGAGAGAGTAAGAATGAGCAGCAGTATGTAAAAAGGCAGATCTGCAATAAGAGAAAATGCAAGAATCAGATGAGAGAAATATAGAGAGATGAATGAAGGTACAAGCATTAATTGTTTGCATACTACATCTGAAATATGTTTATTATTGAATGTAATCCCTTGAATCCGTTGATATGAACATAATAAATTAAGTTCTTAAATCTGTTGTTGTCTTATATCTCCCTGTGTTGTTTAATGTTCTGGTTGGAAGTATTGGTCCAATTCTAGCATTTGGCATACTTCAATACTATGACTAGTTCAACAGTTCTGTGTGTGTGTTCAAATACAAAGTGTTTAAATTTTGCATTGGTGAGTCACTGAGACCAAACTCTGAAAGCGTAAATGTATATACCCTGTATTTAGGAAACTACCAAACTTATATAAAAGATTTGTGGTCATGGGTTCGAGCCCCATGGTGGACGCCTATTTGTAGTCTGTTGAAGGTGCAGAGGGGTTCATGGGTCCATTGAATTCCTTGACTGAATATAAAGTAGTTCCCTAAAGGATCATTGGAACCAAAAAGACTACATAGGTAGCCGCACTGCAGAAGAACTTGCTGAGTTTGTAAATTCTGAGGAAGGTATTCGTGTGAAAGTGGTTGTTTCCCAGTTTGAAGGTGCAAGACTTAAACCCGGCCTCTTTGAAGGCATTGGCGCCATTTTAATGGCAATGTGAGACATCAAATTATGGAATCCATTCTGGGCCCCCAACTGAAGGATGAGGTGATGAAGATCATGCCCATGCATAAACAGATGCGAGTAGGGCAAAGAACAAGATTTAAGTTCTTCGAGTTTCGAATGGCATAAGCAGTTTATGTTACACGTAAACATTCCCATTATATAAACATCAGATAGGTAAACCCCATTAAGAATAACAGAACAGGAATTGGAAGCTTGCAAGCTCTAATTAAGGAATAAAGGGGTTTTTTCTAATTACGGGACTGTAAGTGGTTTTGTTAAACCACTTTTTATGATTGCGCATTTGTCTGTTTCCTTTTTGTTCACTAGTAGGGATGCCGACTGTCTAGTTTTCAGACATTCAATAAACCAAATAAAATAATAGAAATGAAAGTAAAAGTAAAATTTGTCTTGTCTTCAGATTTTCATAGTGTCATGACATGACTTGTTCATCTGGTTGTGCTGAATTGTGTGGATTTCATTTAAACTCTGATAGATTTCAAATCTGGGGAGTTTTGGCCAAAAGGAGTAGAGGGGAATTAATATGAGAGTACACAAATTGAGTTCAATTTGTATGATAACGATTGGTGATGGCTTGCGATGCACTTCATTCATGGACCATTTCATTTCTGATAGTTGTATTTTTCAAATTGGTTATGGCCTTTATTTTGCTTGCCGACTGAGATAGACCCATACAAGCTGAATGTAAAATGAAGTTGATGAAAATAGTGCATCATTTGGTATTAGAGCTTGAAGCTCTTGGGGATTTAGGAATTGATCATAAGTTGGTACAGAATTTGGAATGGTTGCATTTGTCAATGATGTTGCAGTTGTTAAGGATTTGGCAAAGAGATCAACAAGAGACAGCACTAGAAGACTCTGCTGGAGGAAAAGTATGAGTAGGATTTAATATTCATTTTTAAGTCTATGGTTTGAAAATTTGTTTTTGAGAAGTAAACAAGTGAAGAGAAAGGCAGCCAAGCCATTGAGGCTTAAGAGAAGAAGCCAAGGAAGGCTTAGAGAAGAAGATCCAAGAGGAAGCTTAGATTGTTTGCCAAAAGACTAAGGTGAAACAGACTTAGGTGAGGTAAAGAATGAAGTTTGTAGAATTGAGAAGAGAAGCTTAGAGAAGCTCTAGAAGAAAAGCAAGTGAATGCTCAGGAGAAAGATCCAAAGCAAGGTAAGCTTGGATTTGTAATTTGTGCTTGTTAAAGAGTTATCTAAAGAGTTGCTACAGGATTGAGAAAAGGATCAAAAGACTAGGATGCAAAAGGCCTAGGTGAGATCATGTGGATTGTCAAAAGACCAGTCAAGGAGAAAAGGCTCGGTGAGATAAGGGATCAAGAGACCAAGGTGGAAAAGACTTGGGTGAAGATCTCAGAGATGGAAGCATTGTTGAAAGCACTACAGAGTAGTAAGGTATATGAGGGCACCAAGAGGAAAGCAAGCATCAAAGGTATGGACAGTTTTGTAATTGATAAATAAATTACTAATTTGAAGAAAGAGTTAGCTAAGATTAAAGATGAATATGAGTCTTGGATGCAGATGGATAAGCAAGCATGGGTATGGCCAATGAAGAAGAGATTGAAGTGGACAATATATCTCCTAGTGAAAAGGAGAAGGAGGCAAAATGAGATTGCCATGAAGAGGGAAGTCCAAAGAGGTAAGATGCTAAGAAGGTTGCCAAGTGAGCAGCAAGAGGAAGAAGTTGTGAAGAAGGTTCTCATTGAGGAGAACAAGAGAAAAGAGAGAACAGATGAAGTGCCAGGAAGAGCACTTGGAAAGATGAGAATGTCAATTAAGAGGATACTCATGGAGACATTATGGTCTCTTGTTTTTGTATTTAATGCTGTTTTTGAGTGGGTAAATGCAGGTATGAGCAGCCTTATGAAGGTCAAGAGAAAGACCTTGGAGAGTGAAGAGATTGGTGCAAGAGAAGACCCCAAATGCATAAGTGAATGTGTAGGAGAGAGAAGTGAGTTTGCTATTGATAAGGGAGATGAAGCTGAATTCCATGATGCCATTGAATGCCAGGAAGAAGAAAGAAGACAGCCAAGCACAAAGGAAGAGAAAGATTGCTCTGTGGAACAAACTATCAAAGAGGTAAATGAAGTGTTAATTGCTGATTTTGATTGTTGTTATGAGCATGAAGATATTAATGCACAGGTTAGAAGAGGCAAGAGGAAGATGAAATCCTCACACAAAGTAGTCAATCATGGATATGTGATGCCCAAGTGGATGGTGAAGCACACAAGCAAGCAACAAGTAAGGAAGCAGGCAAGTTTACCTTATAAGACTAATTTTTCTCATATTCCTAATATGAATGTAAGTGTGCAAGAAAATAAAAGGACAAACAAAGTTGGTTTTTTAGTAGTGTCACAAGAGCATGGTTATATGATGCCTAAATGGCTTGTGAAGTCAATTGATAAGAGAAAGAATCAAATATGGGTGCCTAAGAAGGCTAAGAGTGAAGAAGATGTGAGTGTTGAGACAGCAACACCAAGAACTCAATGGAGAAAGGTGAAGGATGACACAAGTACATGGAAAGGTAAGTCAATTGCTTGAAATGAAAGGGATAATGATTTATTTGAATCATTTAATGATATTTTTATGGAAAATGAAGAATGGAGAGTGGCTGTAAGGACTAATATGCAGCAAGAAGAGACTTCCAAAGGGATGGATGATGAGAAAAGAAAAGAATATGTGGCAGAACAGACAAGATGGCTTCAAGCAGAGATTGAAGAAAGCAAGGAGATAGAAGGTATGAATACTACAATTGTTTTTGATGAATATACTGATGTGGATGAAGAAGCTGATTTGTATAAAGAAACTATAAAATGGATGAATGTACTTATAGAGGATGAAAGACAATCTGGTCTAAAGTTTAATATAGGACATGAAGATTTGAATGAGTTTATGTTGAGTGATGAAATGAAGAGTAAGGCTAGTAAGGAACAAGTAATCCTTCAGGTTGATAAGCCCAAGTTTGATGAAGATTGTGAGATAGATGAGATCTCACTAAAGGTAGAGTTGAGAATGATAGAGGAGCTGTTTGGTAATTCAAGAGAGATGAAGGAAGGTACAAGCCATGGTGAAGGAAACATTGGAAAGAGTGAGACAAGACAAGAGCAAACCAATGAGACTAAGGCAGTTTTGGTCAAGAAATAGGAGCAAAAAAGTGAAGGCAGCCAAGAGGCTTCATGGCCTCAATGTTTTTCTACTAAGGTGGCTTTTGATGTTTTGAATGCAGGTATGGAAGATGAAAACTTTGAAGACATATATGAAGATGAAGAAGCATGGAAGTGGGAGATGGCAGCTGAGAAAGAAATGAGAAGAAGAACATACCAGAAGAGGAAGAAAAGCAAGATGAAAGGCAAAGACCAACAAAGACAAAGACAAGCATTGGCATTGACAAGAAGACCATGGGATCCAGGTATAGAATGAAGGCTAAAGCATGGAGGCAGCATTTCATTTGAACTAAGGTTCAAATTGTTTCTAGAGGGAGAGTATGATGCAGGAGCATCTACAATGAATTTCAATTTATTGTATTTTCCTCTAAAATATTAAAAATTAAGGAGAAAATGTAAAAAGTAAAAGTAAAAAAAAAAGTAAATGTGGAGATGTTGAGGAAATGAGGGGATATTAGAATATGCTGGAAAATTAAAAAAACTATATTTTGTTTGCCTAAGCGCAAGTTGGGCATGGAGGTTTGAAGGAGGTTTTTAAAAACAAAAATGTAGCCAAAAAAAGACAAATCCAATTAAAAAGTGAAAATTAATTAAAGAAGATGAGAGGTATGTAGAAGGAGGAACAGAAGGAGAGCCTCTCAACAAGGAGAGAGGAAGAATGAGTAGCAGTATGTAAAAAGGTAGATTTGCAACAAGAGAAAATGCAAGAATCAGATGAGAGAAATATAGATAGATGAATGAAGGTACAAGCATTAACTATTTGCGTACTGCATCTGAAATATGTTTATTATTGAATGTAATCCCCTGAATCTGTTGATATGAACATAATAAATTAAGTTCTTAAATCTATTGTTGTCTTATATCTCCCTGTGTTGTTCAATGTTCTGGTTGGAAGTATTGGTCCAATTCTAGCATTTGGCATGCTTCAATACTATGACTGGTTTGGTATTTCTATGTGTGTGTTCAAATACAAAGTGTTTAAATTTTGCATTGGTGAGTCACTGAGACCGAACTCTGAAAGCGTAAATGTATATACCCTGTATTTAGGAAACTGCCAAACTTATATAAAAGATTTGTGGTCATGGGTTTGAGCCCCACAGTGGATGCCTATTTGTAGTCTGTTGAAGGCACAGAGGGGTTCATGGGTCTGTTGAATTCCTTGACTGAATATAAAGTAGTTCCCTAAAGGATCATTGGAACCAAAAGACTACATAGGTAGCCGCACTGCAGAAGAACTTGCTGAGTTTGTAAATTCTGAGGAAGGTACTCATGTGAAAGTGGTTGTTTCCCAGTTCAAAGGTGCAAGACTTGAACTTGGCCTCTTTGAAGGCATTGGCACCATTTTATTATTTGTCAGGTTGTGGCAATGTGAGACATCAAATTCTGGAATCCATTCTGGGCCCCCAGCTGAAGGATGAGGTGATGAAGATCATGCCTGTGCATAAACAGACGTGAGCAGGGCAAAGAACAAGATTTAAGTTCTTCGAGTTTTGAATGGCATAAGTAGTTTATGTTACACATAAACATTCCCATTATATAAACATCAAACAAGTAAACCCTGTTAAGCATAACGAAACAGGAATTGGAAGCCTGTGAGCTCTAATTAAGGAATAAAGGGGTTTTTCTAATTACGGGACTATAAGTGGTTTTGTTAAACCACTTTTTATGGTTGTGCATTTGTCTGTTTCCTTTTTGTTCACTAGCAGGGAAGCCAACTGTCCAGTTTTTAGACATTCAATAAACCAAATAAAATAATAGAAATGAAAGTAAAAGGAAAATTTGTCTTGTCTTCAGATTTTCGGAGTGTCATGACATGACTTGTTCGTCTGGTTGTGCTGAATTGTGTGGATTTCATTTAAACTCTGATAGATTTCAAATCTAGGGAGTTTTGGCTAGAAGGAGTAGAGGGGAATTAATATGAGAGTACACAAATTGAGTTCAGTTTGTATGATAAGGATTGGCGATGGCTTGCGATGCACTTCATTCATGGACCATTTCATTTCTGATAGCTATATTTTTCAAATTGGTTATGGCCTTTATTTTGCTTGCCGACTGAGATAGACCCATACAAGCTGAATGCATAATGAAGTTGATGAGAACAATGCATCAAAGAATATAAGCAATCCTTTTTATATCATTACCAAAACATAAGAAAATATTTCAAAGCTTCTTATTCAAGATCAATTTCATTAGAAGATTTATTCTTGGATTTATAGAACTGGTAAGACCATTCACTCAAATGTTGAAGAAACATCAATACTTCACTTGGAGTAAGGAGGGAAAGAGAAGCTTTTAATTCATCAAACAATAAATTAGTAAATATCCCACTTTGGTTAATCTATATTTCAATAAGGATTTCTTTATGTATGCTTTTTCTAAATTTAGTAAAATTTCAGCCATGCTTATGCAATACAATAGTGAAGGTTTAGAGCAACCCATTGATTTTTTCATTCAAGATTTGGAAGAATATGAGGTTATTTATTCTTATGTTTAAAATAATGTACTTTATATTATAAAATTTTTGAAAAAATTCAAAAATTTGGTTTCAAATAACAAGATTATACCAATGGTATCTCATCCTAGTGTGAAGGATTTCATCCTCAACAGAGACTTAAGTGAAAAGAGAGTTGTATGGGTCACAATGTTCATGGAATGTGATATTGAAGTAAAGGTCACAAATTTGGTCTAAGGTAAAGGATTGTGTGAAAATATTATAGAAGATGCAAAATAATAAAAGGAGATGGTTTTGACACTTCAAGACACCCAACAAAAAATTGAAAATACTTCTCCATCACGTAGGACACAAGTCATTAAAATAGGAAGATGTCCAATGGGATTAGATGAATCAAGATGAAGAAATTTTATGATGTAATGAGTACCATACATTCTAATTTATGGATTTTTGTTCAAAAATGATGTTGGAGGTATGCTTTTAAGTTGTGTTGAAACTAGTCAATTTGATAAAAAAATTAATAATTTCATGATAGTCCTTTTAGAGGCTATATTTTTAGCCAAGACCATAGCTAAAAAAATCAATATATTTAGTTACTTTTGGCATAATCTATTTAAATATACACATGAATGGGTTAGTAAGTATGCAAAGTGTGCAATGTTTACAAGTAAGTAGAGACTAGTTGTTATGCCACTAAATCCTATTCAAGTTGAGCATCCTTTCATGCAATGGGGTTTAGAATTCAATGGTGTGATACATCCCCCATCCATTTATAGTCATAAGTGAGTCCTAATAGCTACAAACGATTCACTAGGTGGGTGGAAGTAGTGCTTTGAATGAGGCAAATGAAAATTTTGTGCTTGAGTTCTATGAAAGTTTAGTCACTCATTTTAGATTACCTTCCACAATAATATCAAACAATGCTTTGGAATTCAATAGTAGAAAGGTATTTGAATGGGATATTGAAAAAGGTATTTATCTAACATCTTCATCAAATTATTATCCATAGGGTAATGGACTAGCAGAGTCCACTAACAAGAACCTAATTTGAATCATCAAAAGAATAATGGAAGATAATCAGAGATCATAACATACAAACTTGAAGACTAATTTATGGGATGATAGTAACACTCCTAAGAATTCCATTGGTCATTTACCTTATCTATTAAATAATGGAATATAATTAATGGTTCCCATCCATAAGAACTTCTAGCTTTGGAGCTTGCACATTAGCTAGAATTTATAAAAAGTGATGCAATGGAGGTTAGGATGAATGGACTAAAAGAATTGAAGGAGATAAGAGATGATTCCATGCATACCATATGGTCTAACTATAATCAAGTTAAGAAATATTTTGAAAAAATATATTCATCAAGGATATTCTATCAAGGTGACATAGTCCTCAAATGGGACGAGGATCGTGTAAAACCAAGAAAACACTCCAAGTTTGATAGCTTTTGAAGTTGACCTTATGTCATCACAAGTTATAAGGAAAAAAATTCCTTTGAGCTTGATAGATTGAATGGAGAAAGCCTTCCCATCCCTAAAAATGGAGGTATCTTAAGTTTTTCTAATAGTTTGATCTCAACCTCTTTATACATAGGTAGATAGGTTTATTTTTCCTATAAGTGCTTTACACATTGGTTTGTTTATTGTTAGTTTTGGTCTATTTTGTTACTTTTTTATTGTTTGTGGGTTATACATCTCTCCAAAAGGGTTTCTATAAATCAATCAGAGTCTTTTCATAAGTAAAATTTCATTTTTTTAGTCATCTTAAACAAGCTTGATCAAAGTTTAGGTCCCATGACTAGTAGGCTAGTCAAGCTAGTTGAGTCACCAGAAGCATTTTCCATTTTGGCCCACATATCAAGATTTTCCTATATTTGGAGAGAGAAGCCTAGAATTTTCCCAATATATTAATAGGTCAAATGGGTTAAAATTAGGCTCAACATTTCAAAATGAAGATTTTGAGTAGTTTTAAGAACAAATCCAGAAGAACCTACAGGCTTAAAAGCCTAGTTTACACTTGGGAAACATTTCAAAGTTAATTTGGCTAAGTATTGGAATTATTTGAGGAAAATTATCCCAAACGAAAAATACTAAGTACATTTATTTTGGTAAAAATGTCAATCGAAAGTATCGAGGGTGGAATTATTTTGGAGAAAATGTTAGAGATAATCTTTTTGAAGGCACATTTTAGTTAATCAAAATGTCTAAAATAAAAGGTCATTGTCAAAAATCCAAAGATATTTCTATTAGATAAGATTTCTATAGAAATATTCTTGGTGCAAAGCTCCAATGAAATTGAATGGTTTTCATGAAATTATCTATCTAAGCCTTCAAAATTGATCCAATAAGGATATCATAGTGTTCATAAGCTCACAAGGACATGGACTAGATTGACAAAATCTTGGAAACTCATAAGGATCTTGAAATATTAAATCAAAATGACATGGGCAAGTTTAAGGACCAGACCATCATTAGGACATCATGGAAATAAATAGGACAACATGTTTATGAATTTTATAAATGAGATCAAGAAGCCTCACATGACCATAAAACCATGCATGATCAATGTCTTTAGTTCCAAGATCATTCTCTATGAGTTTCATTTCTCGATGAGTATTCTATCTCGAGATCTATGCCTTAAAAGTTTAGCTTGTTGAGTCTAAGGGGCCAGACCATCCTACACATCACACATAGAAACACTGGTTATCTTGTTTGTGCATTTAATAAATGCACCTTATAAATACCTATAAGCCAAAAGGATGAAACACCATAGATTTATTCATGCTAAGAACATGCTATACAAGTTTCATGTTCATGCAAGCTTTATAGATCTAGTTAGGGAGTTTCAAAGTTGGTTACATAGAGTAAGATGTTTGTGTAAGTATCAAATTTAATCCTCAATAAATAGTAAGTTAGGTTTAAATGATCAGTGATAGGAGCACAAACATCATGAAAAATCACACGGTTCAGCTCACTTGAACACTTTGTAAACACACTTAGAAATATCTTATAACCAATAGATCTATTGGGAATAATCCTTTAAGTATCAAGAACATATCCTTAAAATTTGGTGCATCCATAACCTTTTCACTTATACATCTAAGTTTCCAATGTTGGTCAAAGAACAAGAGACATCCATGTAGACATCAACTTTAATTGTTGGGAAAAAACCATTAGGGTCTTAAATTTGATAGTCATGTAGATTTCAATTATGGTCCCATGGATGTCAAATGACAGTCGCATGGAATCAAATTTAGACCATGGTAAATAGCCATATTATTTAAAATACAAGAAAATCTAACAATTAGATTTCATTCATATCAAAGGATATCTATGGTATGAGATGATTCAAAAGGTCAAGGAGCTTAAGATGCCACCACATGGCATAAGCACATAAAGTGGGTAAACTGACAGTGGATCTTGAGTGTAAATGCAGGAATACTATGTAGCATTAGCTTGATTCGAGTTAAAAGGTCAAGGATGTATCTAAGGGATCATGTTAACTCATACCATAGAGATTATATGGTGTGAGAAAAGACTAATTATTTAATGATTTGATTCATAGTCAATAGCCAAGTAAACAAAGGTGATCCCAGGACTTTTGATGGAAGTTGAAAAAGTATTTTTTTACTAAGGTGAATAAAGTCTTATAGGGGTCATTATTCCACCATTAAATCTTGATCAAATGACAACAAATGGACATAGCCATATAATAAAGTATAAGGAACATAAAGGGACTACTATTAAGGTTAAATATAGACCTCTAGTTCAAATATTTTTGACATAAAACCTTCATTTTGTGACTATGTTCATCATTATTTTAATAAATATTTGTGCATATGGTAAACTCTCAATTATCACAATGATAAAATTGGTCTATTTGGATATATTATAATCAAGAAGGGGGGTTATATAGTCTATAGGTTTGCATCATCATAATGAATATAGGAAAAGCATGTGTTTGATATTGGTTTTTCATCTATAGTAGACCTATGAACATGGGGATGAGTTCGAGCATGATCTAGTATGAACAAGAACTAAAATTTCAAAGGATGTAATGAATGGATACATGTAAACCCCAATATTTTCATCTCTAGGACCAATTTCATGAAAAGGAACCTTATATCCACTCTTCCATGTCTCAATAAACCTATGAAGAGTAATTACCACCAAGATGAAACTCTAATATATTGATTTGATAGTGTTTAAACTGCATTGATGCTAGAAACTAGCTTAGAGTAACTTGATCCCACCATTAAAACCATAAATAAGCATTAGTGAGGGAATAATGTAACTGTGCAATGGATTGATGTGACCTAGATCAATCAAAAAGCTTGAATGATCATAAATGTAGAGGAAATTATAGATACAATTTAAATGGAGTTGTGCTCATTTTATTCCTTTTCATTGCAAAAATATCTCTCTCATGTTTTCCTTCTCTCTATAAATATATCCTTTGAGCTCTTGTTAATCATCCCTCAAGTTGGTATGACTAGACTCTACCATTAATTGTATTCTATACCTCTTAGATTAATGAATAGAGAATTTTATAGTCATTTACTAATCTAGGCTTAGTGTTTTGTATTTTTTTGATATGCGAAAGTGGTTTTCATCTTCCCTTTGTAGGTCCAATTTCAACCTAGATGTTAGAAAATTTATTTACAAGTCATATAATGTGTCTTAGAATTGATCTCTCAAGGATATAGTGGACTACCAAATGTAAGTGTTTTCAGCCAAACTTTATTTTCATTTATCCCTAGTATTAGTGCATCAAAATGATGTCTATATGAAGTATTGTTGCATAAAAACTATACTAAGCATTGTATTAACTTATTTCATAGTTCATTAGTGTGTTAAAGAGTTTGAGCTTAAGAGTGGATATGACAAATTCATGGTGCATCACCACATGTTAGAATAGGTTTTATTTTATGAAAATATCTTGACTCTTTTCACCCCAAACTTTTTAGATCTTATGAAGAGAGGTCCAAACTATCATATATGAGGAACTAGCCTCATTAAAAACCCTAGAGGTTTGATCTAAATATAGGCATCCCACAACCTTAGATCATTCCCACGTTAGTTTAGGTATGGGCCAAACTTGAAAAAATATAACCTCTATTGGGTGATATCTATATGGATAACACATTATTTAAGAGAAATCAGACCTATAGAAATTATAGAGTAAGAGAATTAGACAAATTTAAATCTAACCCTATAAACACAATGGACATCTACATGTTGCAAGTGAGCAAATTATTTTCAAGCCTAAAAGAGGAAGGTATAACATGTATGAAATGGGTATTAGAGCTTATTATGGATTATAAAATAGGTTTAAGAGATCACTGAGGGTCCAATTGATCTGACAGAAGGTTCAAACAGGAATTGATTATCTATAAGCCATCCTAAAACCTTGCCTGCTCAGGTAGTCACATACATGCCTATTTACTCTTGAGAGGTATTTGATTATATGAAGAGGTATAAATGTTTGTAAGAGGACTGATGTAAATAAAAATATTTTATGATTATTCTACATTTATATCATAACTCTATTCTCAGACTCATCAAGAGACAACCTAATGCTGACAAACTTTGTTTTGGGCCAAATAGGTCTAAATGAATGCATAGACCTATAATGAAAGCCATAAGAATAGTGTATTTTTTGGATTAAAATGATGGTACAATAGTTTTTATAAGCTCATTTATATGGTATAGATCTTATATCAGTTTCCATATGCTTTAATCTTTAAAAAATGAAGAGAAGAGGATAAACACAGTTAACTAGGGTCATTTATACTAGTTGGCCTACAAAACCTAAATATAGATCAATGAGGATGTAGTAGGGTTAGATAAGAAGTGTAATAATATAATCATAATATTAGGCCAAATTATATCTCACATACTTATTAATGTCATTGGAAACACCAGGCCAAACTCAAGACACTTCCTACAGGTCTATTTTTTCTATTGACCTCACTAGCACAACCTACCAACTTGTGAGGCTATCAACTTTTTCTAATATATCTCATGTAAGGTTTCATTTTAGATCAATATTTTATGAATAATAGGGTACCCCTATTTACTCATGATTCATGGAATTTTATTTCTCATCTAAGGCTTGAGCTTTATGAACAATCCTTAAGAGCCTAAGGTACATTTAGGCTACCTCAGAGAGCTATAATAATCTAATTGAAGAAATGGTGTTTATAAAAACCCAAGATGGATTGTATGAAATTATAATTGACCTGTATAGTCTTAAAAAATCCCTTGAGCATCACCCTATGTTACTAGTTTGTACTTATAGATACAAAACTATACATAATAAGCTAAAAATGTTTTTTAAGCTACTTGGGAGGTCTATACATGGTGTCAAAACCCCAAACTTGATATGGATGACCTTAAGGAGGTAATATAAATAAATCACATGTTTTTTTAGGTTTCACATGTTTTGGAAACCTATGGATAAAAATTTCATTCTCTCGATAGGGAGGCCTAATTGAGACCTAGTTAAGAGAGAGAAATAATATAATGGGATACTTCAACTCACTCTCAGGACCTAAAACTTAGCATGGATCTGTAAGGCCATACTAGGTCCTATAATATATCTTTAGTTTCTTATCATCATTTTTATAAGTTTATATACAATGAGGTTTTTATATTTTTAAGGTTATAAGAAATGAAGCCAATTTGGAGCTTTTAGTGTAGAATGAGTTATTGGGGTTAGTTTGAGACATCCAAATGATTTTTTTGGTCTCTTATGATGTGAAAATTCCATACATTAAGAGAGGTTTAGTTGTAGAATATGAGTTCATGTTTTGACACTTGTATGTAAGATTGGCCTAAGGAGATGAAGAGACTTATAGACACTTAGCAAGAGAATGAAGTGATGTGTCAAAGAAAACCTAAAGAGATTAGTTGATAGATTTCAATATTATATCAAAGCTATAACTCAACATGATATGACCATTGAGAAGGCCACTTATCATTCCCCAAGCCAAAGTAAAGGGCAGTTTTGGGGTGCTAGTCAAGGTGTCAAGTAAAGTTTTAAACTTCCATGCCACTTGGAGTAGAAGAGTAGGTTAATAAGGATAAAAATTATCTTTGAGGAACTGATAGGATATTTAAAACCTCATTTCTTATTATAAATCATTTTGTATAGTTGTCTCTCCATTTATCTTGCACCCTTCTCTCCTTATTTTCTCATTTTCTCTTTATATTGAGCCTTAATTGGCTCAGTTTATATCATCCACATAGGTATGTAAAATCCATACCCATTTGGAGCCTTTGATATATGAATAATAACTTGGTTTTACCTTCTCCATTGTGTGGTTTAAATATGCATGCTTGATTAGTTAATTTTTCTAAGTGAAGGGCTTATGTTCTTGGCATGTTTGTCCTTGGTTAACATTCATGTTCAGTTTAGAATATTTTATGTAAGTCTATTGAAGTGTTCAAAGGGAGTGTTTATGGTTTTAGTGAGTTGTATTTCAGTAGTGTTATGCCATGACCTCTTGACTAGTCTTCCTAGATCAAGCTTACTTCATAAAGCTTCATGAGAAACATTGATTTAGAGAGGAAATTATGGATTAGTGTCATGTACAAGTTAGGCTCTTATTTGAAGTGAAATTGCATTTGATTGGTAGTGATCAATTCATATTATGTGTATCACCTCCATTAAAGTATGTTTCTCTCCATTTTCCTATCAAGTGTTTGAGACTAAGTGATTCATCAAGGGTAGACACCCTTTTAATCTAAAGATTCACCTCTCTAATAGATTACCCACAACCTTGAAGGTATTTCTATGTTACCTCAAATTTATAAGGATTGAACTATCTTAAAAATAGTGCAAATTTGATTCATAATAGTAAGTACATAAGATAAAACATGATAATAAAATGTGATCATATAATAATATAACATATGTATGAAGATCAAAGAATCAGATTCCCCCATAATCTATATGATGTGAGTTGAAGGAAGGCCCAACATCTATATAGGAATATATAATGTATCTATTTATGCATGCATCAAATGCTAATGATGTGTGGCACACATGTATATATAAATTAATAATATTCCATCTACCAACATGGAATCAATAAAACATATGGCAAGGAGCTAATAGAACATTTAAAAGATTAATTTGTTTTTGGATTTTTTACTTTTTTAAAACTATTTTTCAATTTTTTTGGTATTTTTAAAATATTTTAAAATGTTTTTCAAACAAGACATGCACACATAAAATTTATGCCAATAGATAATTTACTCATCAAGGATATGTTTGTGTGAAGTCTATGTATCATGTGTATCATATTCATATGTTGCATAGCCAATATCATAAGGATCATACCAATCATATATGGTATTAGGATCATACCAACATTTTGTGTTATTAGTATAGGAAAGTTGTAACTTTTTAAGTTGTTCCTGAAATTATGATATATCATATTGAGAATTTTCATATGAATAAAGAACTACCCCATACTATGATTATTCATTATTTGGTATGTAATTATGTGTATCTATGTGCACCTCAGATCCAAAGGAGGAAAGTGGGAGACAATACATAGGATAAATATATCCTAGTGTTAATCTTAGGAATAATTCTAGCTAAATAAAAGTACTAATTAATTTAACGTTGTTATACTTAGAGAGCAATATTTTTTACCACCAAAGACTCAATTTATGTGTGACTTCATTACCAACTAAACAAACACTTACTCAATATTGATGTTACAAGATTTACTAATTTATAAAACAAGGGAGATTTTTTTACTTACAAAATAAGTGTAAAAAGGAGAGCAAGGTAAGGTAAAAAATTGGTGTTTATAATATAAACAATGTTAATTATTGAGAACTAAAACATTCTAAGTCAAAGTTATACCACTGTGTGCCTGCTTTAGCATTTACACAAACTTTAGCCACTTAGTGAGCAAGCATCTAAAGGAACGTTGATATGAATATTTTACTTGTAGGTCCCCAATAGAATGTAAACACTCAAAATATTTTTGGAAATTTACACACAAAGATTTTGGAACAATTTATAACTAAAACTACATAAAGCATAAATTGTTCAAAAAAGATTTAAAATAGCATCATGAGTTTATACTAGAAAATGCACAATCTAACTACCATATTTGTCTCTATAACACAAACACATAGTCAATCCTCTTACATAAACATCCACTTAGAAATTAGAAAAAATTGACCATATTTCATGAGAAGACAATCCAATTAAAATAAATAAAATCATTCTATCAGAGTTTTATTTTATTCTATCAGAGTTTTAACAGAGTTTCTTTACACAAATTACAAATGATTCAAAGAGAGTGTAGTTTAAAATATATATAAGGATGGGTCTCACCTCCAAATAGTATGAGATTCAAATACTTAGCCATGATGGACACTCAAAGTTATTACAACTACCAAGATTCAAAGTGAACAAAAGATTCCCCAATTTCCAAAAATATTCCCTAGGGGGAACTTAATTGATCCACTGATGATTTGGAGATGAACTACTTCCAAACTACTTGATTTATGCCACTTTAGAAACCAATGTGGATACCACCAGGTTGAAATCTTAGTCTAACTTGGCTAGGTTTATACATGGCTCTCAAAATATCACCTTTGATTAGGTTAATGATGTACTTGTAATGGAGCCTCAAGGGATAATTTCACTTTAGAGACATGGTTGATGATTTTAGTAGATTGATTTGAGATTTATATAACTACCTTCATACCATCTTTGTTTTCCTTTGTCAATTTTATCTTCATAACCTGGTTAAAGTAACTTGGGTGAAATTCAAACTTGCCCCTATCTAGTAGGGTGCTATCCAAGTGGAATAGTACATTGATGTTGACCTACATAAAGTAGGTCAAAATAGTTTCCCTGATCTCTTCTAGAGGTCCCTCAAATATCTATACCAAGGCCAACCATTATTCAATTGAGGCCCTCATAATCAAAACATAAGTCTGATAGAAGATCAGGTTTAAAGTAAACATGATATTCATTTTTAGGAACATGCCCTTATGGATAACCATGGATAGATTTATGCACTTAATATATGTAAGAGAAATTATTTATAAATATATTTGTCCCTTCTTGAGATGTGCCCTAATGTTGGTCATTTCTTTGACCACATCACTAAGAGCTAAAAAGAGTTGTATGAGGGCTTACTTAACCTATCTAATCAATTTTATATGGAATGTTCTCTTTATTTATGCCTCAAGCACCTAGAAATACTCCTACATGTCTTTTATGAGCTAATAATTCATGTCATGCATGGCCCAGACCATAGAGATGGGATCCTTATCCACTCTATATTCTCTTATAGATGCTCTCACTTTGGTGAGGGAGAAGAGGTCTTGTTGAGTTTATCAGACTATAGGTTCTCCTCCTTAAATGATTTTATATGTGAGGATCCTCATCATTTTTATTAAGGTCCTATAAAAATCTCATTACACTTATATATCTCTATACATAAACATCTTAGGTATCACCAACACCATAGTGACTCCTAAGGTAGAAGTGGGTGTTGGTGGGCTGGTAGAGATGGAGGTTATAGGTTAAGACATGGATCAAGGAGGAATGGATGAAGTAGAGGGAATTAAGGATGAAAGTAATGAAATGAGGGGGATGCATTGGGGTTTAAGGAGGTAGGATGAAATGAAAATCCCATGCGAATGTTTGGGCCTACCACTAGATATGGGTCAAATTGGCCTACAAGGTAATGATGATAGGAAGAGAGGCATTCAATAGGAAAGAAGAAATTGGTTTGTTAAATCTAAATCCCTAGGCACCTGGGATAATGGAAAAGGGATGATTAAGAGTCATATGAACAATAAAAAGTGGATAAAGAGTAAGATTTACATTTTGCTTTTTTTAGGCCTCTTTCTTAAATCATCTTGCATTGTTGTAATGGAAGGAGATATAGTGATAAAGGTGGTATAGATTGACTAAGAAGTTTTTTGATATATTTTAGGAATCACTAATATGACTAGGGCCAATTTAATTTTTCACACATTTATACTTATTTTGTGGGACATAATTGGAAATGTTGAAGAAGGAACACCTAGATGTGGTCAAACCTATGTAATAATAAGAAGAGGTGATATTGATATACTTCAAGGTGGAATGGTTAGAATAGAGTAGAATTAGGATGTTAGGATATTGTGCATAGCCAAAGCTAAAGGTACTTGCATAAATTATGGAGGGGGTGAAATAAGAAAGAGGGAAATCACTACCTAAGTCGGCCACTATGTGAATGAGAAACTATGGGTGCTCCACTATGTTGTTGAGGGACTTTGAAAGTAGGGGAATGGATATTACTGGCTATAATTTGATAGTCATGCTTCAGGATCACCTATGGACTATTGTTGATGTTAAAATTTTAGACATATAAAATTGGCCACCAATGGCTTCACATTGGGCTTTAGACTGATTCTTACCAACCTCTTTAAATCTAGCCTAAGAATCACTAAACATCTCAAATTTGGCTACATAAAATGTTATTTTTATTATAAATTAATTACATGGGAAAAATACACACATCAATTAATTCAAAATCTTTCAAAATTTAAAAAAGCCTAAATAGAATTAATTAAATTGTAAAATTAAATAAAATGCCTAAATTGAATTAACCATGAGAAATCAAATGAACTATCAAAAAGGAAATTCAAAAATCAATTAATATAATTGGAATTCATAATTAACTTTTTGTGAGTTGTCAAATATCCTAAAACATCCCACCCATGCCTATTTAATGTTAATCATGACTGTTTGACACATTTTAAGTCTAATGGGGTTAATTAACTCACAAAGGTAAGGTTTTAACCGTTTAAATCTCTAACCACACTCTAACTCACCTTGGGTTGGGGCTATTTTTTAAACCTATATATACAAGCATTTACCTATCCTTTAAGAGAGATAGAACATTAAATGTTATAATGTTGGTTTTATGACAAGATTGGAAACAATAGATTCATAATGCCAAAATTGTGAACCATAAGTTAAGCCATCAACTTATATCAAGAAAGCATGATCCAAACCATGGTGTCAAGGGGAGAAGGATCCACACAACTCCATTTACCAAAGACCTCTTGAGCATAAGCTAAGTAAGCCAATGAAGAAATCTCTTAGAGAATTCAAGGAAGGTAAGAAAATTTATTTTTCTTGCATTTTAGTTGATCTTTGTCAAATTTTTTTTCTTCACTAAGTTCCCCCTTTGATCTAGTCAAGATAATGCTATGCATGCTAGTGTAATCGTACTTCTCATGACCCTACTCCTCCATATGATTATATATTAGCTCACGTGTAGAATACCAAACCTAGACATCCTAATATAAGATATATACCACATGTTTATACCTCTCCTACATCATATTCCTACCCCCCATACATACCTAGTTCATATTAGCCAATTTGCACATAAGACAAGCCTTCTAAGAGATCTCATGGGGCCTCTCGGGAGCCTATTGACCAAACTAGGTCAAAGTCTAGCCTAGGCCATGGCTTGTGTGAAGGAAACACATAGCCTAGAATACATATTTCCTTCACCAAATCCATGTCCTAGGTCATAGCTCAGGTAGAATGATGCAAAAAGCCTCAATTTGAAGCCAAATGACCAAAAATGGCTACTTTTAGGTCATTTAGCAGATTTGGGTAGGGATATATATCTATTTGTCTTTCATTTGATCCTTTCTCTATTATAATTATATCTCTCTTGTGATTATTATTCCCTCTTTTCACTCTCATTCCTTATTGAATCTCTCTTGGTTCATTCTTTGCACTCTTGAGCTTGATTGGAGATAGAGAATCCCATATACTACTGCACTCTTGTTTGGAGACTCCAATGTTGCTCTCAGTTGTTATTGCTTCTTTATATCTTGATCCTAAGATATTAAATTTGGCATTTTACCTGATTTTTGCACTAAGTTAGAGATATTAAATCATTTTAAGTTCTCACTTCACCTCCTCCTTTACTCTTGGCTCTTAGTTTGGACTTCAGCTTACACCTAGCTTGGTCTTCCTCCCATATTGCTTCCTATCTAGGATTTTTGGTTGGTATAAAATATGCACTTCATCTTTAATCTTGATATAAGGTAACTTTTTTATGTAAAGTGAAACACCTTTGTTTGTTTAGTGTATTTGGTATGGTTTGAATTGTTTTAGTAAAATAGTTGTTTTGTATGTTGCATAGAGTAGTTTCCAAAGTTTATTGCATGTGTATATGTTTAAAGAATACTTTCATTTAGTGAAAAAATAATTTTTTGCATTCCATTTCTCTATTTATAACCTTACTCATTTAATAATTAGAGATATACATATTCAAAACACACTATAAAACTTTCTCAAAACATTATCTCCTTCTCTTGCTAAAAACTAGAACAATGCATTGATAGACGATGATAATATTGAATTGGAAGGATAGCTCAAATATAGAATAGGAATGCTCTTGAAATTTTTTTTGAAAACATGTTTTTTTCACAAAACATCTTTCATTTATCCTCAAATTTATTTAATTGTTAAATTTACAATTCATTAGTTATCTAATTTCATTCAGTATTGTTGCTGTCATATTATTTATGCAACCAATAATATAGTTTTAGCCACTTGCCTTACTATGGTTGGAACCATTAGATTAATTAGAAAACCTTTTTTTCTTATTTAGGATATTCTAGACATGGTTTAAATTTTTTTTTATATCTTGGTACAAGCCATAAAATCAGAGAGCCACTATAGACCACTTGTAGCCCATATAACCCTTGAGCCTTCTAGCCTCTTAGTGGTTTGCTTTAGCACCCTGCCAAACACTAGTGGATCCATTAGAATTATTGGATACATTATGGCATGTTTTATGGGACCTAACATACAATTACACATTAGTTTTATCCTATTTATAGCTTTCTTGTCTAATCCCTCTTTGATAGTCATAAGGCTTTGCTTTCAGTTATGTTTTGGATCTCCCTCTAGTTGTGTGATATTAATTTTAGTTTTGTGTCCTTCTCCTTATTGGTTCTATAACTGGTTTATTTTTATAATGTCTCACATGTCAGTCTTAATTTATTGAATCCATGGATGGGCTACCACCCTTGGATTTCAAATTCCATTAGATTTAGAGTCTTTTCCTTGAGCTCACTCATGAGCAGGATAAGGATGCAATGGAATACCATAGACACCATAGGACCTAGGAGGTTATCTCAACCCCACATAGTGACCTTGACCCTCTCATGTTTTTTAGGGAACAAGACTATAAAATCCATATCTAATGGGCTCACTCACATTTCCACAATTCTAACCATTGTTTGTTTGAAGATACATCCCCAAGACTTGAGCCTAATTCTCATTCACGCATTCAAGGTGATGAGGATCTTCTTGCATGGATAAGGCATAATGAGTTACATGTAATCATAAATGATTACTATAGACACATTTAGGTGAATTAAATTCATCTTTCTCCCCCTAGGACTAGGTGTTGTGCATCCTCTAGAGATAGAGATCACACCTAGTTTGGTTCAAGTATCTT
Source organism: Torreya grandis (assembly GCA_037957365.1). Classification (NCBI taxonomy): domain Eukaryota; kingdom Viridiplantae; phylum Streptophyta; class Pinopsida; order Cupressales; family Taxaceae; genus Torreya; species Torreya grandis. Next base: position 84,264 of record JARHVA010006898.1, read on the forward strand.
AACCAATTCTCATATGAGTCTCCTACCTCTTTCTTGGTAGGTGACTCTACAGAAATAACCCATACACATCCATGTTGTGGTTCATAGGTATTACCACTCAATGAGGTATCTTTTTCATGAATATTTATCACATCATCATAGCCCTTCATTTAGATTTTCTAATGAGCATTCTAATTTTGATCATCATTTATGAACTAGAGATCTATGTAATGCCTATCAAGAGCATCAGTGTTTTTTAGTTGACCCTCATTTATTGGCATATGATCAACATCATGGGGATTTTATTCATTGTGAACACCTCCATTAGTATGTCATTCCTTCACATCATCCTCATGAGGAATGTCACCTATCTTATGGTCATTCCCCACCCTGTAGTAGAGATGATTTCTACCATGAGATTCATCCCTATCAAGAGCCACCTCAACATCATCCCCTCCATGTACATTTTTATGGTGATGCCTATGGGCATAGGCAACATCATTATCAACATGAAACCCTTCTTGGAGCTCATCTCTAGCCTACTATCAACTGTGCTTATGAGGATCTCCTTTGAAATCCTCTATCCCTTTTGGTATGTGTTATTCCCTTTCATACTCTTATCCCTGGAATATCTCAGTTCAATGGGATCTAGGACTCCAATTCCATGGAACATACTATGACATTCATGATGGAATATATTGATTTGTAACATGATAAAGGCATGATGCTAAAGCTCTTTGCTCATTATTTATGAGCTAAAGCTCTTGTTTGGTTTCAAAATCTACCTCCAAATTATCTCACTAGTTTCTAACTTCTTATATATGACTTCCTCTAATATTTTTATATTTATAGACCTTTTAACCTCACCATCCAATCACTCACTTCCATGGCATAGACAAAGGGTGATTTTAGCTTTGATTTTGTGCATAGATGACACTCAGTCATTCTTAGGTGTAGGATTAGGTTCTTGAATGACCAATTTTATGATATGTTCACATGAGAATTTAGGTAGGAAGTTCACCTTGAGTTCCTCAAGCATGTACCTACCTCTTATGATGAAGCTATTAATGAGTGTCTAAAGATTAAAGTGTTTGAGGTACATGTAAGCATGTGACCCATACCTTATTTAAAGTCATCCTCATTATATGATTACAATTGTAATGTGATCGATGATAGTGTCATCAATTCTCCTCCTAAAAATAAGGATAAGAAGGACAATCGTGAGGTCAATGCTTTGAGCAAGAATCGAACTAAAAAGAAGGATTTTCACTAAATCATAATAAAATAAAAGATGACATTTCTTTTGACCACATCAAGTTTTACAACTTTCATTGGATGAGGGGGCATGATGATAATAAATTTTCTACCCAAAAGTCTAGTGCACAAGCCTCACCTTCATCTTAGAGTTCTCCTCTTGTAGAACCCAACTATAAGTTGAATGTTTTTAAGGAGCCTATACCTAACCATGACAAGGATAAGATGAATAATAAAAATAAGAAATCAAAGGGTAAATCCTCTCATTCTCCTTGTCGATATTTCACCTCTTTTGACTCCTCTTTCTTGGCTAACCCAAGAGGTAAATCCAAATGCAAGAGTAACAAGGTTATTTTTGCTATCGACATAGCTTCTACTATGTATGAGTGCTTTATCAACATGTGGTTTCATTAGCCCACTAAACCTATTAGAGAGAATAATAGTACTAGACCCTTGGTCTAGCCCATGAGGGTAGGAACTCCTAAGGTCAAATTTGAATTTAGGCATAACATTCCTCCCTAGGCTAGACAATGTCTTTACTACATCATAGAGGAGTTATAGAGACTCTCGTTTGGGATATCCATTTAGAACCTACTTCACCTTTGCCTCAAAAAAATGGGTCTCATCTTTGATAAACTTCATCTCTCTCACAAGGGTCCACTATGGGATGATGTTGAAGTTATTTTCAAATTTGATGCATTTAGGCACCTTCCCCCTCCCATTCTCTCTTTCAACCTTGCCTCTTTGCCATATACTTTGATTATGGATAAGAGGGCTAAGTTCCCTCCCTATATCAAGACCTTTATTGATGATTATCTTGTTAAGAGGTGCATCATGGATGAAGGATCCACATTAAATATTAGGACCCTACATGTATTTAATGAGATCAAGATCAATTAGAAGAAGCTCTCTGATTTTTGCCATAACTATGTTGGTTTTAACAATGACATAGTTACACTAGTGAGGAACATGAAGCTCTAGGTTAAGTTTGGCCCAAAGACCATCATGATTGAATTTTGTGTGTTAAATTTTTACCTTTTATACAATTTTATTACTTTCCATCATTAGACCATTGCTATTAGGCCATCACATCATCCATGTTTTGCATGGTTTAGTTCATGCATGAAGATGAGGTTCACACCATGGAGACTAATTGAGATCTTTGGGAATTTATATACACAAATACAAAGACATTAATTAAGGATTTGTCTATCTATTCATGGGTTTTTATGGATTCCCACACACCCCTTGATTCTAAATCTCATTTTCTCAAGGATGAATGTTATGATCTAGTTAAGTATTGAGCAATGTTCACTCCTTCAAATTTTAGTGTGTGTCAGTCGAATCCATCTTCTAATACATGATGCCAAAATATATAATCTCTTTTTAAATACCTCTTATAGGATATCTCCCTAAATTTTGATATCTCCCTTGTGTCCTAATTTTACCATAAAAGTATTAGCTCTCTCAATACATCTCCTACTAAGGGCACTAGAGCCATTGAGTATGATCTTGAGTGTTATTCCATCCATGGTATAACACCTAACCTAATAAATGAGAGGAGAGAATACAAGGATCTCATGCTTATGTATCATACATTCACCCATCCTCTTAATTTTTTTGTTTATGAGGTCTTATTCACCAACAATGACCCCACCTTTGGCACACCTATGTTTTAGGTCATGACTAGTGAACCTAAGGATATGGGTGATCCATCTCCTTCCTCCTACATTTTCCATATTGTTTTAGATTTTTATAGGATAAGTAATGGCCTACCTCAAGGTCAAGCCTCTAGTTAAGTAGAATTGGTGGCCTAACCATAAGAGCAAGCTCAGGCTTGGGCCTATGGTTCTTTGGTGAGACTCACAGCTTACTAGAACACCCTTCTTAGGCCCCCATTTATTGGATTACCCCTCTCATGGAATATACAATCATAACCTGGTGGGTCTCCTTAACCATTTGAATTTTTAACTCCTCGTTAGAATCACCTTGGAATAGAAGCAGAGTCTTTTACTTCTTTTAGCTAGTTGGGCTATTGCTTGCTAGTAGCTAACCCTATACCGACTCCCTCTCTCCTTTTTTGAAGTTCCTTTAAGTGATATAGGTTAGTGTTTGTGGTTGATTATGACTTGATAAAGCCTTACCTAGGTATTATTAATATATCAAGGTCATCATACCACCCATAATCATCTCTCATTGTGGTTGACATTGAGATACTCTCTCATAGTTGACCATCACATAGGGGTAGTAGCTCTACCAATTGAGATGTCCTTCTTACCTCTAACACTCTAAATCCTCATTTAATTTACATGAGAGATAAACATGACCTTACATTAGTCATTCATGTCATGGAATAATAAAAACATGTTTTTATCAGCTCATAGACATGCTCTTCTTATTTCCCTCTTTCCCTTCCATTATAGGTAGGTTCTAAGCCCTTTTTAGGCTCCTCGGGCCTATTTTTGGCCTCTACTAGTCCAAGACATGGTTTTTTGGGTAAATGCATGGACTGAGTAGGTTATGCCATGGATTGGTAGTTCCCAAGCCATGGTCTAAGCCAACAACTTTCTTTTTTGCCCTATTCAAACCTTCATTTGGCTCTATTTTCACTCTAAGACCTGCCAAACCTTCATCTTTAAGGTTTTGGCCCATTATAAACACAATGATGGGGTTTGTTTATCTCTTTGAGGCATCCTTGGGTTTGTTTTGGGACCATTCAAATATATTTTACCCCTAGGTCCTTTATCCTATTAGGCCCATACACTCCTTATTAGATGCACCGTATGGGCCCTTGGTTAGGTCATTTTACCTAGTTTTATGTTTTAGACTATAAAACCTCCATCTTAGATGTTTTGTCATGTTATAAGCACATTGGTAGCCTCTATTTTTTTAATTTTTGGCTTTTTTTATCCCACTTTGTCCCTATTTTGGTTCTCAAGACCCCTTTTGGGTCTCTATTGACCTCCTAGGCCTGTGTCCCATCTTGTAGGCACCCAAGGATATAAGCTACTCTTTGTACTTATTTTAGTTAGTCATTTATATAATTTTATGTAATTTATCCATTCTATCTCCCTCTCTTTCTTTCTTTTTTCATTTAAAGTAGGGTTGTTAGCTAGCTATGATGGTTTGGGACTTGCTTTGGTCTTGCTGACTGGTTTTTGTCTTCTCTGAACTTTCCCCCACTTTCCATTATTACCTCTCACCATGGTCAATATTGGTCAACCATTATGATAATGGGTTGATTTCATTATTTATATCGCTCATGCAAATTTCTTATACCATTCCAATTTGAGATCCCTTTTTTTATAGTAATTTATCCTACATCCTTGACCCCCATTATGGTGTACCTCTGACAGGCAATTCACACTAATGGTGGTAGTCAGGGAAATCCAAGACTAGAAGATGCAACTTTGGTTATTTATGATCAATGGGGCCATGAGCTTGTTATGGCTAGTTTTTTCTTTACTAGTAAGACAAATAATATTATTGAGTATCACAAAATCATATGCACCTTGACCGATGCCCATGAGTTTGACATGTGATATGTGTAGTTATTATCTAAATCACTCTTATCTATGTCTCAACTCACTAATGTCTAGGCCATTATTATCTCTGAGTTTCTCCCCCTTTCCAAGGTATTGTGTGATTTTCTCTCTTTCTTTAAGGGTATCTACTTTACCCATATCCATCATAGGGAGAGCATTAGGGCTAATGCCCTAGTGAATGCCATTATGGATAGTATGATGTGATTAGATTTCACTTATGTCCCTTCTTTATAATATCTTGAGATAGAGCTAGATTTAGAAATAGGGTTAGATTTTGGATTACACAACATTTACACTGTCACTCATGGATTGTGATGTCAACTTCTTCTACCACCATCCTTTATGGTAAGTGTAGGTAATGTTTCCTTTTAACTTTATAGTTTTTTATTTATTTGGTTTTTAAGTACTACACAACACTCCTTGTTCATTTGAACACCAACTACTTATACCTCAGGGGTATATGTAATTGTACTTATCATGACCCTACTCCTCCCTATGATTATATATCAACTCACATGTAGACTACCAACCCTATAAATCCTACTTTGAGACATCCACCACCTACTTGGATCTCTCCCACATTATATTCATACCCCATATATATTCCTAGCTCATATTGGGCCTTTTACATGTAAGATAGGCCTTCTTAGAGACCTCCCAAGGTCTCTCAAGAGCCTATTGACCAACCCAAGTTGAAGTTTGACCTAAAATATAGCTTGTGTGAAGGAAAACCATGGATTAGGCTACATATTTCCTTCACCAAATTTGTATCATAGGTCATTTCTTGAGTAGAACATTGTAAATATCTCCAATTTGAAGCCAAATGACAAAAAATGGCTACTTTTAGGTCATTTAGTGGATTTGGGTAGGGATATATGTCTATTTAAGCTTCATTTTAGCCTCTCTCTCTTCTCATTCCATATATCTTATGATTCTTCTTCCCTCTCTTGATTCACATGCCTTCTTAAATCTCTTTTAGTTCATTCTTGGCACTATTGATCTTGATTAGGGATAGAGAATCCATATATTACTACACTCTTGCTTGGAGACTTCATTACTACTCTTAGTTATTATTTATTCCTTTTGGATTGATCCCAAGATCTTAAATTTGTAATTTCACCTAATTTTTCCACTTTTTTGGATCTCTCACACCATTACAAGTTCTCACTTCACCTCCTCTTTTGCTCTTGGCTCTTGCTTTGGATTTCAGCTTACACCTAGCTTAGTATTCCTCCTACACTGTTCCTAACTAGGATTCTTAGTTTGTATAACATATACACTTCATCTTTGAGATTTATTTGAGCACAATTTGTTATGCAAAGTGAAAATCTTTTGTTTGTGTAGTGTATATGCTAGGGTTTGAATTATTTTAGTGAAATAGTTGTTTTATATATTGCTTAGGGTAGTTTCCAAAGTTTATTGCATGTGTATATGTTTAAACAATATGTTTATTGATTAAAATATTCCTTTGTTGCATGACATTTATCTCTTTGGAACCATTCCTCATTGTACAAGTAGAGATATACATGTTCAAAACACACTATAAAACTTGCTCAAAACATTCTCTCCTCTTACTAAAAAATAGAACATTGCATTGATAGACAATGATATATTGAATTGGAAGGATAGTTCAAGTGTAGAATAGACATGTTATTAAACCTTTACTTAAAAGTGTCTTATTTTCATATCATTCATTTGGCCTCAATGTGCTTTAATTTCTAGATTTATCTTTCATTGGTTATCTCATTTCATTCAGTATTATTGCTTTCATATTATTTACGAAAGCAACAATATAGTTTTATCCACTTGCCTTACTATGGTTAGACCTATTAGATTAATTCACACCATTATGTGCCTATTCAAGATAACCTAAACTTAGTTTTCAAGTATATCTATAACTTGGTGTAAGCTAGCAAACTAGATAGCCACTATAGACCTCATGTAGCCCATAAAATATCTAAGGCTTATAGCTTATTAGTGGTTTACTTTAGAAGCCTACCAAACATTAGTAGTTCCATTTAGATTCATGGAGCTACTATTAGTGTGTTTAATTTAATTTTAATTTTTTTTTAAGATAACACATGATGTCACCACCCTTCTTGAATTCCTTGATCATAAAAACTACAATACCTACACAACTATTAGTTAAGAAACCTAAACCATGAGAGGTGGTAGATGTGGATTAGAGGGTTATGAATTAAAATATCATGGAGGATAAGCGGTTATGACCCATTTTAATATTCTCTTTGAAATTTTAGTGACTCACATAAACATATTATCTATCCTTAGTTGATGTAGAGAAGGTAGGGATAGTTTGGATAGATGATATAAGATGAACCTACATTAATTTCTTCTTATTTTTGGCCTTGAGTTGGTCGATCACCTCCTTGTAATATATGGGGTTGATGTGGATTTATCCATCCTTGTTGTGATATTAGACATAATTAATACTAATTTAGGATGGATACTTATCTATGTAGGCTTTGATGATGTTGTATGGGTCCCATTCTCTATGTTCTACCTTGTTCAGGGCATAAGAGTCCCTACCCACTACTATATTCTATAATGGGGCTAGAATATAGTATACATGATGTCTAATGGATATGAGTAATGTTGGTAACCCATTATAATAGTGGCTACTATAGTGACCAATTATTCCTTTAGCTAGTTGATAAGCAATCTCTTACTTTGTCAAATAGTCTAGAACTTGGTAAGGTAAGTAAAGGGGTGCTTTGAGGGTATCGACCACCCAAATGATGGTGTCATCAATATAGCATCATTAATAACCTATGGAGGTGATATATTAATTTATTTCTTATAGGTGATGAATGGATACCTCATTGATCATCATATAGACCACTAGATATAAGAACTCATATATCTCGTAGATGTGATTCTGGTAATGGAAGCCATATAGTTTATACAAACTAGATAGAAAAATATGCCTATAGTAAACCATAGGGGAAAGATATAGGGATTAAATATTATGGTGTCATAAATTATGTCTATTAATTATCTCATCATATATAAATTACCTGCACCCTGAGCATCTAATACTCCCATAATAAGATTGAAGTTGATCATGCCTCCAAGTTCTAAGACCCGATCACCTTTGAGGATTATATGTAATAGGTGCACCCATAATATATTGATGTGCACATATTTAGTCACATTCAATATTATATATAATAAAATCATCTTGACATGAACTCCTTCCTTGAAGGTGTGGATAGTAAAAGAGTTAATGTCTACATTATTAACCCATTTGGCATTTGGGTTTTCTACCCAGTCCCTCAAGAAATCATATATTTTGTAGGTGTTGGTCCATGCGTTAGCTATGGTCATGTCATAAGATTATATGAATTATATGAGGTTGTATTAGTATTTAAATTAAATCATAAATATATCTATGATCTTATGCTAGGATCCCTAAAAAATACACAACATTGTGAGCACCATCTTATACTCACTTGAAAGTGAAAAATATTTTGTTAAAGAGGTTTGCACAAGGCAATAATTTTTTCTTGGCTATAGACCTATGTAGTATAGAATTTTTTTATGCCCTAATATAATTTATTAACTCATACTCATCATCATCATCATTGGATACTAACTTGGGTACATTTAAATCACTTTGAATATCTTGTTATAATAATCAAAGTAGGTCAAGTTCTCCATGAAGGTTATGTCACTATATTTAGGCTCAAACTTTGGGTTAGAGAATGAATGAGCCATTATAGAAAAAGGATATGTGTGTGTGTGTGTGTGTGTGTGTGTGTGTGTGTGTGTGTGTGTGTGTGAAAATTAATTAAAAGAAAGGAAAGTGTGGGGACAAAGGAATGATTTGAAATCAAGGAGGAAAAATTAGGTAAGATGGGATCAATAACAATAAAAGAGTTTACCGTTGAACACTTATAGGGATCCTCAAAGATATCTTACATTAATGGTGTTTGTAATATATTCAATCATTAATTTAAATTGCTTTTGGTATTTTTATCATTTCATTTATTTATTGATCTTTAATTATCTTAAGAATTTTGAATACATGCCACTTTATAGATTTGGAGACTATAAAAAGATTTATTGAATTATCCAATCAGGGCCCAGTTTCCCATTTAGATAATACAAGGAGTATGGTAGGCACATATATATTTTTTTCTTGTGAAATATAAAATATATTTTATCTTATTCCATATGTCCATTATAAATTGGCCTTGCCTATAATAGATACCACCTAGGCACAACCCAATACTTCACCTCTAAACATTCAAGAGTAGGAATTGCCAAATGGATATATGGTATCCTATGATTAACCTTTTAAATATATTTTTACCTCACTTTGATCACCTAGGGTCATATTAAGCCTATTATACCAATATATATGGAAGATCCATATGGCATGGTTTATGAGGTAGGAATATCATAGGATCTAACATCTCTAACAAGTCTGGGAGTGACATGTCTAACAAGTAGGCCACATGGTCACATTCCATTAATATTTCATTTGGTTAGGCTCTCTCAGGGTCTAACATATATAATAGATCCAAGAGACTAACACATCTAATACTAGGGAAACCTAATTGGTTAGTTTGACTTAGTTTCTAACATCTTTGATAGGTCTAAGAGACTAACATATTTAAAAATTGGGACATGTGGTGCTTTCTCATTTAGTCAAGCTCTCTTGAGTTTTGACATTTTTGATAGATCTAGAAGACTAAAATTTATGATAGTGAGACACATGGTGATTTCCCATTTTGTCATTCCTCCTATATATTTTCATGAAAAAAACTAAGTAAAAGGAATCCTTGTAATTAATTAAAAATCTTACCTACATACCACCTAAGATTTATGAGATGGAAATTAGAACTCCAAGAGACTAAGACTCTGGGAACCTTAATACAAGTCCAAATCTAGGGGAAAAATAGTTAGCATAATAAGAATATTCTAGGTATGAAAGAATTTTTTATTCTTAGAATGAAAAAAGGACTCAACTATGCTTAAATACAAAATGATATAGGGGTATTTTACAGAGACCAAATTGTCATTACAATCATGTTAGACACTCAATGAATTAGGGTGAAACATAAGTTTCAAGATTTTCATAGAAAGAACTTGATCAAAAAAGGACTTAAAATCTAGGGGCTTTTAATTGATAATTTTAATAAGGGTCCCCCAATATTCTAAATAAGGGGGTGGGTTTGACATAACAAATCATGACTTTATGGGGAAAATGTTTCCCCGAAATTTAAAACCCAAATTGTGATCATCCAATTTTGATCATAGAGATAAGCAAGTGAAACTCTGGATGACACACTTTGATTATGAATAGTTCTCAAGTTCATTCTAATAAGAAACATATTGAGATCTAATTCCTTCCAAGCTATTTTTAGCATTAATGATGGGATGGATTAATTTAATAAGATCAAGGACATTTAAAAAATCAAAAGGTTTTTAAAGGGGTATGAATTTTTCAAAAATTTAGTTAAGTTAGGAGGTCTTGAGTATTGATTTGGTTCTGGTCAGGCATTCATATTTGTAAAAGAGATGCATTTGGTCTCACTTCTATGCTTGCTCCATTTCTATCTAGGTTGGACAACATGGGATGGAGGTTGCTAAAATCACCAATTTTTAAGAAGATACTTAACATATAATTTATTTTTATTTTTGACACTCAAACTTCCTTTTATCTAATATTTTATGTTTTATCCATGAGTGTTGGAGACAAACATAGCCAATGTGTATGGTAACTTTAGTAGGCTTTCCAATATCTAGATGACCTTTCACTTATTTATAAATTTATAATACCTTTGTTCTTTTCATTTCAATCACTTGTGATGACTTTATTTAGAGTATAAATTTTCTCAATTCACTTAATACTAAATCAATGACTTTAATTATCTTAGTGCCTCTTAGAGAATTACCTTACTTATCACTACATTAAATATTATGGGTTTTCCTTATATTTCCCAATCCTAGTACTAGTTTTCACTATTCAATTATCTATTGGAGTAGTCATTCATCTCTCTAATATTGGTCCATTTTTATAAATCACATGGAAAAATTCTTCCCTTCTGAGAGGGGGGTCCTGGGAGATAAATAACTATTGTAATGTTGAAAAACAAACATAGGCACAAAACACACAAAATAAAGAATATAAACAAAATAATAGAGGCAAACACATGATAGAAGAAAACTAAACTAATACTAATATAATATGTACATTACCACCCTTTTCAGATTATTTTAAAATTGCATTGGAAGATATAACTAAGAATTAATGATTCAATAACTATCCATTCACAAGTAATGGGAGTTCGTTGCCTTTTAGGTTTTTGAGGTGGAAAACATTCTTCCTGAGTATTTTAGCTATTTGATATGGACCAATCCAAATCAAATAAAACTTGGAATGTTAACCCTTATTTTCATGGGATTTATCTCATAATAGCCATAGGTCTAAAATCCTAAAGGATTTGATCTTGGCTTTCTCGTCAAACCATCACTTATCAATGATCTAGTGCTTGTTGAAGTTTAGTAAGGCTTCATCTTGAGCTTTTTATAACTAGATACTATCAAAGAGCCTATGATTCACTTTATCATTATGTTCCATGTAAAGATACATAAAATTTTAGTTATGCATCCTAAATTCAACTAATATAACTAGATCTAATCCATATATTAGTAGGAAAGGTGAGCTTTTGAGTGCATGCTTATGCCTAGTGCGTTTAGTCCATAGAGAAAATTTTAGCAAGGAATGCCACTCCTAAGAATTATTTTATACAAACTTATTGATGGTGGGAATCACATTTTTTAGTTTATTATACCAATACATTCCCTTAAAGTTAGTAATTATATGAGAACCTCAAAGTGATCCCATTATCATATGTCCATTAGGTGAACTCCACAGATTAGAATGTGGTGATATTATAAGAGACTAATGAGATAGGGGTCTCAAACCAAGTGGTCACATTATTTTCCAAGAATTGTATTAATTCATTGGTAGTGATTTTATTTATCACCACTGACTCAGTCCATCTTATGCAATAATATATGGACATAAGAATAAATGTATGGCTTGCTGAGGAGTTGGGGTTAATAACCCCCATAAAATCTAATCCCTATTACAAAAATGGTGGTATTAATATAACCAGATGCAATGACATTGTATCAAAGGTTTTTATTTTATAAAATTTCTAATACTAATGGCATGTCTTAACATGTTCATGGGTATTTCTGAATAGGGTTGGCTAATAGTAACCCACCCATAGTATTTTGTGTCCCATTGTATTTCCTATGCGGTGACTATATGTGCCAAAAATTTACATGATGTAATGCTTCTAATATAAATAAAATGATGATGAAATGATCTCTTATTTTGTGAATCATAGGTAACTCTCTACCTCTTTCCAATCTTTACCTTTGTATTCCTCCCTTAACCCCTTTCATTCCCCTTATTTTTGACTCTCCTATATACTTTCACCTTAGTTTAAAATTGACCATAGGTTACATAACCACCACTCCAAGTTATGAGATCACTTTACTCAATTACAAAATGCCCCTTATTTTGAACACAATGATGGTTGTGTAACTTAGAAAGAAATTTTGAGATAAAGTGGTGGTTTTATATTAAAACTACGATGGTTATGTAATTTATAATTGTGCTCTTATCATCTTAAGTAATAGTTATATAACTACCCCTACATAAAGTGATAGTTATAACATAGTTCAAATGTCTTCCAAAATTATCTCTTATGACTCTAATTTTGATTCATTTTACATGACTATCATCACATTTATTATTTTTATCACTTGTGTTCACCTCCAATCAGGCCCATCTCATTCCCTCTTCTATTTTTGGTCCTCTTTAGTTCCTCTTAATTTTAACTCCCAGTTGGACTTATTTGAACTCATCTAGGAATATTCATAACTCTTTATAAAAGTATACCAATATTTTCCTAATTTTATATCTAAAAATTTCCATTAGAAGTTTTTATTGTGAATATTCTATAGCCACAGTCCAACTATAATTGCCTAAAGATTCTACCTCTAGCATTTTTGAGTCGACTACACAGCTGTAAGGGAAGAATCAATCTTTGTGAAATCAACTCAGACTTCATAAGCTAATACATAATCCAAACTTAGTTTAGTTGCTCTCCATTTGTGGTTGTGTCTCCTATTTTCCCACTTTGTTCCATAGTCTATGTATCCTTCAGCTAGAAAGTTTCAATAATTTATACAATATCATATTGAGAATTATTCCATAAACACATCACATGTAATTTAGTTATTTTATGCCTTAATTAGGTTGGAGTCATCTTGATTTCCAACATTTTTTATTTATTAAATTATATTTAGTGTAGTTTTTTGTGATAAATTAGTTTCCATATTCTGAAATAGATCAAATTTACTAATGAAAGAGATGTTTTTATTTTCATTTGTCTATGCTATAAAAATAAGATAGCTTTGATTTGTGTTTGCATTTTAGTAGATTAGTTTCCTTCTAATTAGCAATATATTTTGTCAATCATTATAGGAAATATCTTAGTAAATCTTTAGGCTATTTTCAGCCCAAGACAATTCTACCTCTTTAAGATCTAAATAAGTATTTTATACCCCAAATAATCATATAGGTAACCATAAAGACTTAGACAACCCTAGGTGCATACACGAGGGTAGTATATTTATTATTTTACTTGATTTAGAGAGATAAAAGTATTGCCATTTTTACTATTTAAAAAAATCACAACTTGAATCTCTTGCTTCCATCTTAGTAATTCATTCAAAAAGTTTGTTTGTATCAAATTAGAGAAGTTGAAAGGCTAATCTAGTTTGCTCACGAACATAACAATTTCAAAAAAGGTAATTTATTTCTACTATTTTAAATAATATTTATTCCCACATTTATTTCATATATAGATTCAATTTTCATGCTTAGTTAATATCATACAAAATAATATAAATAAATAAGAATATTGTCATCTAGTTTGCATACAAGTAGAGCTAGTAAAATTATGCATTTTGCACAATAGTGAAATTATGCATTTTGCACAATAGTGTATTTTTCTTATCTTATTTATGTGCATTATAAACCTTGGAAAAATATAAGAAAATAGTTTTGATTTAATTTACTTTCATATTTATTATTATTTTACTTTTAGCATTTCATTTTAAGCAAAGAAACATTTATTTTTATAGAACCAAGAAAAACCCAAAAATAATAAAAACTTAACAAAAATTGTGTCAAATGGCTTCCTAGCACATACAAGACATATCAGAATTATTAAAAAAATATGAAATAAACCATATCCCATACAATATTTATCCATCCATAGAATAATTATAGACAATGCCTTGCTTCAACATTCTAATAATCACACATTACAAGCCATTACCTGAACAAGCTCATATTCTTCCCCTTGGGTTTTTCCTAGCCTCCTTTGGATGATCTATATATAGACACCAAGTCTTGTATATCATGTTATATTCCTTAAATTTAGATCACTTGGTCCCACCATTATTGCATAATATGATATTAACACTGAACTAATATGTGGTGTCTTTTGATCTATCCCATTCTCAATTCATCATATAATCCTTAACCACATTAGAAGAACAAGAATGCATTCTTGATCCACCTATCATTATCCTCACATAGAACAAAGCAAGTCAGTAAAACTTCATCCAAGCCTAGCCTTACATTTACTTATCTTTCTTCTCCTTGGGTCTTTCCTCATTTTATATCATTCATAATTAATGGATGATATTGATCAAGCAAAGCCATACTAATAGAGTAGTCCTTTTTTCTTGACTTGTCTAACCTTATCTCCCTCATTTTTCTAGTCCTAATATTGACCAAAATATTTGCCTTCTTATGATATCATAGACCAAGGGGTATTAGATATTTTTTCACACAAATTAATTCTCTTAAGGAGCATCAAGATGTGAATGAGGTATTTTGGATCCATCAAAAGATTCCATTAGCACCACTTCTCCCAAATCTCATTCCACCAAACAACTAGCCAAACCCCTAACCCATCCATTATGTTAATTTCCTCAACCAAAACTCATGGATTCTAATGCATAGTTTAACATGTTCTATTCTTGTGCATATAAATTGGTGAACCCAACATGAAGGACTTCATCCTTTATATATCCATTTCTTCCTCTTCTCCTTTCCTTTCTCCATATTCCCTCCTTCCATTTATTCTATGGGAATATATATACCCATAGAATAGTTTGGGTAGGATATTAGTTGATCTCTTGGCCTAAAGGGATGTAAGAGAAGCCAACTCAACTCAAATGATCATTCATTAATGATTTGGAACAACCCAACCATTGAGACTAAAATAGACTACCAACCTTATGACTACTCCCTTCCCAATGATTAAACATGGAGTATGGTTATCATTCAAGAGATACATGACATATCTAAAACCACAAGTGGCCAACTTAACTCATACACCATGACCCTTATGGGTAGAGCCATGTTAACCCCTTGTATGTCTACAAGGCCATACATTAGATTATAGATCTCTGATGTAGAAAGTGTCACCAAATATGATCATTACTTAGGAAGGATTCATCACTTATAAGATGAGGCCAACCACATGAAAGTTACTACAAATCCTCCCAATAGGAATTAAAAAACCTAAAACCTAAAAACATCAACTATAAACACCACTCCAAGGATTCCCACATTGAGACAACTTATCCCCACTAGCCTATCTCATATATATATCATTATTATACTAGAGTCCCATAAGCTTAATACCAACACTAGACTAAACCAACTCATTAGCACCTTAATGGGTCACATTCATGACCTAGAGAGTAGTCAATAAGCTTTAGATCAAATAATGGGAACAAACCCTCTTACACCAGCTCACCCCCTTCCTCCCTTAGTCAAATAATTATTTACCCAACATCACAATAATAAATCTACATTATTACACCACCATAAGATCATGTACCACCACATCACAATGTCTCTCACTAACCACTTGGGGATATCCTCACTCATGGGGTCCCTAACCCCAACAACTTAAAAATTCAATAATATTATCAAGCATGCATTCAAGCTCCAATATGGGGTGTATACACATACACTCAACCCTTAAACATAATGCAGTAATTATAAATCCATTATTATTTACACCTCTAAGCCATGTTTTCGCCACATAAATACCCCTCTATAGACAGGCCATGTCTTACACTATATAATGTTAGGTTACACATTAAATACATTTATATATCCATAACAAACCACCTATATGCCACAAGAAAAAACCACATACACTCCACTATAATAGGCCACTATGCTTCCTACATCTCACAATGTTCCTCCATATTTCCATATGTATTTGAAATCTGCCTAGCTAGGTAATTATTTTTTAGCCTACTCCATTCCACTTTATCAAGTTTCTTATATTCTTTATATTGGCTATTGTTGGCTAATTTAGCTACCATTGATCATGGTATGTTACAACAAATTTTTGAGTTATATAACCTTGCACATGGGCATCTATGAAGAGTTTAGCCTTCTTTAAGGTACTTTATAATAGTTTATATTATTTTTAAAAGTTAAGGTTTAATGTCTATTCTTATCTAAGTCATTCTTGTATAAAGTTCAATGTGCTTTAAATTTGGTAGAGGTTAAATAAGTCCTAAACAGAGATATTGACATTAGATAAAGATCATGTGGTGCCTTATTATTCCCCTCACCCACTCCTTATATGCCAATTTCATGCATTTCTAATGTTACTCACATTTAAATAATTATTTTGTTCATTATTTTAATATCCAAACATAGCATAACATTAGAAATGCGGATAAAATAAGGTAAAGAGTCTCTTAGGTGTTATACTATCATTTTTAAATATTTTAACACGCCATTTTACATTTGGTATGTAGTTACATTAGGACATATTTCGAAATGAATAGGTTTCATAACAAAAAAAGGCATGTTTGGATGAGATTTTACATGTTTCAATGTCGGATGAGGTATATTCAACAAAATATATCATGTAACAATGTTATGATAGCATACCATAACCTCCTATGGCCTTTTCAAGCCCAAAATCATGCTTAAATATAAGGTTCAAGTCCAAAAAATGTAAAAGATTTCTCAAGAACGTTGGATGGTGGAGCCTGATCTTAGTTTAATGCTTAATTCACAACAGAGGATATGGGGGGATAACTCCCTCCCCACTATCATCATCATTCCCCAAGAAAATTTTTGTAAAAAATGCACTATAAAATATTGTAATTTCATAGTAAATCTAGACCATTAACTATTTGGTTGCTGATCTAATGGTATAAATTATGTTTTTGCATTTTTTTTCCCTAATATGTAACCCTCCTTTGATATAATGGAATTATAATTATGGAGGCACACTATATGTGAGTGAATAACATATTACACTGGTTGTATTTCAGATTTTTCCCTTCATTTGTTGGAATGAATAATAAGAATTGGTTGATTTTGTGTGGATATATCCCATATTGGGTGAACCAAGTTAAAGTTATGTCTTTATTGTGTCATTTTTTATGTGTTTTAATTCCATAGTTAATTCATTAATATTTCTCTATGTTCTATATTCCTAACAACTAGTATTAGATTTGAAGATTTATTTGGTAGATAAACTCATAGGAAAAAAGGGTTCTTAGTTCAAGTGGGAACAATGGCATAAGAAGGCAAGTTTAAGGTCAAAAAGTTTAACAACTAAAACTACCAGGTATATAAGATATAAATGGATGATTATCTATATCATAAGGATATTTTCCTACCATTAGGAATAATGGTAAATAATCCATCAACTATGAAGGATGAATATTTGGAGGTTCTTGATAGAAAGGCACTAGGAATAATATGGTTATGCCTAGCAACATCGATGGCCTTCAATATTTACAAATAAAATACAACAAAGGATGTGATAAATGCATCAAATAGAGTATATGAAAAACTCTCAACCTCAAACAAGGTATTTATTATGAATCATTTATTTACTTTGGAAATGTCAGAAGGTGGGTTTGTTGCCGATCATTTAAATGAATTTAACATGGTCATAAATTAATTAAACTCTATAGGAGTAAATTTTTATGATGAGGTTAGGGATATTTTTATTCTATTCTCATTTCCATAATTATATAATGGATTGGTCGTGGATATGAGTAATTTTGTCTATGGTTAAAAAAATTTAAAGTTTGATGATGTTATTAATGTTATTATTAACAAGGAAATGTAATAGAAAAACACATGTGAGGCATCAGGTAGGACTTTGACTATGGAGAATAAGGGCATAAAAAAGGATAGAGGAAAGGGACTAGGGAATTGTGGTAACTCTAAGAAGTGTAAATCCAAATCTAGAGGAACATTGATGTGCTAGATTTGTGGGAAGAAAGGACACTTAAAGAAAGATTGTTGGTTTTGAGAAGGAAAATGAAGAGACGGACAACAAGATAACAATAAATAAGTAAATGTAGTAGGTGATGTGTTAAAGGATGATTTAATCCTTTCTTTAGACAATATTAATGATTCTTGGGTTTTAGATTTAGGGGTTTCATTTCATGCTACATCCCATAAGAAATATTTTCAAGATTATGTTGAAGGTGATTTTGGATGGTTTATTTGGATGATGGTGAACATTGTAAAATTGTAGGAAAGGGTAAGATACATATAAAATTATATAATGTAAAAAAATGATTTATAAAAGAGGTAAGGCATGTTCTTAAGTTGAAAAGATATCTAATTTCAGCAAGGTAATTGGGAATTGAGGGCTGTGCAGTTACATTTGTAGAAAATTCATGGAAGGTCACTAAAGGATCACTGGTAATATACAAAGGAGAGAAGGTAGGTACATTATATTTATCTAATGGTAATGTTTAATATTCTATTACTCTAGCTTCTATAGAAGTATATATAAAATTATGGCACCACAAACTTGGGAACATGAGTGAGAAGGGGATATAAGTTTTCCACTCAAAAAAATTGTTTCTAGATTTGAAGAAGGTGGATTTGGAATTTTGTGAGCATTATGTGTATGGAAAAAAGAAGAGAGTTATATTTATCAAATTTAGGAAGATAAAGAAAGATTAAAAGTTAGAACTTATGCATACATATGTATGGGGACTAGCCAAGTATCATCTCTTGGTGTCTATTTTTATTATGTTACATTTATTAATGATGCAACTAGAAAAACTTGGGTTTATTACATATGAAAAAATATGATGTTTTTTATACTTTTAATAAATGGAAATATTTGGTTGAGAATGATCTAGGAAATAAGTTAAAGTGTGTCATATTAGACAATGGAGGTGAATACTACATCAAGAAATTTGGTAATTATTGTTCATCCCATGGGATTCATAGAGGGAAGATGGTTCCAAGAATAACATAACAAGATGGTGTTTCAAAAAGGATGAATAGAACAATCATGGAGCATGTAAGGAGCATGAAATTGCATGCAGTGTTGCCCTTATAGTTTTAGATAAATGTTGTGGATACTTTTGTTTACTTAATAAATAGAGGACCTACAAGTCCTTTGGATAGTGGCATTCTAGAAGAAGGATGGATATGTAA
Organism: Torreya grandis; assembly: GCA_037957365.1. Lineage (NCBI taxonomy): Eukaryota > Viridiplantae > Streptophyta > Pinopsida > Cupressales > Taxaceae > Torreya > Torreya grandis. Next base: position 103,617 of record JARHVA010006898.1, read on the forward strand.
AAGGGTAGATTATTCCTTATTATATAATTTTAGTTGTAAATGATTTGTCCATATTGATAAATAAAATATAACCAAGCTTGAATTAAAATCCAAGAAATGTACTTTCATTGGATATAGAGTTAATGATTTTGGTTACCATTTATGGGATTTTGAAGATCATAAAATCATTAGGATTAGAGGTGATATTTATTGAGAAGGTCATGTACAAAAATAAGTTATAGGGAAATAAAAAATAAAATCCAAATAAAAAATATATATTAATTGATGAAATCATGGGAAATGAAATTCTAAAATTTCCAAAAAATTTGAATATGCAACAACTACAACAACAATAAGTACCTCAAACTCCTGAAAGTGTAGTTAGAAGATCTATTAGATTAATTAAACCCCCTAAATGATACTCTTGTTCACTTTATTATTTATTATTGTATTATGGTGGTGATCTAAAAAGCTATGAAGAAGTAATGCAGGTAGAAGCCAAAAAGAAGTAGGAGCAAGTAATGAGAGAGAAGATCGACTCCTTGATACATAACCAAACATGTGATTTGGTTTAGTTGCCTTATAGTAATAGATCATTGTATAATAAATGGGTATATAGGTTGAAGGAAGAAGATATATGCAAAAGGAGGTACAAGTCTAGACGTGTTGTAAAGGGTTTCCACAAAAGAAAGGTATCGATTTTGACAAAATATTTTCTCCAATTGTAAAAATGACTTCCATAATAACTATTTAAATTTTGGTAGTAGTATAATATTTACACCTTGATCAATATGATGTGAATATTTATTTCTTTCATGGTCATTTGGAGGAGGAAATATATATGGAGCAGCCACAGGCATACAAAGTAAAAGGTAAAGAAAAAATCATGTGTAGGTTGAAGAAGAGTTTGTATGGTCTAAAGCAAGCTCCAAAGTAGTGGTATTTTAAATTTGACATGATTATGATAAAATAAGGTTATATTAAATGTCATTATAACCACTTTGTCTATATTAAGAGATTAGATAATGACATCTATATTATCTTGTTATTATATGTAGATTAATGCTTGTTATAAGGTCTAAGATGCAAGAAATAAATTATCTTAAAATAAAATTAGAAAATTATTTTGCAATGAAGGATTTGGGTGATTCAAAGCAAATACTTGGTATGATAATAACAAGAGATAGGAAAAATAGAAAGTTGACATTATCTCAAGAAGATTACATTAAGAAGGTGTTAGTCAGGTTCAATATACAAGATGTAAAACATATTATTAAGCAAGGAACAATGTCCTAAAACACAAGAAGAAATCAATTACATGTCTAAAGTTCCATGTGCTTTATAGTTGGAAGTTTAATGTATGCTATGGTGTGTACAAGACAAGATATTGCTCACGTAGTGGGAGTTGTTAGTAGGTTTATGAATAATCCAATAAAAGAGCATTGGTATGTAGTTAAGTAGATTCTTAGGTACTAGAGAGGGACCACTAATAGATGATTGTGATATGAAGTTTCAGATGTTACCTTACAAGGATTTGTTGATGTGGACATGGTTTGAGATTTAGATGTTATGAGGAGTACCATAGGTTATGTATTCACTATTTGTGGTATAGTAGTTAGTTGGATTTCAAAATTATAGAAGATAGTTTCTTTGTCAACTATAGAGGCAAAGTATGTTATAACTACAGAAGTTAATAAGGAGATGATATAGATGTAATGATTTATGGAAGAGTTGAGTCATAAATAAGAATATTTTAGGTTTTATAGTGATATATATAGTGTAATTCATTTAGTAAATAACTTGACATTACACTTAAGAACCAAACATATACAACTTAGGTATCACTTCATTCATTCAGTTTTGGAAGATGGTCAACTGGAGTTGGAAAAGATCAATACAATTCATAATATTATAGATATGCTAAAAAAATTAGTCATAAGGGAGAATTTAGAGAGTTTTTTAGCTTCAATAAGTCTTCAGGGATAATAAAAAAATGAGAAACAAGCCAGGGTCAAAGTTCAAAGAAAAGTCCAAGGAAGAGTTGTAGGGGTGGAGTTGTATAAATCAGTCCCCAAATGGGAGATTTTTGGATGGTGGAGCCTAAAATTACTTTAATTCCTATTTATCGATAGGGGGTGTGGAGGGAAATTCCCTCCCACTATAGTCATCACCCCTCAAGCAAATTTTTTCACTATAAAATATTATAAATTCCTAATAAATCTAGACCATTCAACATTAGGTTGCAGATCTAATAGTCGAAATAATGTTTGTGCATTTTTTCCCTAATATTTAATCCTCATTTAATATTAAGGCATTGCAATTAAAGTGGTACATTGTATGTGAGTGAAGAGGATATTGTAGTGGTTGTATTGTAGGTTTTTCCCTTCATTTGTTGGACTAAATAATAAGAAGGAATGGTTATTTATATGTGGACATAGCCCATATTAGGTGAAGTAAATTAAATTTGTGTCTCTATTTTGTTATTTTTTTTCATTTTATTTCCATCTTTAACTGATTAATATTGATCTATGTTCTTTATTCCTAATAAAGAACTTCATTAGATCATTGACAAGTGAAGAAGGTTAACATATTTAAAATTGGTTAATGGAAGAGAGAGAGTGTGAGTAAAACTGATCTTAGGGGTTTAATGGCACCCATATTACTTAAATGGTTCTATAAATAATTTTTATTCTTAAGGGCAGGGCGTGATAAACAATCGTTAACAGGTTTAGCACCTCTAAAACCCCTATAAACCCCAACAATTTAATTTTATCTTTTTGGAAGCATACCTAATATTGATAGATGAATTATGGTAGTTTAATTTGACTATAAATATGTATAATATACATTACAACACTAAACTCAAAGAAATAAACCTTGATCAGATCTCCATAGGCAAGTAAATCTCATTATTTTTTTGTTTTTTGACATGACAAGTAGATTTAGAGGTTATGAAGTGTTTTAAGAAGATATGGGGATAAATTAATGTTAATGGTATAAATACATAAAAATTATTATATAAAATACTTAAAACATAATAAAAACACATAATCAACTCAAACCAAGAAGTCATTAACCCATGTAAGAGAACTTTTTCGTTGTTTTGATTTTTGGCTTGTAATAGGCCTAAAAAGGGCATTTTATTGAGAGTTTCTTGACTGATTGAATGAATATATTTATTTTAAGATATATATTATTATCTCAATGTCTTATAAAAATTTAATTAGGTATTTATACCCCATAAAACTCAATATATTCTTATTTCTCTCTCTAGGTCTATTGTTACTAATTTATGAGTTGTTACAAACCTAAAAATAAGTGTTTTTGATCCTTTTTGTGATTTATAATGACCCAATGGTGATTTTAATGGTTATATTTATTAATATAGTCACAAATTAAAAATTAATCATATATTTATACCATCTAAATCTCAAAATATAATTTTCTTAGTGAACTACCCTGTTTGCTGCTCTACAAGCCTAGTTTTCACAAAAAAGTGCATATTTTAAGTTATAATAAATGAAACCTCATGAAAATTTATAATGATGTATTTTTTTATTTAATTTAAGTTCTATAATTTATATAAATTAGTTTAATTAAATTATTAGGGATAAAATTGTAAAATATAGATCTATACCATGAAGGAAATTAGGGTTCTTGATTGGTTTGCATGGTTCTTGAATGTTGAGAGTAACTTAACCAGTTTGGGAATATTTTAAAGTTTGGTTACAGGTTTAATAAAATTAAATCATAAATAAAATAATTAATCATGGTGATATCATAATTTCTCAATAAAAATACTAAACCAATTGAAGATTTCCCTCTCACTTGCATTGAGGAAATGAAGTTGCAGACCTTCTTAAGGTCATTTAAGGCATAAGAATATTTGAGACACCCATGTATACATATAATTGAATCATTAGAGGAATATTAAATTTATTTAAAATATCATTCTAGTGACTGATGGCATATTTGAATACTAATTACATTGGTAGTCTACCATCTTCATGGTGTTAAGAACTCTCAAACACAAATGCAACCTTGTAACATCATCTTGGAGATCATCAAACATTGGTAAGTTGGAAAAAGGATAAAATGTAATCCATTTTTCAAGACCTAATATTTTAACTCCTAAATCAATAAATTTTAATTTCAAGAGATCAAGAATGAGTCATATAAGCCAAGATTAGCTCATATGCCACCTCTCAAGAAAGCATCATCAAATAAGGCTAACACATGTAGAGGAAAGAATCATAAGACCATTTTCTAATATTCCATTGTATTTTTAACTAATTTCATGATTATATGATATTCATAATGATATTATTACATATACACCTTGTATTTCTCCATTCTCTTCTCCTATATATACTCTTGTAGGTGAAGTTTAAATTATCCTATACTTAGTTATGGCATAGCCATACCAAAGTTGATATTCATTTATGCTTTTGAATTTAATACAAGATGATTCATGCCTTCTCCATAGTGCATCTAATTGTATTATGATGATTTTTTTATGAATGATACTAATAGTTTTTAACTTCTTTGCATGTTTCCTCTTTATTCTTGCTTTTTTATGAGTAATACATCTTTTTGTAGGTCATATTATGTGTGTCAAGTAGTCTTTCAAAGATTAAGTGTGGAAATCATCACTCGTGTCTTATTTTATATGTCTTAATTATCCATCTTGAATAATTCATTAACTATAATCTCCATATTGAAAAATTTGTGTTGGACCAACTATTTGGAGTTGTGAAATCATATTTCAATCTTATTTTAATCCATAATAGAAAACATGAACAAGTAGAATAGAACTATAATTTGGTGCATCTCTCCTTTATTCTTTTCTTTCATTCTCTATTTCTACATTTCCATTTAAATTTTAGTATTAGTGTTATTCTAGATGTAACATTATGGGAGACAACCTTCTTTGGATTTTATCTTTAGTAATAGGCCATCCATAACATTAAATAATTCCCATTGTGCTAATTGGGTGAAGAGACCTAAAACACTTCCTCAAATGGTGAAAATCAAGGTGATAATAATTTTTATCATGCATAGTGGGACAAATACTCAAATTAACTCATCTCTTAAAGAATTATTGGTGTGGTCCTTCAGTACATAAACCTTTGGAGGTATTTATACAAGTATCAATGGTGACTCTTAGTTCATTCAATTGGTTTTAGAAACCCAAGTATTCTTTCATAAAAATTATATATTTTTTTCTTTCCACATCAAGGTTCATGGTTGAGTTTTAAATATTTTTCAACTTGATACAAGTTATTTATCTATGTCAACCCTATGAAGAGCTATACCAACCTTATAATTATCCAAATTTCCTCTCATATGGATCTAATTGTGCATCTAACTAGTATTACCTCCAAGGATGTTATCTTTAATTTCCTCCTCAATAACTTTACCAATATTTTCAACCTTCATACCAACCTTTCCAGGCATTCCATTAGTCTTATATATCCCTTTTTTCTCTAAGTCAACATTTTCTTGATCTTAGCCTATCCCAAATTGTTAGTGATATCAATGCCAAACTTGTAGTAATTGATCAATAAGAGATTTTTTTTTGAAACTTTATAACTCAAGTTAATCAAACTCCTTAAACAAGGGAGTTTCCAATTTTATCACCCACTTATCATATTCCAATCTAAAATAAAGATAGGGAAAAGGTAGTAGAATCCAAACTAGGAAAGTTTCCATGTTTCTTGTGCCCTTCATCCACTCCTCAAGTTGGATTTATTCATAAAGATTAAGGTCTATTAGAATTTAATAATATGTTTGATAAATGGAAATAGGATAATAAATAAACAATAGCACAAAAACTATTTTTCTCTTCCCTAAGAGATCATAAATGAGTCCATTATCCCTTAGTTTCCAAGTTTGAATAATACTCATTTAAACCCAAAACCAACTCATGAGCATATTCATCCCACTTTACCAAATGAGCCAAAATTCCAACCCACCATATCCATTTTTGAAGAGGACCCATTGTATGGAAGGAAACTAAAAGGGAGTCCAAAATGACTCAATTTAAATTTGTCAATGAGTATTATACCCCTGCTCCACTAGTTATAACCCCTTATCCTCCCACCATCTCCCTTTGCATTAGAGGATGTATTATATGGAGAGAAGACGAGGAGAATATAAATTAATATATTTAATATTATTGTGAACATGATAAAAACCTTCAACTTTTAGGTGAATCTACAAATGATCCTCATAAAGGTTATGATGAAGATGTTCAAGTGATGGATGTAGTATATGTGTAATTGAATATTCCTCAAGATGTATCAAATGACCAAGAATAATAAGAACATATATATTAAGATAATTTAATCCTTCCTAGTCAAGAGGTTATTAAATGGTATGAATAAGATTTTTATTGTAAAAATGATCTTCCATTCAAGATGGAAGAATAATAATATTAGGTTGTTGCATTGGCTTCACAAGGTAATAGTCCTAAACATGAGATAACTAAAGACATAAAATAAGATGTAGTGATTCCTAATTAATCTCAAGAAGATAAAAGTAGGGATAAAGAAGTTTTTTATGGCATGTGATTATATTACCTTACCATTTATAAAGAGTTTGATATCCTTAATAGGTCATAAATCCCTATAGGGAAGAATAAATATGTTACTAAGGTTGTTCTCTCTATATGAGGACAAGAAAAAAATCCCAATTACTTGTGACATCAATACCATCATATTGTTCTAGAATTTGAGTTTCTTAGTAGACCTCCTGATCCAAAACTTGAAAAGCTTTGGTTGAAAGATAATTCAAAAATAAGAACAACACAATTCAAATAATGCTATCTCTAAAAAGAGATGTTTATTGATCAAAATTTTAGACCCAAACATATTCTTATCTCTAAGAAGAGATGTTTGATTTATATTTTAGGTTAAATCTTAATTTATACATGTTTTTAATGTGTGGGAAGGATGTTAAAGTTCACCAATCTTGAAAGAGATGAATTGGTTCAACTTCCATGATTTACAACAATACATAATTCAAGGAATTACTATTTTTAGAAACTTACTATTTTTAGACTACACTACTAAAATTGAAATTTGGGACACTTACATTGGGGTTTAGGGGGTCAAAATTCATGAAGAATAGCTCCATGCCATCTCATGATGTTCCCCTCATTATTATCTTTGAAACGGTTTAAATGGTGAGTCAATTGAGGCTACGGTGCAAAATTTATGGCTCCTAAAAGTTCTGTCATCAATTGGGGTGGACCCATCACCCGAATTGTTGCCCGAATCACCTACATCTCTTAAAGGGTGGAATGAAAACATAAATAAAAATACATAATTGAATTTTAAATAAAATTACCTCAATTTATCATGATTGATCAGGAGAAGCCTTTGAGTAAGGTAGAAAATAAATTATTTTCATCAAATAATAAATCTTGGACAAGGTATGACATTGTTCTTAGCTTGAATGATCAATCCATAGGTAAATAAATGAAGGATATAGGCCAAGTTTCCAATCAATAATATCATAAGCATGCCAACGTCTCAATAGGTAAGGCATACCTCTCACCTCACAATCAAAATTCCATTAGAATCCATCCATCAAGTGCTAATTTTATCATATGGAGTAGATAAGGTTCTAAAATTTTTACTTTTGATATAGGTATAGTAAGAATTTTATGTCTTATACATAGTATTATAGTATTTATCTTTCTCCAAGTGTTTCTATCATAAGTTTGCCTAGTTGTTTGTTTCTCTATTTTCCTTAAATTCCTCTTAGCATAGTGTGTGTCTTGCTTTTTTGGTGTGTTTGGAGGGTATCCTCATCTATCTCAACCTGTTATAGGACCTTATAGTTAGTGTTTAAGGTATAAATCATGTTTACTACTAAGTTATAAGTGGTTCCATAATTCAATGGACTTCTAATGCTACCAGTCTAGATGTTTAGGAGGCAGACTGTATCTAGAGGTAACAAAAAATGTGGGATAATTTAGCTACCCTTGATTATGGTATGTTGAAACATTGTTTTGATTTCTCTAACCTTTCACATGGTAATCTATGAATACTTTAACATTGTTTTAGTTACTTTGACATAGTCTAAGGTATTTCAAAAAGTTAAGGTCTAATGTTTGTGCTTGTCTAAGTCATTCTTGTATCAAGTACAAGGTGTTTGAAATTTGGTAGAGGTAAAAGAAGTCTTCAAAAGAGCCATTAAATTTTTATAAAGATCATTTAGTGCCTTATTATTCCCCTTACCCACCACTCGTATGACAAATCCATGCATTTCCAATATTACTCATATTTAAAAAACTATTTAATTCATTATTTTAATGTCTAAACTTAGTGTAACATGAGAAAAGGAAAGAAAAGAATGTAAATGAGATCTTGGGAATTATAATATCTTTTTTAAATATTTTGAAACTACATTTGACATCTGGTACTATTATGGTCTTAATTTTCACCCTTCGGGAGGGTTCTTTAGGCTCTCCCCAACTAAGCCACAAAATTGGAGAAACTCTATGCTATGGGTATCTTGTAGTGGGGTTGAACCTTTGGAGAAGGCCAGCCTCCTCTTGATGGATCACCTCAACTAATGCTATTACTAGGGAAAATGGATAGATAGGGGGTCATGGGTTACTAAGAGATATAAAAGGTGATGCACCAATTTTAAATGAGAACTCACATAAGCCTGAAATAAACATTGATGAAGCATAAGACAATCCTAACCCACACAATATCACAAACTAGCTAATTTGCATAAGTATTTCATAAAATAGGCTCACAAGAAATGAATGAAACAAAGAGGAATTATAAGATTCACACCAAGTGTCCTTCAATGGCAGAAACAACACAAATTTAGACCTAAAACAAACTTGAAAAAACATAAAAATAGGCAATAAAGAAGTAAAATTGAAATGAAAGACATTCATTCATAATGCACAAGCTTGTTAAAAATAATTCAAAGGCAAGAGACAAATAAATAAATATTTATTTCTTCAATAGGTATTTCATAAAAATTTCTGATAAGGTCTCATCTTTTCTTAAAAAACAATGAGAGAATATTATCTTATCTAAAAATGAGAGATATTCCTTATAATGGGGAAGAAAATGGGAGAGAGAGAGAGAGAGAGAGAGAGAGAGGTCATGATCTACCAAGAGGGAAGAACCTCCAAAGACTAAATATTTATTTAATGCTCTACCTATGCATTCCAACCACTACATCTCTCTCTTGTATTTCTATGTGATCTTCCACTTCCATTCACTATAAAGACAAAATACTCATATCCATGAACCTAATTAAGCCATGACTATGTCTATTTTAAGTGGATTCATGTACCTACTAATAGTGGATGATATGAATATGTCAAAAATAAGACACTCCTTTCATAATCACAACTATGCCCTTACCTCAAACCCTAAACATAGGTCTACTAGAAATGAAAACCAATCCCACTTATTGGTTTTCATATAGTCATAATTTAAATTAAGATCCATTAGGATATTTATTCTCATGATCATGAACAAGACTCAAAACTTCTTTATGGCATCCTACCACCAACTCCATGACCTTAAAGATATGTGGGAATTTTAAGAAATTTTAGGTGTAATTTTATCAAGGAATTTTAGGTGTAAGTTTATCAAGGTGGATGATAGAGATTTAATGGTAGCATGAGATTTTAAACATTTATTATATCTCAACTTGAATTGCATTTGATCTTGACTTTATCATTAACTGACCTAGGTTGACTGAATAAGTTGATTTGACATGTCTGCTTGTATGGCATCCTCCTACCACATTTTTCATCATATTAAAAAATATGACCATTGAAAATTTTGACATGTGTCTTCCTTTTGTGCCCCTGTAACTTTATCAAAATTTCCCTATAAATCTCCTCAATAGTCTCCTAGATTTGACTTTAATCATCAACCATTGATCATGGATAAGTTTATGCCACCTTGTATCCCCCAGATTGATATTTATCTCAAATTTTGAGAATGTGGTTCTTGTAAATATCATGTGCTTCATGTGGCTCCTATTGTTAGTTGCCATCTAGTTACCATGCTTACACCATATGATAGCCTTGAATGCAATATTGGCTCATTGACTTATTGAGCTTACACATACTATCAATCTCTTTAGCATGATTGAATGTGTGGTATTGATATTATTTTTGCTTGATCAAATGCATGCCATTAATATTATAAGTCACCATGATCATGACATTTTTATCAACACATTCAATCTATAGATCCACTAACCTTTTGACCTTGTGCTCATTGTTAGATTTATGATGCACAATTGAACACATATTGTAGATCTTCATTAATTTATTGACCATGCAAGATCTCCCACATTCCATTGATCTTCATTCTTGTCTCCAAAGATTATGCCACTTGGTAACCCTACATTTAACTTTATCCTATTTGAAGAATTTTTGAATCCAAATGACTATTTCTTATGGCTTTATTTTGACATCCCTAGGCATGTCCCACATTGCTAGATCATTTTTGAAAGCTTTTATTTGGCATGAACTTGTGAATTATTTTTCTCAAATTAAAAAGGTAGATAATGAATAAATTTATACATTTAAAGGTCACTAATTATAAAATTATCTCATTGTCCTATCTATGAAAACCAATTCCTTTATTATTTTTCTATATAGTTGCACTTACTAAGAAGAGACAAATGAGCCAAAACCCTAAAATGAGTAATCCCTTCCTTTTATCCTCAAACCATGGATATATATTAATATATTATATCTATACTACCAAAATATTTTTTATGTAGGCCAATTATGGCCAACAGGTACATAACTACAACATGGCATATTTCTAAATGAACAAGTTTCATAATAAAACAAGGCATGTTTGGATGAGATTTTATAGGTTTCAAAAATTTATCAAGTATGTTAAACTAATTATATCATGGAACAAGGTGATTATAACCTAATAAAACCTCCTTTAGCATTCACAAGCCCAAAACTATGCTCATGCAGAAGGTGCAGGTCTAAAAAATTCAAAAGATTGCTCAAGAAATACATTGGGTCATTCACAAGAAAATAAGGTCAGAGTTGGTTCATGGAGGAGAGAGTGTGTGAGTAAATATTATATTATTGGTTTAATGGAACACATATTCCCTTTTTTTTTAAATAGCTATGATTTTGAAGGGCAAGGATTTATGAACAATTGCTAACAAGTTTAGTACCTCTAAAACCCTTGCAAACCCTAAAATTTTAGTTTTTTCCTTTTATCAAAATAAATAATATTTATATGTGAATTATGGTAGTTTTATACCACTATTAATGGGTATAATATCCATTAAAACACCAGAATCGAAGCAAGCAACCCTGATCAAACCTCTGTTGGTAAGCAAATCTCATTATTTTATTGTTTCTTGACATGACATGAAAATTAAGAGGATATGAAGTATTTTTAGAGTAGATGGCGATTAAATATGAATTTTAATGATATAAAAACATAAAAAAAAATTTATAACATCATTAAAATATAATTAAAGGACCCAAAACAACTCAAACCAAGAAGTTATTAGCCCATCTAAGAGAATTTTTCCAATGTTCTAATATTTGGGTGGTTATAGAAGGCCTGAAAAAGGGTGTTTTTATGAGTATATATGTAATTATTGTATTATTTATTTATATTAGGATATATATGGGCATATATAGATAATATTTAAAAATTAATTAGATATTTATATCACATAAACCTCAAGATATTCTCGTTTCTCTCTGTAGGTCTATTGTTCCTAATTTTTGAGTTGTTATAGAATTGAAAGCAAGTGATTTTAATAGTGTTTGTGATTGATCATGAAAAAATGGTGATTTTAATGATAATAAGGGTTTATATAGGTTAAAATAAAAATTAATCATATCTTCATACCCTCTAGAGCTCAAAATATATATTTTTTAGAAAACTAGACTATTTGTTGCCCTACAAGCTTAGTTTTCACAGAAAGTACATCTTTTGAGTTATACTCAATTAAAACTCATTAAAATTAACATGAAGGTATTTTTATATGTCATTTAAGTTATATAATTAATTTTAATTCCATAAAGTTCATTTTTATTGATACAAATATAAAACATAGGTCTATACCATGAAAGAAATTAGGGTTATTGACTAGTTTTCCTAGTGTTTGAATGTGTGAGAGCATATTGACTAGATTAGAAATATTTATAAGTTTGTAAATTGGTATAATAACCTTAAATAATATATAAAATAATTACGCATGGTGATATAATATTTTATTAAGTGAGAGACTAAGACAAGTGAATATTTCCCTCTCACGTGCTTTGATGAAATGAAGTTATAAAACTTATTAAGGTCATTTAAGGTATAAGAATATCTAAGACAACCTATATAAAATATAATTAAATATTTGGAGGAATATTAAAGTCATAAAAAATATCATTCTAATGATTGATGACATATTTTAGGACCAATTGCATAAGCAGTCTACTAGCTTCATGTTGTTAAGAAATACCAAACAAAAACACAACCCTATAACATCAATATTGAGATCCTAGAATGTGGGTAAGGTATAAAAATGATAAAAATTAATCCATGTTTCAAGAAATAATATTTTAAACACTTAATCAAGATAGGGTAGTTTCAAGAGATCAAGAATGAGTCATAAAAGGCCAAGAGTAACTCTTATGCCACCTCTTAAGAGATCATCATCGAAAAATGCCAACAAATATTGAAGAAAGAATCATATGACTAATTTTTCACCATCCATTAGATTTATAAATAATATCATTATTTTATTAGATCCATCATGAGCTTCCTATGAATCCACCTTATCTCTCTACCTCTCTTCTCCTATATATACTCATAGGTAAAATTAAAATCATCATGTAGATGGTTATGGCATAGCCCTTGCAATGTTAATATATTTTTTTAATTTTTAATTGAATAAAATATGATTCATGACTTATAATTATTAAATCTAGTGTTATTATGATTAATTTTTTGATGAATGATAGTGATAGTGTTCAACTTCCTTTCATTTGTTATCTTCATTCTTATTTTTTTATGAGTAAGTCATCTTTGTGTAATTTATATGGTTTATGTCAAGTAGTATTGCAAAGGTTAAGTTTGTAAATATTCACTATTTTATTATTTTATACCTCTTTATTATCCTTATTTATTGATGTATTAAATATAAGCTCCATCTTGGAACACTTATGTTGGTATTACTATTTGGACTTGTGAAATTAGACTTCAGTCTTATTTTATACCGTAGTAGCAATCATAAAAAAGTAGATTATAACTATAATTTGGTGAATAACCCATTTAGTAATTAATTTCATGCATTATTTCTCCCTTTTCCATGTAATTTTACTAGGTTTAGAGTTATTCTACATGTAGCATCAATGGAGCCAACCCTCTATGTAGGTTTTCTTTAGTCATAGGCCACCCACAACATTAAAGAGTTCTCGTTGTGTCAATTGGGTAAGGATAATGTTGATTATTACATATGAACCACAATTTATATTAATGTTTAAATAACACTTCTCATTTTATATTTTATAAAATTCAAGGCATGAGTTGTAGGTTTTGGCAATCTAGTTGCCTGTGGTGAAATAAAAGCAGAGAAAGATAAACTGTTCCACAATATTTATATAATTTAGTGGTTGGGGGCCACCTTGGTCCATTATTCATGAATTATGCTCCAAATTTAAGATACGGACTAAACTAAGTGGATATTTATAATGAACCTAAAACTAACATGATCTTAGGGTAAAAAAAGAGCAAAGAGAAGGGTAAGGTAGAAATAAAAGAGTGATTACCAATTTTAGCCTTAAATATTATGAGAAAGCATCAATTTAAAATGATTATGCATTCAAACCAATATATAATTTAAAATATCTCAAGCTCAAATTCCATTATATACCATGCCAATTTCAAAGGATAGTGTGAAGAATCACAAGTAAGAACTAGTTCTTCTTTAAAGATTTACTACTATTATCAAATAGTACATGCACATATAAAAATAGAGTAAAATGAAAATGAAAGAGAACCAAATATGTTTTATCTAATCTAGCATGTTCCACAAATTAGAAACCTTGTGATTACTAGAATACAACTTAGAATTCCAAGACACCATTCAAATTCAATACCTTAACTAGTAATTAAGAGAAAAGCTAAAATGATAATTAACACATAAAACATATACAATCCTTTAATAATTCATTTGATTATATTAATTACCTCAAATTATACAAAGTTTCTCAAAAAATATCTCTCCTTTTTAAAATGGTAATACATGCCTTTATAGAAAGATCAGGCAGAATACCGGCTAGTTACAAAATATAGGTTTACAAAGATATGGATATCTATCCTTACAAGCTCTAAAATACACATGATTTTCACAATCATAATGACCTAGAGGAAAATATGCTAAAAAACTAGCATATGCCTTTACAATGGAATATTCTATTTCAAAATGTTACAAAATTCTACAAAATAGAATATTGCTTAATTTATTAGTGGGGCCTCAAATTGTCATCGTGGGAGGATGCTCATGGATTTGGTGTGTTGCTCATCAACTAGTTCTAGATACATAATAGGATTCATAATACATTATTACTCTTGATCTACCAAGTCATCAATTTCCCTCTCATTCCTATCCATGGCCTCTTTAATGATCATATCTTTGTTTATCTTTTCCCCTACATTGAATATCATGTCCAATTTTTTTTTTATTAGCCTTAAAATTGCCTTAGCTTTATCATTTTATTTTTTGTGTTACCAAAGTATCCCTGTGCTTAAATTATTCATCACTTATGATCCCAAGGGTAGTGGGTTGTCTATGATTTATAAGCATAGCTCCAAGAAGTTGTTTAATCCTTACAATTAGCTCCTTATCATCATTTAGGTGCCTTTACAAATTATTATTAAAAATACTCAAAATTTAAACCTTTTCAATCACAATCCCTAAAATTGTACTCAAATATCCCAAAATGATAGTCCTACAGCTTGGGATCTATTTTCTTGCTTGAATATTGAGAAGTTGGGCAATTTTGTCTTCTAAGGCTTGTCATTAGGTGATCAAGCTCTTGGCAAATATACACTATCCGTTTAATGCACTCTACCTTAGCTTTATTGACTTGAGGGATTCAAACATGTCATAGAATGACTCATCAAGCATCTTGAGCATATCCTTAGGCATTGATAAAATTTCATGTGTCTATATGTTTTCCTTTTATCTTTGAAAATTTAGAATCCTCTAATTCAAACATTAGACTCTAGATTTAGCTTGTGGATACTATCCCTCAATTAGACTTTCCACATCCTCCTCATGAGTTGTAGCTTCACCAAGCTACTAACCTCCCTCTAGGTTTAATCACATAAAGGGTTCCACCTTTTTAAAGGTGAATTATTCTATTCTAACTATATATTTCCTTGTCATTATTCTCTCTAACCTAGTTATTTTATGGTTGAAATGGATGGTAGTAATTGGCTCCTTAAAATTAGTAGGTTATGGGACCTCCACACCTAAGCTACTAGATGTTGTTGGAACATCTATCCTTTTACTTTCTGGTCCTTGAATGGACATAATTCTCCTCTATTATTTATATTTCACCATAGAAATTATCCATGGCTTTATGTCATCTTAAATATCAATATCAACAACTCTTGTCATAGCCCATGAATGGGAAAGAGGGGATATTTTATAGTTTCCCTTTAATGAATCAGTCAAGAATACTGGTCCATGAATAGGGAATTTATCACTAAACTAATCTACCTCACTTTTGGGGTGAGAAATGGTAAATATTTATATTTTCCTTAGTCCCATAAGAACCAATGCTAACTTTTCTTTTCTCTTATTTCTGGATGCCACAGGACAAACTCTTTTCCTATACCTTCCTCAAGCTCCATTTCCTTATTTGAGTTATAGGCCTCTACAAGATCCTTGAGGGCACCCTTATGTGTCTCTTCTATATCAAAGGCAATCATTTCCAAATATTTCACCAAATAAGGTGGCCTTTATGGGAGTTTTAAAAATTGGGTCCCCTCTCCATGCCTTTTTTCTAATTTCACCTCTCCCACTTTCTCCTTGCCCTTACCTTGTTCATTTTTCCTTTGCTCATGTTGATCTTGGGCATGAGATTATCATTATTATACCTAGGGATATTCTTGGGATATCCTAGATGGTCCTAAAAATAAGTGATATTATAAAGGATGCATTTTCTATCTTTCCCTACATGGTTTATCATCCTTGATTAACCTATGTTTCAGCTTGATGTTGTGTCCCTAGATCCTGGTAAACACTTCTTAATAATTTTTAGCCTTGATGTACATGGTGTCATGAATACCAAGTACATGTACATATTTAGGATTGGGATATTATTTTCCTTCAAGTGGCTAACCACTATACCCTTAGGATCCCATGTCTTAAGTTCATCAAGTTGAAAATTGAAGGAATATATATGTCTAGCCATGGTCTCAAATTGAGTGTAGTCCTATAGTATAGTCTTCCCAATGATCAGGGGGATGGGGTGGAGAAGACCTTTCTTATTTTATTTACAAGTGCCATCAATGCCATGTAGGAACTGGGAAGCAATTTCATACTTATTCAACTTTTTAGGAACATACACTAGTAACTTGCAAGGTTGGGACATGATTCCTTTAATCTTGATGACTGTGCAATCAAGGTAGTACCAAATGTCACCCAATTAACTCAATACAATTTTTAATTATGGGGTAGACCCTAGGAATATAAACACGTATCATGGCCTTAACTATGGCTGGATACATGCATTCACAAATGAACTACATGTGGTTCCTATATTTTAAAATATGCAATTTAGAGTAATGGTGTGAAATAGTGGATTTGTTATCTAGGGACTAATTCCTAATCCTAGGGAAAGTAATAAAGGATAGGAGGGCATCTAGTGGGCATGACATCATGTATAATTTCTTAGATATCTTCCTTTTTATGGCGTTGAATTTCTTGATGAGGAAGACACTGATTAAATATCTTATTGAAGGGTGAATTTCTCTTCCACCATGAAATGCATGTATGGGACCCAAAGTTTATTCACATAGGTTGTTGAAGGGGAACCAAAAGCCTTTTTTAACAATTTCATTATTACCCTAATGGCCTCCTCAATTTATATGATAATTATCTTTCCTTTAAAGTCTCTAAAGACATGGGTTCCTTGATGTAACCAAGGTCCTAAGACAAAGTTTAGGTCATGCTTGGAGGTCCACTCCTTAATTTTGGATAAATATACATAGGGAATGGGAAGCTTGTAATACCCCTCAAATGATATGGGAGAAACATATCCTACCATTTTTGATTTTTCTTCCCTAATGATCCATCATTATTAATTCTACAATCAATAAAAATAAGGGCAAAGACATCGATGCAATGCAGTACCTTAGGTTTTGTCGTAGCATGGTGGATGCTTACCATCTAAATAGAAACTAAGTAATAATATATCTATCTAACTATAGTAATCCTTTGATATTATTTTATGATTGGCTTCAATTATTTGATCATAAAAAATAGCTTAAAATAGTTCATCACATTTGGAGAATTCAAGGCTGTAGTATCCAATTCGATATCCTTAAAGATCTTGGCTTCATTATCCATTGAGAACTATAGTTTGGTCTCATACTTTAATTATTATCTATGAGCTTCCATTTTATTTATTTCTATGAATTTGTTTACACTGGTAGTAAATGGTCTTTTTGAAATCCCTCTTGTGTTCAAAAAAATAATTTAGTTTCCTTTTGATTGATTGGTGACCAAATGAATATAATTTAGTCATTTTTATGTAGGGTTTAGGGTTATTTCAAGATTTAATGGCAACAAATATCCAGAGCCTCACTTATATGTTCCTAAAATTTGATTTGGACATTTTGTTTTAAACCCTTTACATTTTTAAGCCCATAAGATCTTATATTTTATCCTTTTGTGCTTGAGTGGTGCCCATGTGGCACTGGTCTAGATCTTTCACAACATTTTTCATAAATGCCTTTTGAGCACTATCCTTTGGCTTGTAAAAATACCCATTTTATTTCATTATGTTGGATTAAAATTTAGGATTATCATGATCATTTGATTATAATATGGGTTTTTTATCGTGATTGTCTCTTTTTGTTGTAACCCCCATGGTAGTGACACTTGGTGACTTTACATGATTTTTGTGCTTCAAATCTTCAGTCATTCACTTTACCAAATGAGCATTAGCCATGTGATGAGATCATGATATTTTGAAAATTCATGACTTACTTCACACCATTAGATCAAAATCTAGTAAAAAAGTGTCAACCATCAGATCATCCTATCATATCTACTTTAAATTAACTTTCACAACACATCAAGTTTGTGGCCTCTTAGGGCCTCACATGGTGAGATCATAGTATTTTGAAAAGTCTTTGGGTGACTTCACATCATTGGATCAAAATCTAATTACAAAGTGCATTTCATTTATTTATATAGATGCCTTAATGTTAAGTTAATGTATTATTAAGACACTGACTTAGGCTTAAGTCCCTTAGCCTAAGGTTTGTTTCATTTATTAAGCATGAAATAAACCTTATTCTAAAGGGTTTATGCCTATGTTTTCTAATTTATACATAAGGGGTCCATGGCGTAAATATTCTAAGCCAATGTTTATTCCATGTTTAATGAACACAATGTAAACATTGGTATATAATATTTATCCCAAGGCTTATAAAATATGCTCAAAAGGATCAACATGACACCAAGGTCCCATAACACAGGATTTTATTACATTGACAAAACACATCAAAACCCTTAACTAGATGTATTTGGTCTAAATTTTATTCTATAAGGACTCTCTTTTCAAAATAAGACATAGTATAAGTATATAATTTAAGGTTCATGATGTTTGAATAAAATTTCATGGGGGCTTTAAAGTAAAGACATAGACTAGGTTTATTTTGCACACTTAGATTATGGGACCATTTCCACATTTTGTAATTTTAAGACTTCTAGTGTTTGATCATCTTTCGAGTACTTACCTTAGCTTGTAAAGCCACTTCCAAGCTTTCCATCAACATTCTGGAGTGAATTTTTACCTTGAACATGTACTTCATTAGCTTAAATTTTATGGTCTTGTGGACGTCAAATGCATCTTTGTGGGCATCAAATAATGGTCATGTGAATGTCAATTTTAGGCTAGTGATGTTTTTTATTTGATGGGATATAAGTTGATAGTTTCATGGAAATAAAATATGTCCTCATGAACATCAAATAATAGTCACATGAATGCCAATTTTGAATCTCATAAAAATATTATGACCCAGTGTGAGAATACTACTTGGCCCATCCATGAGATCTCCCAGGATCTTGGACTATGTTTGCTATATCAGATCAAAATTGGTGATGAAGCGCTAGTCATAGGATCATGATTTGGGAGTTAGCTTATGATTGGTTATTTTTATTAGGTGGGCCCTTTTGTTTTTCAACCTCAAATGCAAAGGTGTCATGTTTTGATCATTCAAACCTTTCATAGTATTTTGATTTTTCAACTATGTCTCGTAACATCTCATTAAGTCTTTACGAGAAAGAAAGAAGAGTTGATCATGATCTAAGGGCTCAAATTTGATTGGTCCAATGCATTATATGTGGGATTGTATCAATTTTTATTTCA
Source organism: Torreya grandis (assembly GCA_037957365.1). NCBI lineage: Eukaryota > Viridiplantae > Streptophyta > Pinopsida > Cupressales > Taxaceae > Torreya > Torreya grandis. The sequence goes on from JARHVA010006898.1 coordinate 123,238, forward strand.
CTATCTGATCAAAGGCCATGATGAAGTGTGAACCATTAGATCACCAAAGATGAAAATTGTTATAAATTGAAGCTTGAGTTTTCCTCACTCTATTGGATCAAATGTCATGGTAAATCATGGGCCATTAGATCCTAAAAAATGAAAGGAAGTCAAGTTAAAACCATATAGATTTAAAATACTTAGGATTAAGTTGTTAATACTAAGGTATCACTTGTACTAATAAATGCATCGAGGCCTTAGGATTAAAATCGTAGGCTAAGGTATAAGTGAAGGACCAATTTAACATAAAAAGTGGACTCAAGGAACTATAATTAGGTTGAGTTAATAATAAGGTACCATTAGTATTAATAAATAATATGGGGCCTTAGGGTTAAATTCCTATGCTAAGTTAGGAGATATTAAAAAGACCTCACATAATGAACAACTAGCTAGGAATATAAAGGAACATTTAAAGGGGGAACATAACAAAGGGGACCAAACATTTTAAGTTAAATTTTAGCTGTTGAAAAACATGAATAAGCTTAAAACATGAGATTTATCCTTAGGTCAAGATGGATTTCAAAATGCTTCCCACCAATTTCATTCCCATCAACATTTAAATTTAAACTAAAGGTTTTCCCAAGGTTTAGGGATGTGAATTTCCTAAGAACAACACCATGGAAATTGTTACTAAAAACCACAAAAAACATTTATTATAATGTTTTGTCCAAATTAAAGAAAAACAAAACCAAGTAAGCCTAATTATAATAAAATTAATGATTTTTAGATTCTAAAAATGACCTTAACATGCTAAACTCCATGTTCAAACCTCAGGGTTTCTCAAGGGTCCCAATTTTCAAAAAAATGGAGGTATGTTAGCCCCACCGAATGGAAACTCATGGGGTAAACATAGATATATGTTAGAACCTCGAGACTCTAATTTATACAAATAATTAGGTCATTCACTTCATTTGATCAAAACTTTCACTTAGACTGGATTATGGTTAAAACAAAACTTGTATTTGCAAACTTAGGGTCAAATATTAGGACATAACCACACTATATGTGTGATTTGATTCCACTTACTATTTTCCATGGAGTCTAAGAAACAACTTCCAAGTTTCAAGTCTTCCATCACTAATACTTGACTTTTAGAACATATGGGTATTCATTAGGCATAATACTTTTAGCTTAGGGAAGGCTTGGGCATTGTTCTACTGCTAGCAAGGTGTATATAGCCTTGATAGAGATGCATTTAACTCCACTAAAGACCTTCCTCCACTACTAGCTAGGTGTACATAGCCCTAGTGGAGGTTACCATAATCACATATGCCTAAAAGCTTTTGATTTTACTTTATCCTTATTTTTTATTTTTTCTTAGATATTTATGCTTTCAACAAGGTTAGGAACCAAGGTAGCCAAGTTTTGGGGTTTGGTCAAGTAATTTATTTTTTATAAAATCAGTTTTGGCTTCAAATTTACTCCAAGCAAGGATTTTGATTAAGTGTTAGTATGGGTATACTATGATAATTTCAGTTTTCACCCTACAATTGAAAGTATTCTTAAAACTAGCTTGAGGTTGACATGATGGTTAGGTTCTCATGTAATGATTAACATTTTTATTTGTCTTTACCATTTTCTCCATGTTATAGTATTATGATTTTAATTTAAAAACCATGGTCATCATATGCATGAGGTTTCACACCTACATTTCTAAAATTTGGGAACTTTCAAAAAAGCTTCATAACTTTGAGTTTAGAATTGTCCAAGAGGACTTACTAGAATCAACGAACAAAGAAACAAGAAATAAACACACAATAAAAAGCATGAAATAAAGACAATAAAATAAAATAAATAAATATATACATGCTTATATACAAACAAGGGACATGAAGGAAATAAATGAAAGGAAACTAGATAGCCTACCTACTCTAAATCTAACCATTTTACAACTTACTCCATGAAGACCTATGCAGGGGTAGCAAAGAAGTATTTTTTAAGGTATTAACCATTGGTTTTTTATGTAAACTATTATCCTTCTATATTTTTGAGCTTAAAGGTGTTGTTCCCTAGTGTTTTTACAATTTGGTATGGGCCAATCCATAAGGGTGTGAATTTACCATGTTTGCCCTTAATTTGTCCCAAACAAGGACTAGGTCTCCCTATCTGAATAGCTTGATCTTAGAAATTTTATAAAACCATTTATTTAATATGGTTTGATTATTTATAAAATTGGCAAAGGCTTTCTCTCTTACATCTTCCATTTGAATTATGTCTAGGAATCTAGAGTTAGCATGTTCTTGGATCCCTTTCATATATTATTGCATGAATCTATATGTGGGTAGATTAAGAATGATAGGAAAGATAGGTTCTTTTCCGTACACAAATATAAATGGTGAGTCTCTTAAAACTTTCTTGGTTCTTATTATATTAGCCTAAATTACAAATTTATGGAGCTTATACTAGGTCATAGGCTTATCTTCAACAAATTTCTTGATTGCCTTCATTAGGTTTTTATTTACTGACTTGGAGACTCCATTCCCTTGGGGATAATGTTTGCATAAAAAATTGAGAGTGATTCCATTATCATAATCCCATTTCATCATATCTATAGAAATGAATGCAAACCCATTGTAAAACATGAGAGAGATTGGGGTTCCAAACCTAGTACAAATGTTTTCTTCCAAGAAATTGATCACATCTTCAATCTTGCATTATTTAGTGGTTATAGCTTTATCTCACCTTATATAATAATCTATGGTATTAAGGAAATAATTGTGACCTATATATGACTTATGGTTTATTACACCAATAAATTTTAACCCCTATTGAGTAAAGGGTTTGTCAATCATGACTAGTTATAAAGGCATTGCCACCTTTGGCTCCTTTGGTACTAAAGATCTGACATGAGTGACATTCTATCACTTATTTGTGAGAATCCTTAAAAGTGGTTGCCTAATAATATCTAACTCTAATAATTTTTTTGGTTGTGGTTATACTATATGGATTTTGATTGCCTAGTTTTTCATTAAAGGCGCTCATGATTTGGGTGGCTTCTTCTTGTGAGACACATCTCAAATAAATCCCTTCAAAATTTATCCTATATAAGATCCCATTATTGATCAAGTAGTGGGTTTCCTTAAACTATAGGGCCCTCTTTTTCTCCCTAGATAATTATTTAGGACAAGTACCAGTGATTAGTAAATGTATGATTGAATCATACCACTCACTAGCTTGAAAGTTTTGTTGATCCACTTGCATAATACTTAGTCTAGGGTTAGTATTAGAAATCATCTAGATCAAATATTGACACCTTAACATTTTTTATTTTATTTTCACCTAAAAGTAATATTCTTTAAAAAATTACATCCACTTACATCTACATTCCCCTAATTCATTCTGACTTAACATGAGTTTGGCGATAGGGTTAGGTAAGATATCATGTACCTTATTTCTAAGGATATAATGGCTAAATTTCTTAACTACCTTAAATAATGCATATCCATATTTATCAATAAATGAATAATTTAACTCAAAATTATTGAAATTATTACTCACAAAAGCAATTGGGTGGTCACACCCTTTAGTTTTTCGAGTTAACATTGTAGACATAGTATAGTTAGATGCAAAGGAATAGAGGTAGAAGTTATTTGGCAAGTCAGGACTTATGAGGACTAGGGCCTAGCTAATGGATTTACTGATATCATTGAATGCCTTTCAAAAAATTCATTTCACATGACCTTGGCATCCTTCTTCAGTATGTCATTTGCTGGTTTAACAATTTCTACAAACCAAAAATAAACTTTCTTAAAAAAATTATCTTACCAAAGAATGACTTTATATTTTTCTTACTATTTGTATATTTTATATAGATCCCATATTTGGTTATAACGTGACCCAATAATTCCACTTAAATCACACAAAATATACTCTTCTTAGGGTTTAAAGAAATTCCATAATTTATACATCTTTCAAAAACTTATTGTATGTGCATGAAGTGATCTTCCCTATTTTTACAAAAAAATATTAGATCATCTATATAAATAATGATGCACTTATCTATTAGGCCTTGGAAGGCATGGTCCATAGCTATTTTGATGGTGGATCCTACATTTATTATCCTAAAGGGTATACTCTTGTAATCAAAGGTTCCCCATTTTGTAGTGAAATTTGTGTTCATCATGTCCTCTCTATCAACCAACACTTGGTTGTAAACTAAAAATCCATTAAGAAAAGATGTCATATCTAAACCTAAAATAACCTGAATCACTTGGTTTAGGGATGGAAGGGGATAGTTGTCATTTTTTGATTCTTTGTTTTAGTTTCTAAAGTCAATGTTATGTCTAATATTACCATTTTTCTTTTTTACTAACACTAAATTAGCCAGCCATGTAAAACACCTGATGGAGAAGACTATCCTAGCATATAATAATCTTTTGAACTCCTTTAAGATCATGGGTTCTAGGATAAAGTTTACAAGCCTCTGTTTCTACCTGAATGGTTTGGATCTTTGTTTAAGGGGTATATTATGTGTGATGACCCTTAGATCAATGATCTTTAAGTCATCATAGGACCATGCTATAACATCCTTATATTAAGGAAGGAGCACTTTGGATTTCTTGTTTTTATTATTTATGTAGGCCTTTCTAACATTTACCAGCCAATGTTGATCATGGAGGCCAAGATCAATAGAATTATAATCCTTCTCACTTACCATGGGAACCTTGGAAATATTAATTAGTTTATCTTGATCAAACAGTCTCTCTAAAGAAATCATACACTTGGGAATCTTTTTTTCATTTAGCTGAATGACTTTACCATTAAATTTTCCCTCTTTAATTTCATTAGTCTCATCAATGATATGAGCATTAGATTTCCAAAAATTAGTCATGAAATCCAATATTTATTTATCATCATTGAAAAATTGGAAATGGTTAACATTATTAGGAATTGAAGGACAAGGGATCAACTCAATGCTAAAATTAGGGGAATCTTAGTTGGGCATGAGGTTGGCCATAATATATGCCAACTCATTAGTAGGTTAGTTTTCTCCCATTGGTATGGAGATGGTGCCATAGGCATGAAAGTATTCAATCATATCCCAAGCCCTAAACTTATAAATTTTTAGGTATGAGAGCTTACTTACATTGGTATTTTCTTCGTACTTTGTTGACTAGTTTTGAATCCCCATAAATTAGTTCTTTGACCTTGTTCTTTATAAAAAATTATAAACTTAAGATAAGGAATTCATAATCAACAATGTTTTTGGTATAATGGAATTGGAGCCTATAAGAATAATGATACTTTTTATTATTGGAATTAGTTAAAACAACACCTACACCTAATCTATGATTACACCTAGCACCATCAAAATGCAATTTCCATAGTCCAAGAACAATGTGAGCACTCTTGAGATCACATACCTTATTAACCTCTAGGGTGAAAAACCCTAAGTTTTATTATATTAAGTTTAATGTTTGATTTGAAACATTTAACTTAGTTATCATATGCTTCATTCACTGCTCTCTTTCAACCTTGGTTTGATTAGGAACCCACTTCAAAGGTAGCCAAAAATGTGAGAAATATTTGGACATGTAACCATTAAAATCCTTGGCCCATTCTCTGCTAAATAAGATTCCATAATCATCATGTATATCAATAACTTGGATATTAATGAATTATTTTACCCTAGGATTAGAATCTAGTTACATATGTACATTTAAAAGTTTCTCTATTACCCTATCTCTAGATTTGTCTAATTGGATGATAACCCTATCAAACTTAATGTGAGTCAAGCCAAGTTGCTTGCATATACCTACATGAATGATATTGGTAGATGATCCTAAATATAATAAGAAATTAAGTAAGTTCTTACCAAACATCTTGATAGTGAGCAAGAAAGGAAGAGACTCAGCCTTGGCCTTGTGCATCATCACATTGGCATGATCAGTATGTGATGGATTGTTGGAATATTTTGATAATGATTCTAGTATAAGGTTCCTTTTCTCTATAATATATGTAAGTTCATGTAAAGTGATATTATCCTTTATATTTTTCATGTCCTCAACTATGTTATAACTTTCCTTAGAAGAGCTAATAATTTCAATGTTGGGTTTAGAAGTACACCCTTTAGGTGGCTTAGGATTGTTGTTTGAAGAAGTGTCTAGAAGAGTTACAAAATTATTTGGAAGTGTTGAAATAGTCAAAGGTTTCCTTTGCTCCCCATTCCTCAAGGAATAAGTCCTATTCAAGAACTATTTAAAGGTTTGGATCTCCTTAGGGATCTCATTAGGTTCATTTTCTTCTTAAAAGAGGAAATGAAAGGTGTCCATCATGAAGGCTTGATTAGATGACTTAGATCTAGAGGTACCTACACCACAATACTTATTAAGGACCACTTCAAATGTATCCAGCTCCTCTTGGAAAACCTAAAAGGATTTTTAAAATTATATATAAATAATTTCCCCATGTTTGGTTGTGTAATGTACCCTACAATAGTCAGGGAATGCATTACTAGTGAGGTTAATGTCCATAGTCTTCTTTTTAGAAAATGACTCATTATTACTATTATTATGAAAAATATCATTATAAAACATATTAGTTGGCCTATTAATCTTTTTAAATAATAATTTCATACCTAAACTTTTAATAATATTCCCAACTTGTTTTTACAACTAAAATAAATTAGTTCTCAAATTTTGGACCATTTTAAGATAGATTTGTTCTCATTTTTAGGATTTTTAGATTTATGTACCTAGTAAATGTTAGTACTAGTAATTAGAACCAAATAATTTTGATCACATATATTAAATCCATTAGTAGGAAGATTTAAGAATCCTAAATTTTGATTGGGAACTGCATGACTCAATGGTAACTGAGTTAAGTTTAGGATTTGGTTTGATATTGGGATGTTTTGGTTGTTATTTGGGAACAAGTTCATCATAAGAATTTATGGGTTGATGTTTGGCACATAATATTCCATTTGTCCTTGGGACTTCATTTGATCATTGATGGTTACTAATTCAACATAGGCTTTATCTAATGAATTTGTGGATGGCATGGATCTCTTCACAAACATAGAGGTCATGGGATCTTCTAAATCTTTATAAATCTATAAAGCTAAGACATCATCAATATTATAAGCATCTATGGTAATAATAAATATTATATGAAATATAGCATTGAAGGACCTAATATGCTCACTTACATCTCTTCTAATGGTAGATAACATAAATACTAACAATCTTCCCAAATTGATCTATGAATGCATTATTAAAATTATCCTAGATATTGATGTAATTATTAGGTAAGTTCAAAAACCATTCATAAGAAACATATTTAAATGTAAAGGGGAATAAACTCTAAAATACATCCTCATGCATAATATTCAACAATATTAAGGTATCTTTATCAGATTTTATATGTTCCTCAATAGTTACTATACTTGTTGGACTAACTATATGCAAATAATTCTTAGGGTTATGTAGGAGGTTGTGTACCACACCTAGTACATTGATAGAAGACTCTCCTATCTAGGCCATACTTGGATGAACATTCATAGCATAGGTACCTTGAAGAGGCAAAGTTGGTAAAAATTTGGATCTCCTACATCTACCTTTTTCATGTGTTACCATTTTGTGAACTTTGAGCTTGATCAAAGGCTCCCTAGTATTTGATTGTGATCTTGTTATAATCCTAGGAAATTATAACTTGAAATTTCAAGACCCTACCTAAAATATGATGTATCAAGTCAACTTTTATAAAGAACAAGAGTTTAACCTTCACATTGAGCTTATTTTGTAAAGGTGGTATGGAAAACTACAAATGATATTGAGCTTTGATTGAATTAGCTCAAAAATGAATTAAAATATGTAAATATGGTATATATTTACATGTTTAAACCTAAAGTAACTTATATCTATTAAACATATGCCCACCTTTGATCAAAATGAGCCATCCTAACTTGAGATACTATGCATTTTAAAAGTTAAGACTAAATTTACTAGAAACAAGCATCAATTCCCAAATAACTTCAAATGAAGCACAAAGATGCATTAAAAACAATAAATATCAATGATATTTATACTTTTAAGAAAATAATTCACTCAAAAACACAAAGATACACTAATCTTTAGATAAAATAAACTAAGATCAGCAAAGATTCAAAGAACTCAAACCCTCCTTCTAGTGCCAATGAAGCTTCTCCTATTGATGCTTATAAATGAACCACATGTGATCTTAGTGTTTAAAGAAAACTTCTCATTTTATATTTTATAAAATTCAAGGCATTAGTTGTAGGTTTCAACAATCTAGTTGCCTGTGGTGAAATATCAATAGAACAAGATAAACTGTTCCATAATATTTATATAATTTGGTGGTTGGGAGCCACCTTGGTCTTTTCTTCATGAATTGTTAAGAATAGTTTTTAATGCTTAGTGAATTACACTTGATATTTAATCTACAAACTAATCTAAGTGGATATTTATAATGAATCTAAAACTAACATGATCTTGGGTTAAAAAGGGAGTAAAGAGAAGGGTAAGACAGAAAAGAATAGAGTGATTACTAATTTTAGCCTTAAACATTATGACAAAGCATAAATTTAAACCGTGTATGAACAATATATAATTTAAAATAGTCTAAGCTCAAATTCCACTATATACTAGGCCAACTTCAAAGGACAGTGTGAAGAATCACAAGTAATAACCGGTTTTATAGACACTAGAAAACTACACACTTATATTTTTTGATGACTAAATACCTCAAGATCCCCTAAATACCCCCTAAAAATTCATAAACCTTAATCAACCCCTCTTAACCTAACCAAGTCACTAATATCCTAGTCACATAGTACTATTTAAAATTACTATTTGAAAGTACTATTCAAAAGTACTATACACTATCACTATTCACTATGGGACCCACTGTCATTATGCATGATGACATGGAAAGTGACATGGAATTTGATATGGAAAGTGACATGGAAAGTGATATGGATGTTGGTTTAGGAGGTGATATGGTAACTGACATGGCTTAGAAGTGAGGTGGCTTGATGTGCGACATCATACCGCACTTAGGACACTTTCCCAAGGTGCTTAATGATCTCATTTAAGCATCACAAAGGTCCCCCCTTGAAATATGGTGAATTTCCCCTTAAGGGGCCATAAATAAACATGTATTTTTCCTTCACACATGAAATTGGCCTTCAAAATGAGATACCTACCTCTTTAGTGCTTTGGAAAAGAGAAAGGACACCCATTTTTGAGTTTTTAACCCACATGGGAGACCCATGATCAAGGTGGGAATCCCACCACCCTCATATTTTGAATCATTCATTAAACCACATGGAAAATGGCACCACATTTTTTATTCCATCTTTTTAAGTTCTTAAATTAAGATAAGAAAGGGTGGTGAAAAATATTTGGCATCATTTAGACGCATGTGCATGATTCCCATTTATAATTGGATTCATGTACAAGGTGGGAGACACACCAACCCAAATGGGAGACTAATGATAAAGGTGGGAATCCAACCAACCTAATATTTTGACTCATTCATTCACCACATGAAAAATTGTGCCACATTTTATGTTCCATCTCTTTAAATTCTTGGATGAAAACAAGAAAGGGTGGTGAAAAGTTTTTAGCCTCATTTAAACCCATGTGCATGATTCCCATTAAAAATTGAATTCATTTTCAAGGTGGGAGACACAAAAACACAAATGGGAGACCCATGATCAAGATGGTAATCCCATAAACATCATATTTTGACTCATTCATGCACCACATGGAAAATGGCATCATACTTCTAGTATTACCTCTTTTGGCATGTTTTTTCACAACAAATGTTATAAATACCCCCCTCTCATTCACCTAAGGTTAAGTTCAAAGTTATTATTTGGTTATTAAAATATTTTTTAAGTTATTTTAAGGAATTCATTATTTTGGCAGTCATCCACATCTTTCAAGAAAATAATTCAAAGAAAAAAATCTCTATCAAAATTGCCTCAAGACATCTTCAACATCATCATCAGAAACAACAACATTCTTCTTCAAGCTTGGAAGGTAATGAATTTAATTTTATTATCTTAGTGTATTTTTAATCTCTTCATCCCCACTTATCCAATTTTTCCCTTTGTAATGTCATTATCGCAATCTATTTACTCCCTTGCCATCTTTTATCCATTCACACCTTTGCCACTTTTACCCTTCTTATCGTCTTCCCTTTTTTCCATCTTAACTACTTATGTTCCTACTTCATAAAAAATTCACCCATTTATCCCATTTTTATTACCTTAAACATTTATCAACCAACCAAACCACCTTTCTTTAATCCCTTGCTAAATTTCAAAACCAAAACCATAAACTTGCTTTGACTAATTTTCAGCATTAGTTGCTATATTTAGTCATTGTTTCAAAACCACTTAACTTTATTTTCTTAATTCAAATTTTTATTGTTATTTACTTGTTTTAATTTCAGTTATTTTATTTTTTAAATGAAATTATATTTCCATTTTATTCAAAATATTAAGTGTTCAATAGGTATTCTTCCACACACCCTTCTTAACTAGTTTCTTCTTTTCACACTTAAGAAAAAGCAAAAATTAGATAGAAACATTTTGGCACACCCAGTGGGACCCTTAAATTTTTTTGAGTTATTATATGTTTTAAGACATTTATAATTATATTATTAAAATTAATTTATTTCAATTATTAGAAAATTAAGCTTCTCTCTTTACAAAAAAAATTGGAAAAAAAGTTTTAGATGAATTTTTTTGAAAATTAAATTTTATTGCAATTCTAAAAAGAAAGAAAATAGCATTCATCCTAGGATTAGGATTGAATTTTCATGTTAAATTTAGGTGAATTTTAGTTTTTCTTATCTTCATTAAATTAAATGAAAAAAATTCTTTTGGTTAAAATTGAGTGCATCCATTGACTACCTGCTTGATTTTAGCTCACCTAGTTTAATTAAAAGCATTATGAATTAATAATAGTTCAAAAATATTACACAAACCAAACAAATTTAAAAAAAAACATCAAAAAACAATTGAGACAAGGCTTTAATAGTATTTCATCACCTAATAGATCACCTTACCCTTTCTCAATTATCTTACTTAGATTTAATCGAGGGAATAACCAACTCAATTCTCTAGCTGAGTATAAATTCTAGAAATTAATACATATTAGCTAAGCACCCATACTAGATGCAAGATTGTGATATGAGGGGAGAAAGCCTTAATTACTAGGAACATACTCATATCACTATAGACTTATATTGAGTTCTTAAACATAACCTGAAACTAAACATAGATTACCTTGTCTAGGACTTATTCAATCCAATTTCCTCTTCACACTTTTCTTAGTTAATGAATTATTTTCATTAAGTATTTATTTATTTATTTATTTTTGTTTGAGGTGTGGGAATATATCATCCTTTTCTTATGTTTTCATATGGTTCTCACTCACCAATAACAAAAAGACCTCGAGGAACAAAACCCACCACCAAATCAACCATCACCAACATCCACCTCTTCAACCATGGAATACATTTCCAAACCTATAGACTCCCCTCACTCCCTAGGAAGTCCTATTTAGGTATTCTTATGAGATGAAATTTTTTTCACTTTCCTAAACAATAAATGTAGCCTTACAACACTACCTAAGAACCATGTCTTACCAAATCCTAGTTTTGACCCCACTCATAGATCCTCCTTATGGCATGCCTCTCTACCTCATGGGGAATAACTCCACTACCATAGGAAATTCTCAACCTTTAGTTTCCCAAATATTATCATAAACCAAAAACTCCCTCCAAATTAACCCACCAACCCAAACTACCACTACCCTTATAACTCTTATTAATCACTCCCCCATAATAAGAGTTCCTACCTCTAGCACTACCTATCTTCCTCTAGTTACCTCCAATATATTAAACACTACTCCACTTACAATCCTTGTGGTTTCCATACCCTCCATGTTACCACCAATCAGCATAAGAGTCACTGCCCTTCCATCAGCCACTAATTAAACCACCACTCTGACCCAACATGTAATCTTTAACTACCTTCATAACCCATAAGGTCATATTCCCACTATCAAACCACCCACCTATACCCAACCATTAATATCCAAATACCAATATATATCTTCAACCAAAACTCTAAATACCACATACCAATACATGGAGTCATCTCAACCATCTACTAGCTATTCACACATTACCCAACCTCAATAAAACATACCATATAACTATGCATCCCAATAACCTCAAGTAGAATTCATGATGTTGATCATGGACAAGAGGACTAATCTTGAGTCATCAATATCTAGAGCCCACAATCTCTTATCCTATGATCAAACTTTCAATGATCATATTCATCCTTTGGTCCCCATCAAACCTTATTCATCCTAGTGGAAACTTCCAAAATTTACTAAGTTTAATAGTAAAGAAGACCCTCAACAATATTTAAGAACATTTAGGCATTGCTGATACTTTATTTCCAATGATGATGCTCTTCTCTACCATACCTTTCCTATGTCATTATCTAGACCAACATTGCATTGGTATAGTGCCATACCCAAAAATTCCATCTTCTCTTTCACCCAATTAGCTCAAAAATTCTTGGATCAATTTTTGATCAATATATCGAAGAAATTTTCTATTACAGACCTTTACTCCATTCAACAATTCAAATATGAATCTATTGTTTATTTTTTAGCTCATTAGAGGAGCCTAATCAGCCAAATTCACTTTTAATTGCCTCAACTTGAGCTTATAGAGCTCTTCACCCAGGCATGCGTAAAACATATTTTTTCCACATTACATGGCCAAAGTTTTTAGACACTTGATGAAGCTTTTACCTTGTCTTGCATACTAGAGAATAAATCCATTGATGAAGGAGGTTAAAGTTAAAGAGCAAAAAATCAACTTACAAACCTAGTGAGCCCTTTTCATTCAAACCAAAGAACTAAAATAATCCCAACACTTGAAAAAAAGCAACCACCAATGCTATTATCCTCAAATCAACACCACCACCATCTACTAACCAAAAAAACCCAAGGATCCAAACCTCCAATTCCTCTAATTATTTAAATCAAAACTAAAGGAACCAAACTTGGAATAATCATAAGTAATTAACTCCACTTAGGGGGCCCTATCCTTTTATTTTGGAAAAGTTACTAAAAGCCAGTATCATCCAACTTCCACCAATTAAACCACCCCAATAATTTGATGTTTTTTGCCCCATACTAGGTTGGTATAATGAGAATGACCATTTTGCCTTTCAATAAGTCATAATCCATGACATCAATATGTGAAACACCTTCAAATACCTTGTTCAATCCTTCATTAATAAGGGGGAGCTTACATTGGACAATCTCAATGCACCATCAAACTAGGCCCATGACATATTCCATAAGCCTTTTCCTAATCATGCTCCTTCTACCCCTTACCATGACAATAAACTAGACCCATTTAATGAATCACATACTATTAATGTGGTTACTGATAAACCCATTAATGAAGAAAACATTACCTTAACCACCTCCTTCACCATTCCCCTAGTGGAAGAAAAAAACTACCTTCTATTCCTTTAAACACCCAAACAAAAGAAGCCATCACACCCACACCTCCATTGGAGGATACCACACCTACCTCCCCTATTGTATAACCATCCACATCCTCTTTGAAAGCTATCTCACAAGAAAAGATGACTTCATCCACCAAACCTCTATTTGCAAAACCATCTATTAGAGGTCAAGACAAAGGTAAAGGAACCATACTACAACTTCTAACCCCTTCTTTGGTAGACTACCCTAGCCCTTCTAAACCAACTAAAACCTCCACCCACACAACCAAAACCTCCTTCAAACTAATTGATCCTCACACACCTAAACCCACCAAGACAACTAAATGACCAAATCCCCTCCAAAACCATCAACTAAAACAACTAAAGAAGTAAAAACACCAAAAGTCCCAAAACTCTAAATCTTACCTCCCTCAACCTTACCCTCCATTTTGGGTCCTCATACCTCTACCTTGAACTGAAGTCCATCATTTTTACTAAAACCCCACCACCTTTATTAGTTACACCTTCATACTTTCTTTCTAAGACACCTTTCCTCACTACACTAAAAATTCCTAAGTTACCTACCTTGTCATCCTCTACCTCCATCTCATCAACCATATTGCATAAACCAAAACCATCAACCAAGTATACCACTTTACCTAAGACACCTACCACCAAACCTACATCCACATAACCTTCTACTTCAACAAACCATGAAACCTTGACCACCTTTAGTTGAATCGTACTTAACCATCCTCTAGTGGTTATTTCAAACTTCTTCCTTGAGCTTACCACCCATCAAACCCTTTAAACCTTCACATACCAAACCCTCTTGGTTGAATGATAAATTGATATGTGCATACCATATGGCATTAGTACATGACATAAAAAATGTAAATCTCTCCAAGAATTTGTTCATAGCCTATATGAAGATGATGATCTATTATTTTACAAACCTCCTTCATTTCCATTGCCAATACAACCACCAACTCAACCCATCCAATCTTCAATCTCACCAAAAATTAAGGAGGAAATAAAGGAACCACCCAATATAAAAAACCCCCTTATCCATACTAGTCACATGGTTACCTGATCTTGGGCCCAATATAAAGATAAAAGGAAGGCTAAGGCATCCATTCTTTGGACTTACCCTTCCCCAAAATCTAATGCGAACAATACCCAACCATATCTATCTCCAAAAAAACCCAAGGTGTCTATAATATGTGCCTCCCCATCTAACCCTCCATACCATAACCCATATGCAATATCCATCTAAGAAGATATCTTCAAGTAGATTCACTAAACTCTAGGAAAAATGAGCTTATATGATTTAGTATCTACCTCTCTCCATCACTTCCAAGCACTCAAAGAATCCTTACAAACCATCGATGTCCAACCCAATGAACCTAAACCTATATCCACCTTTATTGGTGCCCTTTGAAATTCCAACCTTTTCACTTTAAATTTTTTTTAAATACCTTATATTCATCTAGAGGATCATGATCCCCATCTTTATTATGGCATACATTAATCAAAATTTCATAAAAAAGGTGATGATTGATGGAGGTGCTAACATCAATATTATCTCCTCCCACACTTATGACTAGTTACACTTACCCATGAGCATCATGTCTAAAAGCATAGTGGTCCTTTGTTCTTTAAATGATACCATGGCTACTACCTTGGGAATTTTTGTCATCCATATCTATGAGGGTCCCGTACCATTCCCTAACTTTTTTTATGTTGTAGAAAGAGAATTCTAATACAATGTTTTACTTGATCACCCTTGGATTCATGCCATGAGTTGTGTCCCTTCCACCTTACATTGATGTGTCAAATTTGAGCATGAAGGACAAGTTGTGACTATCCAAGCTGACCCTAATCATCTCACATCTTAAAATATGACATATTAGCCTAATGACATCCTTATTACTTCTTCATCCACCTCACAACCATCTAGTAATGACATAACCCCACTAATAAAAACCCGTGACACTTCCACACAAAATATTGATGAAGCTTATACTATATCATCTATCCCTTCTTCCTATATTACTATATAGAACCCCATGGCAACCACATTCTAATGTCTTTCCCTTGAGGAATATAGACTTTTATCCCTGGATGCCTTCTCTACTCCCTAAAAATATGGAAATCTCAAACATGACCCTTACTATGACCCTAACATTAGAACCACCATCCCCTTTAGGCTCCCTAACCATAAAAAACATTCATTTATGGGGGACTTGATCAACCACTTCTAGCCCCTACCACTACTTCATCTGTCCAACCATTGACATCTAACTTTTTCTATCTTAGAAAACCAAAGTTTGCTAAGTTTTATCTTCATAGATGTGGTTGGAAAGGATTTAGCCTTGGTCACTATGAATAAGGGCTACATAAGTTACCCCATATAAAAAATTTAAAACCTCATGAGTCATTTGGCCTTGCGTATGAGCCACCTGAAGAACCTACCAATTCACCCAAACCCATTTCCACCATGGAAGAAGATATCCCATCCTCACCAACCCAACCACTTTCCCCACCTAATGATCCTAACATCATCCCCCCTAACTTTTTTTAGTCAATACCATTAGTTTTGGCCCTCTCATCTACCAAAAGGGTGGCCAAACCAAAGTCTTTCCACTCTTACACCCTAAAATGGTAGATAATGTTTCTCCTACCATCAACACCATCCAACATCAAGATGATGATTCCATTCTTACCTACCTTAGTGCATGGGATTTTTCTATCCACAAATCCCTTAATTTTAAATCATCAACAATGTCAAATAAATACCCCAATGATATCACCATGGGCACCCTAGACAGCCCCTACATTGTCAAATTGGGCCAATCACTTAATGCCAAAGAACTTTAGGACTTATCCTCTTTCTTCCAAGACCATATAATAACATTTACTTGGTATTATAGTGATATGTCAGAGATTGGCCCCACCATTTCTACCTATAACATAGTCACTCATTATGTAAAGCATATTAAACAAAAAATTTGATGCATGCATCCTTACATAACCCTTCTCATCAAAGAAGAACTTTAGCATCTCCTACCTGTACACTTCCTTCAACCTATTCACTATCCCTAATAGGTCTCAAATATTATACCTATCATGAAATTCATTGGGAGTCCACATTTTTATGTGGATTTTCATGACCTTAACCTTGACTACCCCAAGTATAACTTTCCTCTACCTAGCATTGACTATCTTGTTTATCTTACAGTCAGCCATGAGATATTATCTCTCATGGATGGTTTTTTAGGTTGTAATTAGATCTTGATTGCTCCTAAATATTAACACAAAACTACCTTTACCACCACTTTGGGAACTTTTTACTATAGATTCATGGCTTTCAGGTTAAAGAACACTGGTGCAACCTACCAATGTGCCATGACTTATATCTTCCATGATATCATCCATAAGATTATATAATACTATATGGGTGACATTCTCGATAAATCCAAACTTCAAAAATATTACTTGACTATTATTATGATCATATTTGAATGCCTCTTTTGTTATCATGTTCACCTTAATCCCAAGAAATGCATTTTTGGTGTCCTTTCAGGAAAGCTTCTTGGATTTATTGTCTCTCTTCACAAAATTGAATTATACCCTACTAAAATTAGATCAATTTTATACATTCCTCCTCCAAATGACCTTAAATATCTCTATAGACTATAAGGAAAACTTCAATCCATTCACCATTTTATTTCTAAACTTTTAGACTAGTGCCAACCTTTCCATTACCTTCTAAAGAAGGATGTCTCTTTTACATGGAATAATGTTTATCAAATCGCCTTTGATTTGCTCAAATAGTACCTTTTGTCACCACTTATCATCACCCCTCCTAAATATGACCACCCCTTTTACCTATATATCTCTACCACTGACCATTCCTTAGGGGCAATGTTGACTCATCAAGATGAACAACATAAAGAGTAAGTTGTATACTATATTAGCCACATGCTTGTAGAATACTAAACTCAATATAAACATATTAAGACATTATACTTAGCATTTACCTTTGTGGCCACCAAAATCCACCACTACCTTCTTAACCATAAAACCTGTCATAACTAATATCGACCCACTCAAGTACATGCACTCTAAACCATACCAAAATTAGTATATGGATAAATGGTTCATGTTCCTAGATGAATTAAAAATTGAATTACTCTAGCAGAAGTTGATTAAAAGGTAGGTCATTTCTGACCAATTGGTTGAAGCTCCTTTACCAAATAACCAACCACCTCTTCTTGCCTTTCTAGATGAGTCTATCATGACTCTTTTTCAAGAAGATGGCATAACCTACCAAATGACCATATTCTTCAATGGCTCAAAGTGATAATAAGGAGGGGGTTCTATATTTATTCTCATTCCCTTTGATGATGAACCCATTCTAATATCCTTTAAACTTGACTTTGAATGCACTAATAATATTTTTGAGTATGAAGCCTTAGTGATAGGTCTCCAAATTGCTCTAGCCTTGGGAATTAAGAAAATCCATGTCTTTGGTTATTTTAAACTCATGGTCAACTAGGTCAATGGATCTTATCCATGTAAGAATGATGTCTTGCAAAAATATAAACTTTTAGTTGATAAACTCTTAACATCAATTAAACATTACCTGGTCTAATATATTCCCTGATCTACCAACAAATTCATAGATATGATGGCTTGCCTTACTTACCATATCCATTATCAACATTTAAATTACAAAATACTTTATACCACACCCTATTATAGCTAATCTAACCTCTCTACCATTTTTAATGTGGAGGAATCCCCATCCAACATTTGGTATGACCAAACTTTCAATTACCTCAACCTAGGCATCATTCCTTCCAACCTCTATAGGAACACCCATAAAAAAATTATTTAGAGTACATATCATTACACCATACTATGGGGAGTCCTTTAAAAACATGGTTTTGATAATCTCCTTCATTTACTACATAACCATGAAGCTTCCCACACTGTCAAGGAAACATATGATGGGATATATGGGGGACACTTTAGTAGTATAGCATTCACTAAATGTATCCTTCACATCAATTACTATTGGCCCACCCTCAATTAAGATTGTTGTGATTATGTAAAAAATGTGTTAAATGTCAACAAAATGATAATTTACATCACATGCTAGCTACTAGCCTCCAAGTAGCTATGGAATTTTATCCTTTCTCTCAATGGGGGCTCGATCTCATTAGGGAAATTAACCCCCATTTTTCATAGTGACATAGCTCTATCATCATAGCCATCAAATATTTCACCAAATGGGTGGAAGATATTCATCTTATCTTGACTAAAGAAGAAAATATTTTTGACTTTATCAACCATCATATCATTTTTCGCTTTGATGTTCCTCATAAGATCATCACTGATAATGGAAAATCCTTTAAAAATAAGCAAGTCCAAGGCTTATGTGATGCATTTGGTATCAATTTAAGATTTTACTTTCCTTACCATCCAGAAGCAAACTGATAGGCAAAAGCCTCCAAAAAAACCCTCAATAAAATACTAACCAATGTTATTAGTTCTTCAAGTTAGGATTGGCACTTGCACATCCCATTCACTTTATGGGCTTATTTCACTAGAATTAAAACCTATACGAGTGTTACCCCTTTCGCTCTAGTCTTTGGAGTAGAGGTATTCTTGCCTCTTGAAGGTTAAATCCCATCTCTTTGCATATATTTGTAAGAGCTTATTTTTAAGGAAGCTTTTTTTAAGCACAGTTTAGCTCATCTTAAGCTACTTGATGAGCATCATTTAGTATCCCTCACCAACCTCTATATATATATCAAGAGCATATCAAACACAATTATAAAAATCACCTGAAATAACAAGAATTTAGTATCAGAGACCTTGTCCTAAAGGAAAACCAACATGTGACCAACATGGAGAAGAGTAAACAAGTCAAGTTTAATTTCAATTGGCTTGGACCCTACATCATTACTCATAAGTATGGATTAGGATCTTATCATTTTTCCTCTCTTGAAGGCAAACCATAACTTGAGCCCCTTCACACTTTGCATATGTGTGTGTTTTTATATTAAATAAAGAACAAACTCACTCCTTTTATCTAACTTAAGCTCATCCCTTGATTATGATATTTTAACCTCCACCCATATTTCTCCTCCTTTTGAGGATAATTGATTACAACATAGAACCATGTGATTAACCATCATAGTCATAGCCTAATCCTAAATGTTGGTACCATGAATCTACCATAACATAGTTCTCATGGACACTTTTCATCTCTAACAAGATGGAATCCCATGGTTATTATCTCCAAAAAAATCACACCTTTTCATATCATTAACCTTCTTGTGTTAAAAATTCTCCTTCATAAAGGTAAACCTCTAAACCTAATTAGACATGTCCATGTCTAAAAAAATTACATCTAAAAATAATTTAGATTACAAAATACTACTTGGGTCAATATCTTAAGCATTGCAGAATGTTCCCTTAGAGGATATATTAAATTTTAAAAAAAAAATAAAAAAATAAAAAATAAAAAATAATTGCCAAATATAAGGTAGACTACTCCCTTAAAGGATAACTATCAAAAGAAATTAAACAAATCCAATCATCTTAAACAACTCCCTTGAAGGACGGCTAAGTTAACTTTGTAAAAATAAAAAGATTCTCACATCGATCAACTTCCCGTATACAACAACAAAGCAAAAGACCCACTATCACAACAAAATCTAAAGCTACAGTCAGTTCTCAAGAAACATAATAAGTTAGAAGTTGTAATCGGCTTTCACATGTAGACTTCTCACATTGATAAATCTACATCTAGCATATGGCATGTACTTATCTATTACCATTCTTAGGCCACCTATATAAGGGACAAACTAATTCACATGAGGTTATCATACATATCACCCATTACCCTTCACACCTCCTATCACACACATTCCCTTTAGACTATCCATAATTCAAGTGATTTAGAGCTTACTTGAAACCCTATGATCAAGAAACCTTTTTTATCAACTCATGACCACTCATGCACAACACTTAAATGGCTTATATTAATTAATCCATTCCCACTTTCAGTCTATTTTTAGTCCTTGTCAAAAATAAAACATCATGCCCTATTCTTATCTTAATGTGCTTGGTTGATGTTTTCATCATGATTTTTACTATCTAGTGTTGTAACAATAATAGTCATTATTTTTACATTAAGTAAGATTAAAAAAACCATAACCGTACCAATAATAACCATAACCATAACATTCATAAGTATCCACACAATCTTAAACATGATAACATTCGACCAGTGACATCCAAAACATTTTGTACATGTTTACAACAAACTATGCAATATTTTATTAGGGTACAAGGAGTTAGATGTCACATAAAAAGCTATCAGACTATCCACACTTCACTTAAGGCCCCTACATACATTATTTTCTTACTTAAGTACCAAGCTAATTGTCTAGTGACTCTAGATTTATGTTTAGCCATCCTTATACTTGATTTATCCCAAAACTAACATCTGTAACATTCCCTATCTCAATAGTTGCTAAAGGGTGTACTCTATTCTCCTCTTCCACATTCATCCCCATAAGATGAGAATCATATTCCAGTCTGGGTCTTTTACCCTACTTGCCTATCATATCCATTGAATCCCTTTGTTCTAGGTTTATTACTCGTATAGGTACCACCAGTTGTTACCTTAATGCACATCCCCTTAGATAGTGAGGATTCCCTCCATAGATAGGTAAATGGTCATGTTATCTAACCTATATCTTGCATAATGAAATTCTCACCTTCTTTACTACTGCAAAGGTAAGAGTTTAGGCTTAAGCTTGGGTCGTGAGTGCATTTACTCTTATTGTTGATCTGATAGTACTTCCATTATTTCCATTACATGTTACAGTATTTGGTAGATCTACACATTCACCATATTGATTATTTTGGATCATAGGGGTTATTGATTATCTTCACCACTATTCCTATTATTCACCATCTTCAACCTTGTGTAGTTATCTGCACTCTCTATAACTTTCAAGACCAAACAAATCAATAATAGACACTCATCCTTATTACAGTTCTTTAAATAAAATACCTAACCATTCTTCTTTCCTGACATGATTCTCCATTCCACTGATGGGGAAGGTCATATGATATCATTAATTCCATTAAATAGTCTTCCCACTTGAAATAGTCATGTCTAATTACCTTTCCATATGGACACATCACCCTGAATCTAATTGGTCATCTCAATAAAGCCATTATGCACTGTCATGATATCATTTTGTTACCCTTATCATCTAATCCACATCTGATGTCTTTTCTTGCTTTGTCATCTTACGATCCTTATGGGCCTGATGGTCATTCACATCATTTTCACCTTTAGCTTGGTTGACATAAATTATCTTCCAACCATCGGCTCCTATAATGATCATGCCTTCAAAAATGCCACTATTTTTGGTGGTGGTAACTCCCAAATGCTTGCCATTATAGAAGCTCCCTTGTCTGATCCAACTATATAACCAATATCCTAGACCACATAGCTCCTTGGTAGTAGGGTCTCTTCTAAGTGAAACCCCAATCCTCAATTCCAAGGAACTAGGAGAGAAAATGGAGACATAGCTTCTTTTTGTCTAGCCTACCATGTAGTTCTTAGGTTAGGCATAATCTATCCTCTATCACTCATCACACTACCAATTTTATACCTTGTAGAATCTACTTAGCCATAAAATAAATTCTTTCTAGGTAGTCACTTTGATACTAACCTTAAAATTTAGCTCATAGCCATGATGAACATTGGCCAAAGTGACTATGAAAATCTTGATAGAAGCCAATTTCCTAAAATTTGGCTCATAGTAGTAAATGCTATCTCCAGGCTTCTTCCCTCACACAATTTTAGTAGGTGATACCTCCTCACAAAGGCAACTCTCCTTTGTATCATCTTCATTGAAGGTCATTTATGGTGCTTAGCATTGTGTTCCCTTCTTATTTATCCTACCTTACCCATCTATGTCTCTCATCCTACTAAATGTGGGATAATTATGGTAACTATTCACCAATCTACCCCATGCACTTTCATTGTCACCTTCACCAAAACCCAAAACCTCTATTTTACAAAACCTTCTCCATCAACCTAAACCAAACCATGTGGTCAATCAAATTGGGGCAGCTAGCTTGAACATCATTTTCAAACCCTAGTTAAACTACATTGGCTTGATCTCCATGGACTTTGTAGGTGTTGCTTCACTTTTAAGGGCAGCTCATCCACTAATAACTAATTCCCATCCCCTTTTTATTCTCAATCATTTCCATCAATAACAACACAATTTTTCTTAAGGAATCCTACATCAAGGAAGCTTTTAATTCTTTCTTAATCATCCTTATGTTTTAACACCATCTAATACTTCCTCTTAGTGTTTCCCCATAAAAAAAGAGAACTACACTGGCCTAAGGTTTTTTTATACTATGTAGGCAACACTCAACTATTGAGGTTAGTTTGGCCAACTCCCTTCTTGTATTTACATTTTTCACCTAAAATATCTTCATCTACTTCTCTACCTATCATCTCACCACCTCCCTCCCTTTAGCTTGTCAATCTCTTTTAACCACTTTTCCATCTTGTCAATCTATTTTAAGACAAGTATTGATAGCCTTCCTCATTAGCCCCTCTTATCTTTTATAAAGTCACCACCTACTCTACTTCATTGACCTCCCCATAACCTTTCCACGTGCATGCTTCTCAAATCACTTCCTCACCTACCTTTTGCTTTTTTTGTCTCTCTTTCCCTTTATTAAAAACCTTTCCCTTCACCCCCTTTACCTTCTTTCTCCATCCTCATCATCTCCCCTCACCTTTGAATATTTATTTTACCCTCTTTATCACTCTCATTTCCTCACCAATTCCACATCATCTTGTTCTCTTGCATATCGAGGGACACTCTTACCTCCTCTTCTTTGCTACCACCTTCTTACTTCTCTTCCACTAATTCTAAACCACCTTGATTCCAATCCTTAGTTCTTATTTTCCTCTTTCTAATATTTTCAATCTAGCATGCTTTTTATTTCTTATATTTATTCTAACATCCCATTTTTTTCTTATGTGTGCCACCACTCTCTATCAATTTGACACTCTTCCCACCTTTTCCATTTTTTGCCTCCACAACTAGCTTCTAATTGGGTCTTTATCCTTTGAGGAGCCTTCCATAATTATCCTTTTCTTCTTATCTATTCTTTCCTTTGGCACTTTGAATTCACTTTTTCCTATTTCCACCTTGGTACTCACTTATATTTTTCATCTATGTAAGTCTTCATTCTTTATATCCCTTCTTCACTCTTCTTTTTATCTTCCTGGATCTTCATCCCTTATTTTCATCTCATTCCTTTTCATTGTATTCCCCTATTTCTTCACCATATCATCAACCCTTTAGCTTGTCAATCTCTTCTAACAAGATGATTAATTCCTATCTTATCTATTCACCTTATTTTCCACCCATCCTTTACTTCACATTTTTTTCCTTAACCCCTTTTCCCATTTTCTATCCCATTAACATCTCCAAAACCACCATCTACTTTGCTTCATTGTTCCTCTCCTTTCATATCATCATTCATGTTTACTTGGTTAGGATACCACCTACTTCTTCACTCTCCTATCATCCTTTATATGTCCTCATTTCACTCATTTTTCCTCTTATTTCCTTTTTTCCACTTATTTCCTTATTTTTCATTTTCATCACCAAACTATTTTTTCCTTAGCTTTTTTTAAGACTTATTTTCCAACCTTTCATGGCTTCCCATATTTCTCATCTTCCCCTTACCCTTCATGATTGTTACACTTCTCTCCCCATCCTTTTAAATTCTCCAATATATCACTATTTAGTTCATCCCTCACCCCCCCCCATCTTTTACCTTTTATTTTTCTTCTCTTTTCTCCATTTCATTTCATTTTTTTGTCTCCCTTGATGATATTCCTTATTCTTCCTAACCTTTTTATTCACTCCTATATGTCCATGCCTAGATCCTTCCATCCTTTTCCACCTTCATCTTTATATCTGACCTTATTTTTATCTCTACCTATCTCTTCATCCATCTCCTAGTCCACCTTCACCTCATCCATTATTGGATATCCCTTATTTTCTCCCATTTAACCTCTATCTCCTCAGAGTGTGATCACCAGTTCTACCACTTTTACATACATCTCCTTATCTACTTCCTCATGTACTCAATTATCTTGTTTTAAAGAATTAAATTTGGTTAGCTTAATTAATTAAGGTTCATCCCTTTCTTCCTTTAATACCTTTGCATGATGGGCCTAGATCCTCTTTTTTGTCCCTCTCCAGCTACTCCCTTCACCGTACTTATCACCTTTTTCCATTTTAAACCTTCTACCCATTTTGATCTTATATAATCACAACATATATCATGATAAATACTTAAATTTATTCCATTAAAATTTGGTTTACTATGATATATATACCAATCCTATGGATCTATAACATAATTGGCCAATCCTGGAGGCTCATATGACCAATAAGCAATCCTAAGAACCGCTAAGCAATTAAGATGAATATTGCTTCTCCACCCCCTCATGTCTTTCTTATTTAAAACCCTTTTTACTTTAACCTTTGGCTATGCTAGAATCAAAATGAAAACCACCTTCAACTATAATATTTTGGGTACTCATGTGTGGATTCTAGATATACCCTCTCATGCAACCTACATCACAACCAATAATTTCCCTTGATTCTCCCTACCCAGCCTACATCCTCCTATGCACCATAATAATAATTTTATTTAATTACATTAAAAATACTTACCTTTTATAGAAGTTCCCTCTTTCACCAAACTATTTTCCTCCTTGGTGTCTCTTAAACCTATTTCTCCCACGTTCCTTTTCAACTCCCCAATCTATCTATCTTTATACATTCTTCTTCTATTTTCTCTCTTGATTTTCCATGTATACCATTTATTTTCCTTCCTATTTCAACCTAATACCTCATTTAATTAATATTATTATTATTATTACTATTAGTATTCACCTCACTCCATATTCCAAGACCCCTTAGAGTCTTTCTCTGAATTCCCTCAAAACTCAAGACTTACTTATTTCGAGGCACCACTAGCTCAAGGGTCAAGGGTTAAATTATTTACCACTTCTTGTTTACCCACTTTAATAATTTTCTTCCCCATATCATTGAATAATACCCTTCCATATCCTATTAATAATATTATTGTGGAGTGTTCACGATGTCAGCCTATTTGGATGGTGATGAAAGAACCCATTGGGTCATACTGGCAATTTGAGTAGTGATAGATTTTATAAATATTGATAAAGCATATTTCTCCTTTTTTCTTTAAAATTATGGCAAAATTTTCATGTTTTAATTTACTTATCCATGGTTGTAGATTCCTTTTACATAGTTGAAGCAATCATCTAATTACATCCTAGGTAATCTCATCTACCATTTCTACAAAACCAATTAGAAAACTATTTGATAGCCATATTTTCTACCCTTTGGAGCTTCCCTTTCTCTAACATCATTCAATCAGCCCTAACTACATGATACACAAAATTGGGGAAACCAAGTTAACCAACACTCCCCACCTCAAGAGAACTACATTGGCTTGAAGTTTATTTTGAACATTATGTCCATGGAACTATGTGGGTAGCATCTACTTGCATAGTGAATATGGAGTTCACTTAGCCACACCATTCCATCCAAACACCCCACTTGTCATGTACACCTCAACATTGGCCATTTTTGACTTGACCTCTTTGCATGTTTTATGATAACCTTGCCTTGGTCCTTTTGACTAAACTAACTACACTTTCTGTGTTTTAATTTTTATGCCCATCTCATGTACAATTAGACTATTTGTGTTGTTTTAAAGGAGCACTTCTTACCTTGAATACTTGTGAACAATATCAACCTTGTTAAGATGACTTGATAGGCTTAATTGGATCAACTATGACTAGCATTGTGGACTGTTTACCCTATCATATGTCAATCTACAGCTTGACCTTATTTTATCAACATTATAAGCTTTAGTATTTACACAATCTTGTCTATCATGCTTATTCACATTTTGTGTACCCATTGGCATTTCACATGCCTAGATACCTTTCAGTACCACCTAGTGCCTCACCACCAATTGCTTATCAAACTTATAACTAATTTGGCCTTTCCTCATTGACTCTCAATTTGAGGGTGAATAAATCCTACCATACTCAAAGCACTCAAACCTTAAACTAAGTTATTCATTTTTGTTTTATATCTTGTTATTCATTTTTGTTTTATATCTTGTTAATTCAAATCTGCATAACAAAAATGGGTAAAATATATATAATAGAAAACTACACACTTACATTTTTTGATGACTAAATACCTTGGGACCCCTAAATATTCCCTAAACCTTATTAAACCTTAACCAAACCATCATAGCCTAAAAAAATTACTATTACCCTAGTCACATAGTAATATTCAAAATTACTATTCACTATCATTATTCACTATGGGACCCATTATCACTATTCATAATGACATGGAAAGTGACATGACAAGTGACATGGAAATTAATTTTGAAGGTGATATCGCAAGTGACATGGATTATAAGTGAGGTGGCTTGATGTGTGATATCACACCCCACTTAGGACCCTTTCCCAAGGTGATTAATGACGTCATTTAGACATCATAAGGGTCTCCCTTGAAATATGGTAAATTTCCCCTTAAGGGATCATCATTAAACATTTATTGTTCCTTCACACATAAAATTGGTCTTCAAAATGAGATACCTACCTCTTTAATTCTTTAGAAAAGATAAAGGGCACCCATTTTTTACTTTCTCACCTAAATGGGAGACCCATGATCAA
This sequence comes from Torreya grandis, assembly GCA_037957365.1. NCBI lineage: Eukaryota > Viridiplantae > Streptophyta > Pinopsida > Cupressales > Taxaceae > Torreya > Torreya grandis. The sequence goes on from JARHVA010006898.1 coordinate 150,657, forward strand.
GGTGGGAATCCCAAAACCCTCATATTTTGAGTCATTCATGCATCCACATGAAAAATGGCACATTTTGTGTGTCATATATTTAAGTTCTTAGATAAAGACAAGAAAGGGTAGTGAAAAGTATTTGGCCTCATTTAGACCCATATGCATGATTCCCATTCAAAATAAGATTCATGTGCAAGGTTTTAAGACACACCAACCCAAATGGGAGACCCATGATCAAGGTGGGAATTCCACCAAACTCATATTTTGACTCATTCATTCACCACATGGAAAATGTCACTACATTATGTGTGCCATCTCTTTAAGTGATTGGATGAAGACAAGAAAGGGTGGTGAAAAGTCTTTGGCCTCATTTAGGCCCATGCACATGATTCCCAAGCAAAATTGGATTCATGTGCAAGGTGGGAGACACACCAACATAAATGAGAGACCCATGATCAAGGTGGGAATCCCACCAAACTCACCTTTTAAGTCATTCATGCACCACATGTAAAACAACACCATACTTCTACTATTCCCTCTTTTGTCATGTTTCTTCACAGCAAATGTTATAAATACCTCCCTCTCCTTCACCCAAGGTTAATTTGGAGGTTATTCATTGGTTATTAATATCTTTTTGTAGGTTTTGAAGGATATCATAATTTTGGAGGTCATCCACATCTTAAGTAATTATCTAGAAGGAATAAAAATGTGTAATGTCATTAAAAATAAGGAAAATCAATTTTTAACCTAGATCTCACTCACAACACTTTGGATTAGAATCATCCTCTATAGACTCATCCTCATGTATTTTAAGGTCTTAATCTATCTCAACATGCATATGAGCCTCACCATCTCCATCCCCTAGTTATTGCTACTATGTAAAGACCTGTAGTGGTGATGGTGGTAGTGGTGGGGTGGTTGGACCATTTTTTGTTACCCAACTCTGGCATGTCCTCCTCCTCTAACTACATGTGGAAGGGGTTGGGTGATGGGCACCCTTCTCATGGGAGGGTGCCATACTAACTACCCTAACCTCATGTTTCTCTCCTCATTAATCCCCTAGTATATGACTACATATACAAGGATGTTTCCTACATAGTGCATACTAAATTATTAGGGCACCTGATCTATGAGGTGTACCTCAATCTATAATATCCTATCTCAAAATTGAGTGACCTCAATGGATATAATAACATAATGCCCTCATTTTTTCATTTCCTAACCATGTGTTGGTAGGTTATGTAAATCAAACATATTATTGTTAGCATCCCTATATCATGGGAAAATAACAAAAGGGTGCCACATCACTCCATCTAGTAGCCTTGATGTCTCCTAATACCCCAATTGGTACCCCCTCTAATAGGGGATCATCTTCTCATAGACCCAACCCATGAAAATGGTTAGGTGGATAATATAAATGGATTATAGGTAAACCATAAGGTATAAGTATTTATAATTCCACACTAACATCTCTTAGATCCATGCATAGTACACCAATCTCTCCTTGATGCATTGCATGATATGTTACCAACTATATAAGTCATATTTGTTCCCTTGTATCTCACTAGTTGGGAGGAAAGGATGTCAATAATATACTTCCATAGATTGGGGTTCATTAATACCTCAAAACAAAAAAGTCTCACTCTTCACTTTTCACCCACATTAGGTGCATTAAAGTCTCCAAAATGATCCTCTTAGCTACATGCCTCATGATGGCTATCAACATCCTGAATGGACACTAATAAGTTGATCATGGAAAAATTGATGATTTCGTATGCATTTATAAGAGTGATTGTCCACTCTCTTAGGTCCTAGGGGAACATGAAATTATTATGTTTAGGGTCTTAATAAGTCAAAAGGTTGCATAATAGTTGGTTGGAGGTGGGGGTGATCCCCATCTATGCCATATGAAGTATACACACTCGATCAAGTAGGGCCAAATCATCAAGCATCATAAGAAATAGGGCTCAAGGGAGACATTCTTACTCTTATGATATACTCCATTAAATTTAATCCCTTTAAAAAAATAAGAAAACCCTAAGTTAGACAAAAACTAAATCTACCTTCTAAACAAATCAAATTTTACACACTTTTTTAACACATAGAACCACCCTAATTTATAGGTGGTAGTTATGAAACTACCCAACAATGGTTATGGAACCACCATCTAGTCGTAACATAACCACCCTAGTTCATTTCATAACCACCCCAAGGAGGTGATGGTGTAACACCATTATGGAATTCACACTATTGTCATAGTGATTATGTAACTGCTACCTTACAAATATTGGTGGTTTCATAATGTGTGTGATGGTTTTGTTTGCCACTCATATCTCCCCCAAAACTTCCCAAAATGCAAAAAATTGAAAAAAACTACACATATTTCACAAATCCCATATCTACCCTAACAAACAATTACCACAGTGAAAAATCTCAACATTTATTTGATCTTAACTAAATTTTGATTAAAATTTCAAATTTGGAGAAAAAACCAAAAAAATAACAAAATTGACATGATCATACCCATCAACAACTCTCATTGGTACATTCACCATCCCATCATCATCCTCATTATATTGACTACTTTTATGCTAAAAATGGTCATTAATAGTCTAGAGCTCAAAATAATCTCAAGGAAAATGACATAGATGAATTGTTTTTGGCAAAGTTTTGAATATATTAGGCCTCAAACTAGCTATTTTCATTCCAAAGTTTCCAATTCTACCATCTTATTTTATTTAAAGACTATTATATCATGTATACATCACTTTTCTTAGATATCATGATTAACATTTCTATAACTAACATTTTAACAAGTTTCTCCATACTCTCTAACAAGTTTTATGATTTGGTAGGTACACATGATTTAACACTAGGTTTAATCCCTTAACAAGATGATCCAAGTAGTATGATCTCCCCTTGCATAGATGGTGTTGGAAATATTGTCATTGATATCAAAGGTCTAACATTATTGGTGATAAATGCCACATTGCATTTAATATTGTTTGTAATAGATATATCTTGGCTAATGTGAGTTAATATTTATTTAATATTAACAAATATATTTTTGGTTGCATATGAGATAAAAGAAGGGCCCATGAAGAAGTCAAAGAGCCACAGGGTAAAGACAAAAGAAGGATGGGATGCATTTTCCCATGAAGAGTCATCTTGGGGAATTCCAAGAGTCACCAAGTGAAGACAAAAGAGAAAGGGCACAATTTCTCATGAAGGGACACTTTAAGGAATACGAGAAGTCACCAAGATGAGAATAAAAGATGGAAGGACATTTTTGGTCATGAAGGGTCACCACATGACTTTTCAAAGGCTTGAATATGAAGGGTCATACAAGTTTGGAACCATTTTCCATGAGCATTAAAGGGTCACAAAGGGGGAAGGCCAAAGGTCATTTGGAAAGCTATAAATAAAGGCTTGAGAAGTCATTTGTAATATGGGAGAGATAGAGGTTGATTTGATATTGTAATATCTAGCTTAGAAGAGCAATTATGAGAGATGAATATGATTTGTATTTTTTATATCTAGCTTGGAAGATCAAAGGTGAGAGAGAGGAAAGAGATGTTGTATTGATCTATCATTTATTGAGATAGCAACATTGAGAGATAGGTGTGTGGTATACACAAAGGGGTTGGTTCTCTTGTGGGTTGGTGCTCGACAAAGGGGTGTGGTGCTCCTGTGGGTTGGTGCTTACGAATAGTTGTTGGGTTGGTGCTCATTAAAGGGGTTGGTGTTCCTACAATCTTGGCTTGTGAATATTGTTTGGGTTGGTGCTCATTCATATACTTGAGATTGTTCTCCATGGTTTTTCCCACAATGGGTTTCCACGTTATATCTGGTGTCTCTCTCTATCTTGTGTGGTGTTTATTTTTTGAGTTTTATTGCATATCTTGAATGTTAGACTAAGTAGAATTTGGTTAAGGAAAAGATTTATAAGATATATGATATAATGATTCACCCCCTCTCAGTATATCCAATGCTTAATAATTGGTATCAGAGCAGGTTCCTTTTTGAAAAGTTTTACAGCTTGAAGGTAGATCGAGAAAGCATGATGGCTGGGTCACAGGAAGGATTTTCTACAAATAAGGCACATTTATTTGATGGGATTAATTATGATTTTTGGAGCATGAGAATGAAGGTTTATTTGATGACCCTTGGATTTGACATATGGAAAGTAGTGGTGGAGGAATATGAAGAGCCACAGACATTTGCAATTACTCCAATAGAAAAGAAGGCAAGTGAATGTAATGATAAAGATCTGAATGCTATTTTATGTGGTTTATGTGAATCTAAATTTGTTAAATTTATGCAATGTAAATCTTCTCATGAAACTTGGGTAAAACTTGAGAATATTTACAAAGGTGATGGAAAGGTTCAGCAAGCTAAGCTGCAAACTTTTATAAGGTAGTTTGAAAGTTTGAAGATGGAAGAAGAAGAAGATATAGCAAGTTATCTTTCATGAGTTGATAAAATCATAAATTAGATTCAAGGTCGTAGAGAAACATTAGATGAGTTAACAGTGGTGAAAAAGGTTTTGAGATCTCTACCAATGAGATATGTTGTAAAGGTTTCAACAATCGAGGAGATGAAGAATTTAGCCAAGCTAAAGATGGATGAACTTCATGGTATTCTCACAGCATATGAGATGTAGATAGAACAAGATAAACCCTCAAAGAGAGAAGCAGCTTTCAAGACATCATTTAAGGAGAAAGCTAAGATTCAAGAATCAAGTGACAGTTCCAGTGATGATGAAGATGACAATAGAGCACTTTTCATTCACAAGCTGAAAAGAGGAACAGGTAAATATCAAGGAAAATTACCTTTTAAATGTTTTAATTCTGGAAAGATTGGACATTTTTAAGTTAGATTCCCAGATAAGGTTAATGATGATGAAGAAATACAAGAATAATTTCAAAGGCAAATCTAAGAAGGGATTCGAGAAGAAGAGCCTGTATTCTAAGGATCCTAGCTTAGGCGAAGATAGTGGAGTTAGTGATTTATAAGAAGAAGAGATTATATTCATGACTATACATGAAGATGATCAAGAATAAGAAGAGGAGGAAGTTGAAGTTAATATGGAAGGAGAGCTCATTTGTGCCTTAGAAGAGTTAAAAGTTGTTCAGAAGAAGAATCAAAGATTAAAGCACCAGATCAAGAAAAATGAACAAGAGTCAAAGGAAATGATTGAAGATCTACAAGCACACTTTTAAGTAGCCAAGAAGAATGAAGAAGACCTCACAACATAGTTGTAAATACCAAGAAAAGGATGTCAAAGGTAGGTTATTGAAATTGCCTCTTTAAAATAAGATATTAAGAAAGTAGTTAGTGATTAAAAATTTGAAGATACCACTAACATGTTGAATAAGAAATTGGAAAGTCAAAAAGAAAATTTAGATAAGATAGGGATCAGATTTGAAAAGAAAAAGATCTATGTTGAAGCTCTTACAAAAGAGGAAATAAAAAAAGGGGAGAAGTGAAAAATATAGAGGACATTTAGAACAGAGAAGGCTGGAGAGAACAAAGCTACAAAAGATAATCAGGTTAGAGATATACAAACATGTCTTATTTTTATGGCTATTGTTTTTATTGTAATGGATATGGTCACAAGAAATTAGAATGTAGAAAAAGAGCTAACAATTTCATAAATAAGGAGAAGAAAAGTCAAGGAGAGTCAAGTAGAAGCCACAACTCTTTTGCTCCTCTATCAAGCTTTGATGAAGAGACCATAGTATGCTACAAGTACAATAACTTCAGATACATAGCTCGGTATTGTAGAAGCGTGTTCAAGTCATTCAAGAAGGATCAGAGATTCAAATCTCTATTCATCAAGAAGAAGGCTTAGACATGTTCATGGCAAAAGAAACAAATTGAAGATTCTATGATGGTTCAGACAACTTTGCATGTAAGAGGTAAAGATCAGCCATGGTTAATTGATAGTAGATGTTTGAGCCATATGACAGGTGATAATAGTAAGTTCACAACTCTAAATAAGATCAATGGTGGTATAGTGAGATTCAGAGATAAAACCAATGCCAGGATAGCTAAAAAAGGTACTTTAAGTTTGGATTATGGTAGAACTAAGACTAAGAATGTTTTATATGTAAAAGGTCTTAAGCATAATTTGTTGAGTGTTAGTCAAATATGTGATCAAGGATAAACATTAAGGTTTCATGGTGAAGGTTGTGAGATTAGAATAAAAGATTTAAATGAGTTGATTTCAGATGCTCAAAAGATAGGGAATAATGTATATATATTGTCAGATATCTTCTCAAAGGCACGATCAAAGGACACATTCAAATATCTGCAAGAAGAGTTGGGAGTAATTTCTATTATTTCCTACCATTGGTGTTCAGCATCAATTAAGGGGGAGCTAAGTGTTAGCTCTAGGTAGGCCCATTGCCATTGATGTCAAAGGGGGAGAATAACAGGTATAGGTATAGGTGCAAAAAATAGGCACAAGGAACAACTACAAGTTATTGCAGTAAGGGGGAGTTACTAAATGTTTTCAAATGATAGTATGTGTAGGTGACAGGATGTGGCAGTTTTAGGATTGAGGTTGCCATCAATGACAAAGGGGGAGATTGTTGGAAATATTTTCATTGATGTCAAAGGTCTAGCATTATTGGTGATAAAGGCCCCATTGCATTTAATATTATTTTTAATAGATATATCTTGGCTAATGTGAGTTAATATTTATTTAATATTAATGAATATATTTTTGGTTGCATATGAGACAAAAGAAGGGCCCATGGAGAATTCAAAGAGCCATGGGGTAAAGACAAAAGAAGGATGGGACACATTTTCCCATGAAGAGTCATCTTGAGGAATTCCAAGAGTCACCAAGTGAAGACAAAAGGGGAAGGGTGCAATTTCTCATGAAGGGACACTTTAATGAATATGAAAAGTCACCAAGATGAGGACAAAAGATGGAAGGACGTTTTTGGGTATGAAGGGTCACCACATGACTTTTCAAATGCTTAAATATGAAGGTTCATACAAGTTTGGCACCATTTTACATGAGGATTGAAGGGTCACAAAGGGGGAAGGCCAAAGGTCATTTAGAAAGCTATAAATAAAGGCTTGGGAAGCCATTTGTAATATGGGAGAGATAGAGGTTGATTTGATATTTTAATATATAGCTTAGAAGAGCAACTGTGAGAGATGAATATGATTTGTATTTGTTATATCTATCTTAGAAGAGCAAAGGTGAGAGAGAGGAAAGAGATGTAGTATTGATCTATCATTTGTTGAGATAGCAACATTGAGAGATAGGTGTGTGGTATACACAAAGGGATTAGTGCTCTTGTGGGTTGGGGCTCATGAATTGTCACTGGGTTGGTGCTCCTATGGGTTGGTGCTCACAAATCATAGCTGGATTGCTACTCGGCAAAGGGGTGTGGTGCTCCTGTGGGTTGGTGTTAATGAATCGTTGTTGGGTTGGTGTTTAGCAAAGGGGTTGGTTCTCCTACAAGCTTGGCTTGCAAATATTGTTTGGGTTGGTGCTCATTTATATACTTGATATTGTTCTCCATGGTTTTTTCCACATTGGGTTTCCACCTTATATCTGGTGTCTCTGTCTATCTTGTGTGGTGTTTATTGTTTGAGTTTTATTGCATATCTTGAATGTTTGATTAAGTGGAATTTGGTTAAGCAAAAGATTTATAAGATATATGTTATACTAATTCACCCCCTCCTCTTAGTATATCCTATGCTTAACAGATGGTATGTATTATTTCCATGTTTTAATCACATAATATATTTTTCTAAATCACACTTGAATCCATTCTTATATCTATAGGTTACATGGAGTCTCAACTAGCTTCACTCCATAATTTTGGTAAGTGAGACAAGTATTCCTAACCTCTTATTTCCTTTTTTGCATGCATTACATGGGATTAAACCTTACTAACTCATGAAAAAGTGTCCTCTCAAGGTGGAAATATGTATTCACCCTAAATTTACATGGTTTCACACTTCCAATACAAATCTAGTGAATGTAATGATCTATTATTTTATGTTCCATAGGAATTTTTTAATCTCTTTCCCCTCTCTCTACCTTTCTATTCCTCCATTAACCCTTTTTGGCCCCCTTGATTATGACTCTCCTAGATACTTTCACCTTGATTTAAAAATTAACCATAGATAGAAAAATCACCACTCTAGGTGATGAGACCACCTTACTCCATTACTAAACTACCCTTTGTTTTACATAACCATCACAAAAATTGTGTAATTTAGGTGACAGTTTTAAGACAGAAATTATTTTATATTAAAACTATAATGGTCTTGTAATTTACGAAATTAGTCTTGTCCTATTAATAAATGGTTCCAAAAACACACCTACATAAATTAGTCATTTTGTCATAGTTTAAATGTCTTCCATAAATGTCTTCCAAAATTAGCTCTCGTGACTCTAGTTTTGATGCCTTTTACATGGCTAGCATAACATTTCATATTTTTATCACCTTGTGTTTGTCTCCAATCGCCCAACTCACTCCCTCTTCTATCTTTTGTCCTCTTTAGTTTATATTAGGTTGAAATCCCCATTTTACTTAGTTTAACTCCTCCATTCAATCTCCATCTCTTTGTACAAGAAGGCCATTTTTTCCTTAATTTCATATCCAAAAAATTCCATTAGAAGTTGATATTATGAATCTTTTATATCCACAATCCTTCTAAAATTTCCTAAAGATTTAGCCTCTATCATTTGTGATTTTACTACATAGATACAAGTGAAGAAGTGTCCTTGGTGAAATTAATTTAAACTTTGTAAGCTAATACATTAGCCATCTTTATTTTGATGAATCTCCATCATTTTTGTGTTTCCTCTTTTCCCACCTTGTTTTAGAGTTTGTGTATCCTCCATCTAGAGAGTTTATAGAATTTATACAAGATCATATGAAGCTATCATATTGAGGATTCTTCCATCAACACATCACATGTATTTTAGCTAATTTATGCAATAATAAGGTTAGATTCCTTTTGATTTGTAGCATTTTTTCTTTATTAAATTATATTTAGTGTATTTTTTTATTGTGATAGATTAGTTTCCATATTCAGAAAAAGAGAAAATTTGATAATGAAAGAGATTTGTTTCTTTACATTTTTCTTTGCTATAAAAACAAGATAGTTATCTTTATTTTATGTTTGCATTTAAATAGAGTAGTTTTATTACAATTAATGGTACATTTTGTCAAAGATTATATGAAATATATTATTAAATATTCATGTTATTTTCATCCAAGACAACTTTCCCTCTTTAATATCTAAACAAGGCTCTTGCACCCCATGTAATCGTCTAGGTAACCATAAAGACTTAGACAACCATAGGTACATACACAAGGATAATATATTATTGATTTTAATTTATTTGTAAAGATAAAATTATTGTCATTTTTAATCTTTTAAAATATAAAATTACAATTTCATATCTTTCTTCAATCATAAAAATTCATTTAAAATTTTTGTTTGTATCAAATTAGATAAGTTAAAAACTTAGTCTAGTTTACTTGTGAACATATAAAATACAAAAAATAAATTTTGTTGATGTTGTTTTAAATCATATTTATTACCACATTGATTTCATATATATATTTTGTTTTCATGCTTGGTTCATCTGATACAAAACAATTAAAAAAAAAACAAAAACATTGCCATCTAGTTTGCATATGAGTTAGGAAAATTCTGCATTTTGTACAATAGTGTAGTTTCCTTCTGATCTTATTTGAATGCATTATAAACCTTGGAAAAATATAACAAAAAGAGTTTTGATTACATTTAATTTCATTTTTTATTATTATTTTACCTTCAAAATTTTATTTTCAAAAAATAAGCAATAAATTCCATAGAACCATGAAAAACCCAAAAATAATAAAAACTTAACAAAAATAGTTTTAAAATCCTTGATAACCCATAAGACATATGAAAATCCTTTACAACATGTTTAATAAACAACACCCCATAAAATCCTTATCAATCCATTCAAGAATCATACATAAGTCCTTGATTTAACATTCCATCAAGAACACATTATAATCCATCACTTCACATGATCATACACTCTCCATTTGATTCTACCTAGCCTCCTTTAGATGACCCTTAAAAAGATACCAAGTATTGTCTTGCATGGTCTATTACCTAAAGTTAGAGCATCCAATCCCACCATCATTTCAAAAGATCAAATTATCACCAATTTAATATTTGACGTCTTTCAATTTACCCCTTTTCCTCATCTCATCATAGACTCCTTAGCCACATAATAAGATCAAGAATGCATTCTCAATTCACCTATCATTATCCTCATGTAGAATAAGGGATGTTAGTATAATGTCATCAAAACCTAATCACCCATTTACATCTCTTTATTATCCTTAGGTATAGCCTCATCCTATACCATTCAAACTTAGTGGATGATAATAAATAGGCATAATCAACCAAATAGAGTAGAACTTTTTGCATGAGTCATTCAACATGATCTCCCTCATTTTTGTAGTCATATATTGACCAAAAGCTTCAATTTATAATGATATCAGAGATTGAGGGGCCTTATAGCTCTATTTATTCATAACTTGACACTCTTAATAAACATATAAATGTTAGTTAGGCTTTTTGGATCCATCATAAGAATCCATTATCACAAGTTATCTCAAATCTCATTCCACTAAATAATCAACAAAAACCTTAGACTATCCATCACATTGACTTCCTCACCCAGAACTTGGGGATTTTAGTGCACAATTTAACATGTGTTATTTGTGTGCATATAATGACTAATGCCTAGGTTATCATGGATTTTTTCCATTACTTCCCTGAATTCAACTTCTAATAGGCATCTAAGATAAACACCTTCATGATTTTTTTTATGAAGAGAACTCCTTTATTTAGCATGTATTATGTTGTATTTAATATAAGGGATCTCTTTTGTGTTTGATTGAGTATATGAGGTGAGTTGCCATAAAGAAGGTAATGGATAATTGGGGTATACCATTCCTAATTCAATACTCATTCTTGGTATAATTGGTATACAATGATCCTTGGATCAATCTTGATTATCTAGGTGAGAACTTGTACTCTAACCAATTTGGTAGGTTTTATTTCCTAGTCATAATCATGCAACTTGGTCATCCATCTAAATTTATACTCACTTATCTCATTCTAACCCAACATTTTCCTGATATCTATGTCTAGCATAATTGTATACACTTTATTCCTAATAATGTAGTGTTTAAATTTTGTATATCCCACTAATGCATAGGTGTGTTTACATAAAGTGGATTACCTCAATTATTCATCCTTTATATTAATGCTCATAAAAATAATAGGGTGTTATTCTCCATCCAATCTTTGTGTGATATAGGTAGCAATGGTATGTTCAAAGAAAATGGGATAAATGTAGAAATCCTTATCATAGTATAGACTAATCAACATGGGTGATTACATTATGGCATCCTGTATATCTTAAAATGCTTTATTTCACTCATCATGCCACTAACATCCTATTTTTGTTGAGTGTGGAGCCCTTTAGGGCTACCACATGACCATAGGAATAAATTTTTGAGGATTAAATATCTCCAAAGATGTGGGGGGCACAATTTCCATGTTCTCGACATGTGAGTGGAATATTCCTTGTATTAGTAAATTCTATGTATTCCATATTTCATGGAGTTAGTCGTTAGATGCCTTTTCCCATGTTGACTTCCTTGTTTTGAGGAAGATAACGATTTTTTGGAAAAGGGAACTCCTTCCTTGTTGAGTGGAGTTGGTTGTGATCACATGTTCATGGGAAAATGTGCCCTTAAAAGGTGGATAAGATGAATATGGCTAATTTATCTTTGGGAGAGCTTTTAGATAGGCTTGATGAGGTGGAAAAAGGTTATTCTTATCGTAGATAAGCATTACATATTTGCTCCTCCTTTTATGTATTTTATTCATATATATATATATATATATATATATATATATATATATATATATATATATATATATATATATATATATATATATATATATATATATATATATAGGGTGTGTTGTGGCCTTTAGAGGTTGATGGTTTATTTACAGGGTGTGGCTTTGAGGATCAAAGTCAAAGTGTAGGTGTTCATTACAGGATGTGGTTTAGTAACTTGTGAGATACAATATTATGTAGGTGTAGGTGAAAGTGAAATTTTTGTGCAACACTTTTTATAAGAGATTTTTACATCTCTGTGAGAGTTCATTGTAATCTTGTTTTAGATTACTAATTTAGTTGAGAACTTCTATTGGTGGTTGTAGCCCACATTGGGTGAACCAAGTTATATTTGTGTCATCTATGTAATTTTTATCTTGCTCTCATTTATGATTTCATATTAATGGTGAATTAAGGAATGTTTTTGTGATGCATTTTATTTCATAGACTTAGATCTAGTTTATGGTAATAATATATCTAGACTTATAAGTGTTTTATTCCTAACAACTGGTATCAAAGCCATTGGTTGTGTATTTTGCTAAAGTAGTAAATCATATGAAAGCTATTTTCTTGAGTGGGAGCTATTGGAGAAGGGATAAATTTATAGTTGAGAATTTTGATGGTAAGGATTTTGGTTTTTGGAAAATGTAGATGGAAGATTACCTATATCAGAAGGAACTTCAACTCCCCATGGAGGGGAAATGAGGATACCCTATAAGTATGAGTGATGCAGATTGCTCATTACTTGATAAGAAGGAATTAGGAGCCGTACAATTATGCCTTTCATATTCTATTACATTTAACATACTAGATTAGATAACTATAAAATATCTCATGGATAAAATTAGGAAGTTATATGAGAAATCTTCAGCTTCTAATAAAAAATTTCTTATGAAAAAATAGTTTAACATGAAAATGTCTAAGAATGGTTCAATAGCTAATCATCTAAATGATTTTAATATGGTTTTAAATATGCTCACTTTACTTGGAATAAAGTTTGATGATGAATTTAGAGCTTTACTAATATTATATTCTTTGATTCATGGTTGGGATAGTTTGGTTATGGCTGAGTAATGTAGTCCCTGCCAAGGGAAGCTTGAATTTTGAAGATGTTTTAAGTATGATCCTTAGTGAGGAGATGCAAAGGAAAAACACTGGTGAATCATATTTAGGTATTGCTTTATCCATTGATACTAGAGGGAGGCAAAAGGACAAGAACAGAGGCAACTGAAGAAAGTCAAAAGGTAAATCTAAGTCTAAATCTAGATCTAAGATGATATGTTGGCATTATGAGAAGAATAGACACTTAAAGAAGGATTATTGGTAACTTTGAGATAATAATGGCAACAAGGAGGAAATGAATGAGGTAAATGTGACATCAAGTAAATGATGTCAAGATGCCTTAATTCTTTTTATGGATAGTTTTTTTGAGTCTTGGGTATTAGATTCAATGGATTATTTTCATGCCACCCCACATAGGCATTATTTTACTAATTATGTTGAAGAGAATCTAGGACATGTATATCTTGGTGATGATGAACCATGTGAGATAGTAGGGAAATGCTGTGTTTTGGTTAAGATGCAAAATGGGAACAAATGGATCCTTAAGGATGTTAGACATGTGCTTATGTTGAGATGGAATTTGGTTTTAGTGGGGCAATTAGGTAATGAGGGATGTTTAGTATTGTTTACTATATATTCTTGAAAAGTTATAAAAGGTGCTCTTGTGATCTTGAGAGGTAAGAAATTTAGTGATTTGTATTTGACTAGTAGTTTTGATTCTATTGATTTAGTTGTTATAGATGGAGATGCAAATATGTTTTACTATAGGCTCAATCATATGAACCATAAAGGCATGCAGATCTTAAAGGATAAGTTTCCTAGATTGAGAGATCTAGATCTAGACTTTTGTGAAAATTGTGTGTACAGGAAACAAAGTGGGTTAAGTTCTTGAAGGTTGGACCCACAAAGAAATTGTATAAGCTAGATCTAGTACACTTAGATATATGGGGGCTAGCTAAGTGTCTTCTATTGGTGGATCTAATTATTATGTTACTTTTATTGATGATGCAACTAAGAAATTTTGGGTTTATTACATTAAAAATAAATATGATGTATTTAACACTGTTAATAAGTGGAAATCCTTGGTTGAAAATGAAACAGGTCTTAAATTAAATGTCTCAAATCAGATAATAAAGGTCAGTATTATAGTAATACTTTCTTTGATTATTATTCTAACAATGGAATCTATAGGCAAATAATGGTTCTACGAACTCCACAATAGAATGGGGTATCTAAAAGGATGAATAAAATAATAATGGAACATGCTAGGAGCATGAGGCTACATGCATGGTTGCCTTTATAGTTTTGGGTAAAGTAGTTAGCATGGTAGTATATTTTATTAACAAAGGACATTCTATGCCTTTGGATGGAGGCATTCTAGAATAAGCTTGGTCTGGTAAGAATTTTGATTATTCTTTTCTTAAAGTCTTTGGATGTGAAGCATTTGTTCTCATTAAGAAAGAGGATAGGACCAAGCTAGAGGCTAAATCAGATAAATGTACATTTGTTGGTTATGGTGAGGATGACTTTGGTTTCCATTTATGAAGCCTTAAAGATATGAAAATATTTTGGTCTAGAGATGTAGTCTTTAATGAAAAATTCATGCATAAGGATCAGGTTTAGGAACAAGATTAGGAACAAAAAGAGTACACAGTATTGGATGACATTGTAGATGGCAAAGTATCTAAGGATTCAATTCAAGAACCTTCTATGCAAGGACCCCAAACTCCTATGGTAAGACATTTTATGGTAAGAATAGCACCTAAACTTTTTCCTCCTTCTTTGAATTATTTATTACTCACTAACAATAGAGAACCAGAGTGTTATTAGGAAGCAATGCAAGTAGATGCCAAGCTGAAGTGGGAACAAGCCATGGATGATGAGCATATATCTCTCATGGAGAAACAAACATGGGATTTGGTAAGGCTACCCAAGGGTAAGAGTACATTACCAAATAGGTGGATCTTTATAATAAAAGAAGAGGATCAAGGGAGAAAAAGGTATAAGTCTAGGATGGTGGTCAAGGGGTTTACACAAAAATAAGGTATTGATTTTGATGAGATTTTCTCTCTAATTGTAAAAATGACTTCTATTAGGATTGTTCTTGGTTTAGTTGTAGTTGATAATTTGCACTTATAATAGTTAGATGTGAAAACTATTTTACTTCATGGTGATTTGGATGAAGAGTTATATATGAATCAACCACATGGGTATGAGGTCAAATGGAAGGAGAACTATGTGTGAAGATTAAATAAGATCTTGTATGTACTTAAAAAAACTCCACTACAATGGTAAAATAAATTTGATTGTTTTATGTTAGAAAAAGATTATCAAAGGTGTAATTATGACCATTGCATGTACATCAAACATTTTGATGATGGTTCCTTTTTTATTTTATGCTTGTATGTGGATGACATATTAGTTGCAGGAAATAACATACAACATATTCATATGTTCAAGAAATATCTTAGTGACTCCTTTGATATGAAGGATTTGGGTGTTGTAAAAAAAATCCTTTGTATGAGGATAAATCATGATAGGAAGGAGAAGAAGCTAGTTTTATACTAATTAGAGTATGTGAAGAAATCCTTGGAAAGGTTTAGTATGTTGGATGATAAATCTATTGGTACTCCTTTGGTAGGACACTTTATATTATCAAAGGAGTAGTGTCTCAAGATGGAAGCTGAAAAGCTTAAGATGTCCAAGGAATCTTATTCTTTGATAGTTAGTAAATTGGTGTATGCCATGATTTGTACTAGGCTGTATATTGCCCATGCAGTGAGAGTTGTGAGTAGGTATATGAATGATCTAGGTTATGAGCATTGGCAGCTAGAGAAATAGATTCTTTAATATTTGAGAGGAACCATTAATTTTGCATTGTGTTATGGTGGATTAGATACCAATTTGCATGGTTATGTGGACTCAAATGTGGTATTGGATATTGATAGTAGGAGGAGTATGATAAGATATATATTTACTATTTGAGATATAGTGATTAGTTGCGTTTCTAATATATAGAAGGTTGTGGCTTTGTCAACCATAAAGGCAAAGTATGTTTCTGCCATAAAGGCTATCAAGGAGATGATTTACTTATAGGAATTGTTTCAAGAGTTGGGGCATGAGTAGGAAGTTAGGAGACTACACACTAATAGTTAGAGTGATATTCATCTAGCAAAGAACTCCACTTTCCACTAAAGGATGAAACACATTCAATTACATTATCACTCCATTGTGATAGATTTAGAGGACAACTTGGTGAAGCTGGAAAATATTCATACTAGCTAGAATCTTATAGATATGATGACCAAAGTGGTCACAATGGATAAGTTGAGACTATGTTTAGATTTGGTTGGCCTTAGTGGTCCTTGAGTGGTGATAGATTATGTTCAAGAGAAATGGTCTCCAAATGAGAGATTTTTGAGTGTGGAGCCCTTTAGGGATATCACATGACCATAAGAATAATTTTTTGGGGCCTAAAGAGATCCGAAGATGTGCGGGGTGTAATTTTCATGTTCTTCACATGTGAGATGAATATTCCTTTTAATCCTAATTTCTATGTATTCCATATTTCATGGAGTTAGTTGTTAGATGCCTTTTCCCATGTTGACTTCCTTATTTTGAGGAAGATAATTATTTTTTGGAAAAGGGAACTCCTTCCTTGTTAAGTTGAGTTGGTTGTGATCACATGTTCATGGGAAAATGTACCCTTAGAAGGTGTAGAAGATGAATATAGTGAATTTCTCCTTGAAAGAGATTTTAGATAGGCTTGATGAGATGGAAAAAGGTTGTCACATGTTGGATAATGCTTATCTTCGATAAGCATTG
Organism: Torreya grandis; assembly: GCA_037957365.1. Classification (NCBI taxonomy): domain Eukaryota; kingdom Viridiplantae; phylum Streptophyta; class Pinopsida; order Cupressales; family Taxaceae; genus Torreya; species Torreya grandis. Next base: position 167,485 of record JARHVA010006898.1, read on the forward strand.
CATATTTGCTCCTCTTTTTATGGATTCTCTTCATTACATATATATATATATATATATATATATATATATATATATATATATATATATATATATAGGGGGTGTGGTGTGGCCTTTAGAAGTTGATGGTTTATTTTCAAGGTGTGGCTTTGAGGATCAGAGTGAAAGTGCAGGTGTTTTGCAAAGTGTAGGTGTTCATTATAGGGTGTGGTTTAATAACTTGTGAGATATAACATTGTATAGGTGCAACTGAAAGTGTAGTTTTTGTGCAACACTTTTTATAGAATATTTTTATATCTCTGTGAGAGTTCATTGTAATATTGTTTTGGATTACTGATTTATTTTAGAACTTCCATTGCTGGATGTAGCTCACATTGGGTGAACCACGTTAGATCTATGTTATTTATGTTATTTTTATCTTTCTCTCATTTATGCCTTCATATTAATGGTGAATTAAGTAATGTTTTTGTGATACATTTTATTTCATAGATTTAGATCTAGTTTATGGTAATAATATATCTATATTTATAAGTGTTTTATTCCTAACAACTGGTATCAAAGCCATTGGTTGTGTATTTTGCTAAAGTAGTAAATCATATGAAGGCTATTTTCTTGAGTAGGTTTCTTGAGAAAGTGAACCTATTATCCTATAACTTATGGATTTATAGCTTTAGATCTAGTTTATGGTAATAATAGATCTATATTTATAAGTGTTTTATTCCTAATAATTTCAACTTAGCATTAAGGGTATTTACAAAGTTAAAAAATATATAAATGAACTTGTGAAAAAAATTAATTTTTCCAAATATAGATTTCAACTCTTTTTTATATTAGGTTAAGGTAATTTATAAATTAAATAAAATATTTTTGGATTTATAGCACTACCTTCCTTCATGACAATATGAATGATAAGCTTAGCTTTGATAACACCAAACACACTCTTTTTAGGGATCAAGGAAATGCCATACCTTATGCACCTTTCAAAGACCTTATAAAAATGGTAGATATGATTTGATCTACATTTCAAAAACATAGTTAAATCATCCATGTATATTACTATGTATTCACCAATTAGACCTTCAAATGTAAAATCCATCACTCTTTGAAAGGTCATTCTAGCATTAATCAATCCAAATAGAATTTATTTATAGGAAAATGTGAGCCATTCTGTGGTGAATATAGTTTTTTATCAGTCATTATAATTCACTAAAAACTGATTATATATCAAGAATTCATTCAAAAGGGACATCATCTAGGATCTATTAACCATTTAGATCACTTCATCAAGGGATGACAGTGGGTAATTCTCCTTATCTAATGTTTTGTTATGATTTTAGCAGTGTATACACAACCTAATATTTCCATTATTATTATTAGAAGGAATATTTTTTTCTAACCAATTGGAATGGGTAACTTAGAGATTATTTCAATATACATGAGCTTGTGAACTTATTTATGTATCAAAGGTTCAAAGATCAGGATCATGAGTCTCTATTTCTACCTAAATAGTCTTTGGTTTGGATTAAGGGGGATCGTAAGAGTGATCACCCTTATATAAAATATTTGAGGTCAAAATGATCCCAATAAATTACTTATAAATCAACAACTTTTGAAGTTGTTCCATCTCCTTATCTATCCAGTCAGGACCTATGTTGATAGTTTGAGGTCTTTTCAAGGACCCTAGCTTAATGGTTTGACACTCTTGACCTATAAATTTGGTTTTATTAATTAGGGGTGTAGATTTTAATGTGTCAAATTCCTTATCAAAAAAATTAATTCCATTCAAGATTTGATATCCTTGTATATTGAGGATTCCATCCTTCTTGACTTCATCCTCAAAATTATCCCTTTCCTTTTCATCTATTATTCATGATTCAAATGCCCCAATACTATTAAGTAATTAGATGATGTGTTGTTCATATTCAAAGTCCTGTAAATTTGTGATTTTATTAGCAATAGAGGATTAAGGTAGTAATTCAATAGTTAAATATTAAATATTAGTGTTGTCCAAAAGAGTTAAGCTCATAGCTGAGGATGCTAATAAGACAATAATCAAATTTTATTCCTAGGAGGATAGGGATGATGTTTAACATGTCAAACATTTACACTAGGCCACATGTCCTATGTTTTTATTTATTGAGGTATGATAGTTTACGCTAAAATATTCTCTTAACCTAGTTTACAACTAGCTTAGAGTCACTAAACACTCTTTGTTCTTTAGCCTTTTACTTAATTACAAATTGTAGCCTAAGGATTGACATTTCATACTCCACTAGGATCTTAGTAGAAAGGAGATATAAATTATATGAATCTAGGCATATATTTCCTTGTGGGTTTATTAATATAATATCTAATCCATTTCCTTGTATATAATGAGCCCCATGAATATATAAGGACCACAAGGCCATAAATTCAAGTTCATTTCTAAATTTCTCTTTAGTAGGTTTTATCTCAACATATAAATCCATAAGTTAGAGGATAATAGGTTCACTTTCTCATTGAATTTGTTGTACTTATTTATCATGTTATTCATATTGGGTTAACTATCCATTCTAATCTGATTGGATACACCTATCCAAAGGAACTATTGTCTCCAAATCCCTCCTCCAGATTTGGGCAACATTAGGACATTTCTAGGCCTTTGGGTGTGCCTATAAGTGTAAATTTATGTCCAAGTTGAAATGGATAGCTTACTATATTATCTTTTGTGCAATAAAATCTACTTAACCAACTTATTTGGATGAAAAGGGTTAGAAATTTTCATAAATGAAAAGCCTAGAATAAAATGGTGATACACCAAAAGTTATTATCCACATGTATGCCCTATAATTTTGCATAATACAGTCGAATACAAATCTATTATTAAATCTCTAGAATACTCTAACATAAATATTTCAATTTTGAGATAAAATGAATGAGATCACACAAGGTATGTAACTAGAAAAACAACCTCTATAGACTAGAAAAGGGTTACACATATGCAAAATCTCATATAGCTAGAATGCACTCCACATGACCTATTGGATCAACTCTTAGCTAAAAAACATGAAGGATAGAGAGTATAAGGATAAAACATCACTTGATTTCACTCTGTGTCTCTTACATGCCCAAGCAAATGTCTAGAACTTAGAAAGAAAATAGACTTATACTTCTTTGCTCAAAGGCAAGAAAATGGAAAAACATTCTAGTAGGGCTTCACCATACTATCTATGTGTTTAATAAAAATATCCCAAGGTTATTATTTATAGGAAATAAAGAGAGAGGAGGGAGGTCCTTTGCACCAAATAGAGGAATTAAATCTATTAGAAGTCATTATCCTTAGCTGCAACTAATTTTTACCAATGACGCTTATTAGGGGACTTTGATTGATTCGTGACACCTTCTTGAATTCCATGGGCTTTCCCCTCTAAATATTCTTCCCAAAATATACTTTAAAAAATGAAGATACTTTAGAAAAGAAATAAAAAGGTCCTTATCAATAGATCCACCTATTAGAAATCTATTTTTTGTGCCCAACTACTTCTCCTTGGCTTGTCAATTTATGCAATGTCATGGAAAAGGTCACTTTCCTTTAGTTTGGATTTGTCCTTCCCTTTTGATTTTTCATTAAGGAATGACTTATATTATGGTTATATGCTATCAATCATCCATTGGATCAAGCTCATAAGGTAAGTAGTAATAAAAATCTGATTTACTTCTATCTAGACCCTTTTGAATTTTTTGAATGACTTCACTTATAAAAATTTATAAGAAAAGCACTTGATTAAACCCAATTTTCACCTACAAACCCATTCAATTTTTCTTACATAATGTACTTATAAAACTTTATAAGTAAATCACCTTGGGAAACCTAGTTTACACTATCAAGACCATTTTCCGATTTTCAAGATCTTCTACTTATAAAAATAATAATTCAAGGATGTTGAGAAACCTAATTTGTATTTTCATGTTTCAACATGTCATGAACCATTTCCCCAATGGCTAGTTGTCCACCTTAAACTTGAATTCATATGGCACATCATGCATTGACCCAATAACTAGTTGTCTACCTTAAACTTGATATCATATGGCACATCATGCATTGACCCAATGGCTAGTTGTCCACCTTAAACTTGGCATGCTATGACATGGCATGCATTGACCCAACAACTAGTTATCCACCTTAAAATTGATGTCTTTTGGCATGTCATGTACTAACCCAATGGCTAGTTGTCCACCTTAAAATTGACATCTTATAGCACATCATAGGCAATTTAGTTGGGTTTATTGCTTGGGCAAGGACGTGGTCAAAATCAAAATCCTTGAAGAAATTACTTGAAATAATTCCTTTAAGGTTTTAGTTTTGAGAACTTGGATTGGAAAAGGGAAACATGTTCCTTTAGGAACTTTTACAAAAGGATACCTGAAGGAAAGTGTCCTTTTGAAAAATTCAAAAGGAAACCTAAGAAGAGACAAAAGGGCCCTTCAAAAAATTCTAAAGGGAATTTCCAAAGGAAATGGCCCTTTAGAACTTTTTGGAAGGGAATTTCCAAAGGAAATGGACCTTTGGAACTTTCTAGAAGGGAAACCTTTGGGGAAAAAGCCCTTCAGAAAAAATCCAAAGGGTAACTTGGAAGAATGGGATAAAAAGTGAGCCTTCAATAAAATTCCTAAAGGGTACTTGGACAAAAAATGTCCCTTAGAAATTTTTTGGAAGGGGTATTCGAGAAAAGACTAAGGAAAAAGTGCCCTTCAGAAAAGTTCTAAATTGACACTTGGGTAAAAATTACCCTTGATAAAAGTTTTGAAGGAACACTTAGCTAAAAAAAAGTCCCTTCAAAATTTTTCTAAAGGGTCACTTGGACAAAAAAGTGACCTTTGGAAAAATTCCAAAGGGAAACTTAGGGGAAAACAAGGTAAGTGATGTGACTTCAAAAACTTTTGAAGGGTACTTTGAAGGGAAGTGGCCCTTTAGAACTTTTCCAAAAGGCACTTCGAGGCTAAGACAAAAAAAGGAGTAAGGAAAAAAAGCAAAGGGAAAAACAACAAGGAAAAAAACTAAAGATGAAGGGTAAAAACTATAGACCCTATAGGAAAATAATGGATGAAATAAAATAATGAATGGAAAGGAGAATAAGGAAAGACCAAAATAGCAAAGGCCCAAACACAGAAAATGAGCAAAGAATAATGAAAACTAGCTAAAGAGGAAACAAAAATTGGTTATGTAAAAAAAGGGTTAACATTTTGGTGGTTTCTAGGGGAGACATGCCTACTATGTCCAAAACTAGCTGCCTACATCCTTCCATCAAGCATGGAGTCACACGAGGAAAATACAAGACAAAAATAACAAGCCTATGGTTGAGAGCAAATATATGAAAAACACAATAAAGAAAACAAAATGAACAAAAACACCTGAAAGGGAAATAGTTATGATATAAAGCACTTAAGTAAAATAAAGACAACAAAGGAAACACACAATAATAGGTATTTACAAGACATGGCTAGTAAGGTCTAGAAGTAAGACTTCAAGTGGATCCCATTCACCAAAATAGATAGCTCTTCTCCATCCATCTTAGATAGCTAAAAGGAATTTCTTTAATTTCACTTGATGATGTAAGGACCACTACACAAATTATCAAACTTTGTATGTCTTCCTAGTTTAACTCTATCCTCATCCCATTTGAAGACTAAGTTGCCATCTTTGAAAACTTTTTCCCTTGTCCTTTTGTCAAAGGATTTCTTCATGATAACTTGATGGTGTTCCAAAGCTTTGTGTTCATCATCTCTTGCCTCTTGTAGCTTCATTAATTCTATAAATTTGACCTCCATGGGAGTGTTTTCAATTAATTTTAGTTATTTTACAAATTCCAACATAGGGAGCTCTTATGATATGGATAACCTAGCTTTTATCCCATAGACAAGTACAATGGGAGAATTACCAATTGAATTTTTGAGAGTGATTATGTCTACCCATAAGGATGTCTTCAGCTTGTTATTTCATGCTATTTGATTATTTTACAACATCCTCTTGATGATCTTGATGAGGTTCTTGTTGGTAGACTCCACCAGTCCATTACCTTAAGGGTAGTAGTTGGATGAGGTACTCAAATGAACTCCACTCTTTATTTCCCACTCAAAAGTTTTAACACCTATGAAATCAAGTGAATTATTTGAGATGATGACATGAAGAACTCCAAACCTTATTACAATGCTATCATATAACTCTAAGATAGCATTTCTGTTTACCACCTTCAACACAATAGCCTCTACCCACCTTGTGAAGTAGTATGTAGTAGTCACTATCCATTTTCATCTAGCACTTGATGGAGGTTTGATCATGCCAATGAAGTCAAGGCCCCATTGCATGAAAGTTTGGTCCACTTGGATAGGATTCAATGGAAGAGCTACAAGTTTTTTGTTTCCAACAAACAAAACACATTGAATACAAACCAAAGCCCATCCATAAAAAGACTAGGCCAATAGTAACCAACCCTCATTATCTTTGAAACTATTGTTCAAGGAGAGAAATGACCCCCATCTATACCATTATATAACTTTTCTAGTAGCATATCAAATTGATCATTTTTAATGCATTTTAGAAATACATTATTCACATATATTTAAAAGAGAATTCCATCCACAAGATAATAAAGAATAGTTTGTAGACTAAAATACCTCTTTTGAGATTTTTTCAATCTATTAGGACACTCACCATTTTGAAGAAAACCAAAGATGTCTTATGTCCAACTTAATTTTGCCTTTGATCAGGTGGCTAGGTTTGAACTTGATTGACCAAAGCTTGCTCCTTTAGCTCTTAAAACTTAGATGCTAAATGTTCACACAAATTTCTTCCTCTTAGCAAGTTGGTTACCTTAATTTCAATGACATATTCCATCACTTTCTTGATCCATCCATCTCTCTTTTCATTGAGATCCTTACTTAGGAAGAACTCTTTGGTGCTAAGATGGGTAACCATGACATGAATATTGTTGCTAAAAACCATATGCCTAATTTTTTTCAATCCTCTAATGATACTTAGGGCTTGATTATCCACAAAATAATATCTTACTGCATACTCCTCTAATCCTTGATTGAAGAAAGCAATTGGTTGCTTAATATCTTCATCATTATTTTGCATAAGCATAACTTCCTTTGTCCAAATAAAAACTTAGTTCTTTTTTAGCATGGCTATGATAGGTCTTTCCATAGTTTCAAATTTTGGGATAAACCTCCTTACAAAGTTTATTTTATTTAATAAGATTTTTAGCCCCTTCGTATGTTGATGAAGGACAGGCCTAGAATAGCTTCAATCCTTTTGGGGTCAATAGATAAGCCTTATTTTGAAACAACATGACCCAAAAGCTTACCTTTGTGGATAAAAAAGATGCACTTATTTAGATTGAGGGATATGCAATACTCCTTAAATTTCTAAAACACTTGATTTAGATGTCCCATATGATCAACATCATCATTTGAAAAAATGGTTATATCATCAAGGTAACTAAGAAAAAACTTATTAATAAAAACTTTGAAAGCCATGTCCATTGCCATTTAAAATATATCTTTAGCATTGGATAAATCAAAAGGCATCTTCTTGTAGGCAAAGGTCCCCTATTTGGTAGTGAAGGTTGTCTTGAATTGATCCTCTTCATTTACCAAAATTTGATTATAACCTGAATAACCATCAAGAAGTGAGAAACATTGAGAACCTGAAACAACTTGCAAAATTTGTTCCATGGAAGGGAGTGGATAATGATCCTTAAGAGACACTCTATTTATATCATGAAAATCCACACAAAGTCTAATTTCTCCATTATTCTTTCAAACTAGTGCAAGGTTATCTACCCAAGTTGAGTGATTGATAGGAAAGTTAATCCTAGACTCAATTAACTTGGTCAGCTCTTTCATCATGAGTTCTTCTATCTTGGGATTGATATGCCTTTATTTTTGTCTTGCCGATTTAGCTCTGGGATCCAACTCAATGGTGTGATGGGATAGACTTGGATCATACCCTTTTAATTCCTTATAATCCCAATCAAAGATGTCATGAAACTCTTTGCATAATGCAATAAAATCTTGTCTTTCTAGCTGAGAACATACATTGCCAATCTTCAAAAGTTTGTCTTTGAAAATAAAAAATCTCTCATAATTTTCCTCCTTTGTTGACATGCTCATTCTTTGATTCTTCTTTTGGTCATCCTTATTGAAGACACTCTCCAAGATAATCAGTCCTTTGGGTATTTTATTTGTCTTCACCTATATAATTTTCTCTTCATAATAATAATGTAACCTCTTTTGATTTCTTGAGCAAAAGCATGCCTCATTTTTCAAGAAGTGTGTAATGTCTTCATCACTTTCAATAAATTTCCATGACACTTCATTATTTATAATGGAAGGTCTCACAATGATCCTAATATGAGATTTATCCTTTTTTTCCTACATTAGTAACTGAGTCAAAATGTGTTCCTATTGTAACCAATCTATCAACATGTTTGTTTAAGTCTCTTAGTATGGGTTGTATGCTGAAGGCATCAAAGTATTCAAGTAGATCCCATACCTTATGGTTTTAGGAGTTAAGAAATGGGTTCTTGGATAGAGCTTGAATTCTTACTTGATGAATGACCAGCTCACTATCTCCATAGACTTTCAAATTCTTGATTCATCTCCTCTTTATCCATTGGAGACCATGAACTAGACCTTCATATTTTACCACATTACAAGTGTAGCTAAAATGAAACCTATTAAAAGAGTATTAATGATTCCTTGATGGATAAAATAACATGACACCAAGTCCTACACCTACTTTACTCCTTGAACCATCAAATAACATTTCTCACATGCCATCAAGTTCATGATCCTCATTGGTGAGTGAAAGAATTAGAACATTCTCTTCATGCATACAATAAACTCCCAAATTAGTCTCCTTAATGAAAGTGTAAGGATCAAGGCCATGTGTTTTAGTGTTATACCTATCAAGATAAAGATTAGAAATACCTTCAAGAGGGGAAGATGTTTCACCATCCATGATCATTTCCTCTTTCTTACTAATTAGACAATTTTGATTTGACATTATCTCCAAGTATGGCTCAATGTGGAACCTTGCTAATGGATGAGTCCTTATAGTTTCCTCGGTCCCATACCTTGTCCTAAAATCTAGAAAAGACCATTTAGTAGAAATGTATCCTCCTATCTTAGCTATGAAGTCCCTTGATAAGTATATATCAAAGTGTGTTGGAAGGTCCTCCACCACAATGTCTTGCATGATAGAGAAACTTGGGCAACCATGTAAAAATAATTTCAGACCTTTGACCAATCCTAATGTCTTTTTTGGAGTCCCATCCATATATAACATGCCCTTTTTATATGGCTCAAAGTTCAAACCCAACTTATTAGCCACTAATTTAGGCATGATGGTATTGCTTGCTCCACTATCCACAATACAATTGTGAACCAACTTGTCTCCGATAATGAGTGTGAGGTAGAAATTTCAAGAATTTTCAAACTTGGTTTAGGGATATAAAATACGATTTGGAGAATTTGTGATAGCTACACCATTATGATTTGAAACTTGAGGAGTCACATGATTGCTTGCTAGATACTCTTGCAAAAAAAAAAAAATTTGACTGGGTATATGCAAGACTTCCCAAAGGGATATACTTGCCTTAGTGCTCTTCAATGAATAAAAAATGTTTAGAGAGGGAACATTCACTTTATATAGAATTTATTATGGTAAAGAGGGATATTGAGCTTTCTATGTTACAATCTTGGCAGCCCCACTTGCATTCTAATTTTGTTGGGGAACATGACTTACAATAGGTGCAAAACTTTGATTGACACTTGGTGGCCTTGGAAAGGCATCACTTGGAGCTACCTATGATTCTTTGCCTTATCTCAATGCTATCTTATTATCTCTTGTATTGGATGCAATTGGCATGCCTTAAGTCAACACAAAATCATCTTTTGCTTGGAAATTAATCATTCCCACACTTGGGCTACTACCTTCTTCATGACTATCCCTTTGGCTGGGACATGATTATTCTTTTTTCATGTAGGGAGTAGCTTCCTTTTCTATTGTCAATGCATGGCTAGTTCCTCTATCATCATGTAGAAACTGACCTTGAGGCTGCCCTTATTGGTCCAAATTATCCTCTCCTTGCATTATATTTGTATGTACTAGAACAATAACCTTTATGGGAGGAGCAAAATTTTAATTATATGCATTGAGATGCTTATTGTAACCTTGTTGATTTTATCCTCTCCATTTATAATTCTATTGGGATGGATATCTATATGCTTTTTGAAGATAGTATTGTGTATTAAGTGGAGCACTTGCATGATATTGTGTTTGGTTTAGCTGAGATCTCAATGATCTAATTTCTTCATCCTTGTCCACAATATTATCCACCTTCTTGGGAAAGGCTCTTGGATTCACATTAGCATTGGGAACTTATGACATGTTTGGAGCTTCAATTTAATTATGTGATAGTAAATACATGGAAACTCTTGGAGGAAGTTTTCTAGCCAAAATTAAGCTATTCTCAACCTCAATTGGTAGCTCATATAAACCTAGAAGAGTGAATCCTCCCATTGACTAAAACATAATAGTAAAATCAACACCAATCCCTTTGAGGTATGTTGGCAACACAAAGCTAAGAGGAGGTTTAATGATTGGTGGTAGCCTATAACATGTTATTTAAAATCTCTCATTGAAATCTCCCATGGATTCATTTAGACCTCTTCTTATTATATTCAACTGATGTATTAGTGAAGCATGATCACTCTTATTTTAAAATCTTGTCACCAATAGATATCCAAAGCCATCCTAATTTTTAATGCATCGCCCTTCTAATGTTCTATACAAGTCAAGTGCTTTACCTTTTAAAGACATAATAAGCAACCTAATGGATATGTTGGCCCTAGTAACATTATGGAAATTGTAAAAATTAGAAATGTCTCTAATATGTCTAGATGGGGTAATAGGACCCTCTACATTGAAACTAGGAAGAATTTTGGTAGAATTCAAAGGGATGGGGTCATATGTAGGAAGTTTTATTGGGTTTTGGGTATTAAAATTATGGAAAGGTTAATGCTTATCTATATCTTCTTGATTGCCTACTTCTTGATTTTTTGTTTCTTTAACTTCCTCAACATCTTCTTCTTCCTCTTCAAAACCACCCTACCTAGGCTCTTTAAATTATAGGAATGGTTTAGGATGTTGTTCTTTAAAAATAGCTTTAGCTAGAGGTTCTTGGTCAAATATCCTAGATGACCTAGTGAGGACCATGAGTAAACTATGAGAAATTTGGTCTAGAACTAGGGATTCTAACACTTTGGAGTCACCAAATGTAGTATTTTAGAATATGAACGATACTTATAAAGACCAATAGTCACCTTGAAATGAACATAACAAAGAATTTGGTCCCATCGGGCATGCTAGAAATATTATCTCCAAATATTGCACCCTAGAAGAGGGTTGTTTAAGCCTCTAGTTTTGGGTAACATTGGGACATTTCTAGGCATGTGGGTGTTCCTATAAGTGGAAATGAACCTATAAGTTGAAATGGATAGATCCTTATATTAGGTTTTATGTAAAAAAATTTGTTGAACTAGATTATTTGGATGAAAGGGGTTATAAATTTGCATAAATGAAAATCCTAATCTAAAATGGTGATACACTAAAAGTTATTATCCACATGTATGATCTATAGTTTTTCATAATAAAATATAATATAATCATATTATTCAAATTATATAATATTCCAACATAAATATTTCAATGTAGAGACAAAATGAATGAGATCACACAAGGTAAGTAACTGGAAAAATAACTTGTATAATCTAGAAAAGGGTTACACATGCCAAATCTCATATAGCTAGAATGTACTCTACATGACCTATTAGATCAAATATATAATAAAAATAATGAAGGGAAAAAAAGGATAAAACATCACTTTGTATCACTATGTGTCTCTTGCATGCCTAGGCAAATATTTAGAACTTAAAAAGAAAATAGACTTATGCTTCTTTGCTTAAACAAAAGGAAATGGAAAATCATTCTAGTAGGGATTTTTCATACTATCTATGTGTCTAATAACAATAGCTCAAGGGTATTATTTATATAAAAGAGAGAGAGAGAGAGAGGAGGGAGGTCCTTTGCACTAAAGAGAGGAATCAAATATTTTAGAAGTCATTGTCCTCAGCTGTAACTAATTTTTTCCAATAATGCTTATTAGGGCACTCTAATTGATCCATGACACTTTATTTAACACCATGGGTTCACCTCTGAAGATTCTTCCTAATGTATATTAAATATAATCAAGATACTTTGGGAAGGCAAAAAAAATAGTCCTTATCAATGGAGCCACCAGTTAAAAATCATTTTTTTGTGTCCAACCGCTTCTCCTTGGCTTGTCAATTTATGTAATGTCATGGAAAAGGTCACTTTAATTTAGTTTGACTTTGTATTTCCCTTTTGATTCATCCTTAAGGACTAACTTGGATCATGGTTCTATGTCATTTATTAGCCATTAGATCAATCTCATAAGGTAATTATTTATAAAAGTCCAATTTACTTCTATCTAGACCCTTTTAAGTTTTCTAAATGACTTCACTTATAAAAATTTATAAGCAAAGCACTTACTTAAACCTGATTTACACCTATAGACCCATTTGGGTTTTCTTTCCTACTTTAATTATAAAACTTTATTAAAAAATCACCTTGGGAAACTCAATTTGCACTACCAAGACCATTTTTGGTTTTCCAAGCTCATATACTTATAAAATTCATAAGTTAAGCATGTTGGAAAACCCAATTTGTATTGACATATTTCAACATATCATGAATCATGGCCCTAATGGCTAGTTGTCTACCTTAAACTTGACATCTTATGGCATTGACCCAACAACTAGTTTTCCAACTTAAATATGACATCCTATGACACATCATGCATTGACCTAACAACTACTTATCCACCTTAAACTTGACATCTTAAAACACATCATACATTAACCCAATGGCTAGTTGTCCACCTTAAGCTTGATGTCCTGTGACATGTCATGGGTAACCTAGTCAAGTTTATTGCTTAGGCAAGGACACAATCACAATTGAAATCCCCAAAGAAATTCCTTGAAGGAATTCCTTTCGGGTTTTAGTTTTGGGCACTTAGCTTGGAAAAGGGAAACATGTTCCTTTTGGAACTTTTCTTGAAGGACACCTATAGGAAAGTGTCCTTCAAAAAGTTTTGAAGGACACTCGAGAAGGGACAAAAGGACCCTTAAGAAAATTTTGAAGGGAATTTCAAAAGGAAATGGCCCTTCAGAAATTTTCCCAAGGGCATTTCTAAAGGAAATGGCACTTTGAAAATTTTTAGAAGGGCAACCTCTGGGGAAAAACCTTTTAGAAAAATATGAAGGGTAACTTTTTTGAAAGGGAAGCCTTTGGTGAAAAACCCTTTGAAACTTAGACAAAAAATTTCCCTTTAGAATTTTTTCGAAGGGTCACTTGGAAAAAAAAGTGTCGTTCAGAAAATTTTCAAAGGGACACTTAGGGGAAAATAGGCAAGTGAAGTGCCTTCAAAAAATTCCAAAGCACACTTCAAAGGGAAGTGGCCCTTTGAAAATTTTCTTAAGGGCACTTCATGGCTAAGAAAAAAAAGGGCTAAGGCAAAAATAAGCAAAGGGAAAAACAACAAGGGAAAAAACCAAGGACAAAGGGAAAAAACAACAGACTTTGTAGGAAAATGATAGAGGAAAGAAAACTATGAAGGGAAATCAAAATAAGGAAAGACCAAAAAAATGAAGGCCCAAACATAGAAAATGAGCAACAAACAATGAAAACTAGATGAAGAGGAGACACAAAATGGTTGTGTAGAAAAAGGGTCAATAGGAACCACATATGGGATAAATCTATACCCATATATCCATTAAAGGATTTTAACCAATCCTAGCTAAGGAAAATCTTATAGGCTTTATAAACATCGACAACTTGAATGTCCATGAATTATTGGATTTTAGGTTTTGAGTCCAACTACATATGTATGTTTAGAACCCCTTCAACTACTTTATCCTTAGACTTGTCAAATCATACTATGACTTTGTCTAACTTGATGGGAGCTAAACCTAATTTTTCATAGATGACTACAATAATCACATTTTTTGAAGCTCCCAAGTCTACAAAACAATTATGTAGATTTTTTCCTAATAGTCTAATATTTAGAAGAAATGGAGGAACCTCAATATTTTTTTTGAATAAGCACATTAGTGTGAGTAATATTTTAATGTGTTTGGGTAGGCTTAGTTGGATATTTGATCAGTGATTTCAATATATGATCATGTTTATTATCAATTTGATAAATTTCATGAAGAATGATATTATTTTTAATCTTCTTCTTGTTTTATAGTTATTATAACCTACCTTATTTTAAATTGTTTATGATTACACTAGGGCATTTGGTTCATGTGGTTTTGGAGTTGGTAGATCATTCCTAGAATTATGATCTAGTGGGGTTGCACTATTATCGGGGGGGTTGTTGAGGTGGTGAAGGGTAGCCTATTACTAAGGGTGTATTTGTTACTTTGGAACTATTAAAATTCATTTACCTCATTGGTATTATCCTTAGGCCCATTTTATTCTTATCTAGGGATTTTGGTGGTCTACAATACCATCACAATGCTTAGGGGTATGGTAGTTTTAGAGGATTTTAGATGGTTTTAGACTGCATCATATTCATCAATTTATCTCTAAAAGATGTTAAAGGCACTATAGAACTCTATGACATCTAATTAATCATGTTGGGTTGTGTTGTACAGCTGACACTAATTTGGGTTGGCTATCTCTCAAATGTTAATTTAAGGAAACTTATTGGGGTAGGTTATAGTTGGTTATGGGGGAGACTATAATTTCTATTTTTTTTAGTAGATAATGTTCTTATTAAAACTTATAGAATTATATATACCCATCTACCTTTACAATCAAATGAATTCATTACTTATTTTTTGTATCATCCATTGGATTACATCGAATTCATCTTTTGTTGACTCTTGGGGTATGGTTTGGATATTTCTAGTTGTTTGTAATATTAATGTATGCTTCAACTAGGGAACCATTTCATTTTTTACTAGGTTAATAAAAACTAGGTGTTGGATTGGTATAACATGCCTTAGTGGAAGCTAGTTGGTTATGGGAAACAACTGAGATAGGCAAGTTCTAATTTTTGTTGGGAATGAGGTTTAAGGATGGTATGTATGGAAAAATATTCAAAATGGGAGCCATAATTTGACCTTGAGGATTCATTTCTAAATCAACCTTTATGACCTCTATATAATCTAGTGGTAGGTATATTATGAGGTGGCCTTTCCTTAGGAACATGTCCATCCAAGGTTCTAAAACATTCTTCTACATTTCAAGCACTAGTAGTGCATTTGGTTGATAGAGAACAATGACACAAGTATATAATTTATGAAACCTAGAATTGAAATTTATAATGGGTTCATTTCATTCCTTATTGATATATAAAAATTATTGGTAGAGTATGTTGGAGTTGATGAAATACCTAAACATAACTATAAAATTGTTGCTAAACTACTCCCACCCTGTAATGGAATTCTTAGGGAGATTAAGGAACCAATTGTAGATTGCATCCATCCAAGTCAACATGAATAACCTATAATATATGTCCTCATGTTAAAAATTTAGGATTCTTAGGTTATTCTTGTAAGAAGCTACATGTTATTCAATATTTGGACCTATACTAGGTGTGATACATGGAAGGTACCTTTCCAGGTTCTAGGGGAGGTCATGGATGACTCCAAGAATATTGATAGTTGACTCAACTAACTAGGCCACAAGGGAAATAATTGAAATTGGTTTGTTTGGGGAGAAATGGGAAGAGAACATAATGGGAAAAATTATGGGCCTAGGTCTATTTCTACCAAACCAAACTCTCTTATGGAATTGTAATGGTGAAATGATCAATTTGCCTCTATGGGACATAGATTTTGTGATTCAAGGAGTAGGCTCGACATTATTTATGGGTAAAATAGTGGGTTAGAAGTTATTTATTAATTTTTTTTTCTATTTTTATCTATTATTATGTATGTTTAAAGAACTTTAAAATGGGTAAAGTATAAAGGAAAGGAATCAAGATTGAACAAAACAAATATTAATCCATCCTTCTAGTGTCACTTATTACTATTCCCAAGATCCTTGCATTTGAAGGCACTCATGAGATAGATTGTTTCAAATGAGGAATGTGGGAGAAAATACATGGGATAAAGATATCCCCTAATTAATTTTATTACTGGTGTTGGTTTAATCCATGTACTGAGCAATTTCACCTTGTTCTACTTAGATATCATCAATTGTTAACACTAAAGTCTCAATGTATGTGTGGTTACACTTATAATTATTTATCAACTAAATAAACCCTTAATATTAATTATAATCTAAGATTTACTAATTTACAAAATAGGGAAGAATCTTTTAATTCCAAAATAAACATAAAAAGGAGAGTAAGTTAAGACATGAAAGGGGCATTTATAATTTAGATAATGCTAGTGCAAGATAATTGAAACATACCAAGTCACAGTTATACCACTATGTGTCTGGTTTAGTTTCTACACAAAACTTTAGCCACTCAATGGGTAAGTTTATATAGGGACACCAATATAAATATTTTAATTTTAGGTCCTCAAAAGAATGTAAAAAATAAAAAAAATTTCAATAATTTACACAGAAATATTTTGAAACACTTTATAACTCAAAGTACATAAAACATAAATTATTCACAAAAGATTAAAAAGAACATACGAGGGGTTATAATAGTAAATGTACAATCTAAATATGATATTCATATTTGTAATATAATCACATAATCACTTCTATTTCATAAACATCCACTTAGAACTTAGAAACAATAGATCACATTCCATGAGATAATAACTTTGTTAAAACAAATATGATCACTCTATTAGAGTTTTAAGAGGGTTTATTTACACAATTTTTTGATCATTAAAATCTAATGTAACTTATAATATATATAAGGATGGGGCTCACCTATAATTATAGAAATCTTCTTATCCTTAGCCACAATGGTGACTCAAAGTTTTTACAACTACCAATATTTAAAATAAATAATAGATTTACCACTTTTTAGAAAGATGACCTAGGGGGCACTCAATTGATCTGACAATGAGATAGAGAAGAACCACCTCCTAGTTGATTGGGTTTTTCCTCTTTGGACACTAATGTAGATACCACTAGGCTAAACAGTTAGTCTAACTTGGCTAGGTTCATAGGTGGATCAAAATTAATCACTTCTTATTGGGTTAGTAGTCATTGATATACTTGGAATGGATCCTTTAAGAACACATTAAATTTTGAGGCCTACTTGATGCTTGCAGTAGAATGAGTTAAGAGTTATATAATTATCTTACCTCCAACTTTGTTTCACTTTGCCACTTTTATCTTCATGACCTAGCTGAACTTCAAACTTGCCTTTGTCTAGTAGGGTTCCATATGGGTGGAATAACATAATGATGTTGACCTCCCTAAACAAGGTCAACATTATTTCCTTTCTCTCTTCTAGAGGTCCCATAACTATCTATGCAAAGGCCATCCTTTCTTTAATTGAGGCCCCCATAATCCTATCATAGGTATGATAGAGGTTCTAGTCTAAGGTAGTAATGATTTTAATATTTAGGATCATTTCACTATACATAACCATGGTGATCATTCTACACTTGATATGTACAAGACAAATTATACATACATATATATATATATATATATATATATATATATATGCATGTGCGCTCTAGAGATGTTCCCTGCTTTTGGTCAGTTCTTCAACCACCTCACCAAGAGCTAATAAGAGTTCTATGAGGGATTCCTTGACACATATAGTCAATTACACATGGAAGGTTCTATTTAAATTATCCTAAATCACCTAGACCTACACCTAAATGTATTTCATGAGCTTCTTAGACATGTTATGCATGACCCATAACACAAACATAGGATCCTTAAACACTATATCTTTTCCTATAGTAATTCTCTCTTTGGTAAGGGAGAAAATCTCCTATTGATTCTACTAGACTATAGGGTCTCCTCTTTGAATTAATTTATTTGTGAGGATCCTTCTCATATTACCTAAGGTCCTATTGAAATCCCACTACATGTGTGTATCTTCTTATATTTTCATCTTAGGTGATAGAGATGGAGGTGATAGGTGGAGGCCTTAATGAAGGAGGAGTGGATGAAGTGGAGGGAATGAAGGATGAACTAAATGGAGGAGGTGGTGGAATGGGGGTGTAATGAGGTATTATGAAAGGGTGAGCCCATGGGAATACTTGGGCCTACCACTAGATCTAGGTTAAATTCACCTACAAGGTAATGATTCCAAGGAGTTAAGAATTCAAAAAGAATTAAGAAATTAGGTGGTTAAATCCTAATCCCTAGGCACATAGGATAATGTAAAAGGGAGGCCTTGGAGTGATATAAGGAGTAATATGTGGTTCAATATTTGTTTTTAAACTTTTATTCCTCTTGGGTCTCTTGATTAGATCAACTTGTGTTGCTATAGTGAAAGAAGCTATAATTACAAAGGTAGTAGAAACTAATTGAGGAGTTTGTAGAGTGATTTCAAGCACTGTTGACATGGTTAGGGTGAATTAATCTATACACATAGGTATGATTATTATTGGGGATACAATTGGATATATTAAATAAGGTGCACTTGGAGATGGTCAAACTAATGAAATAACTAAAGGGATGTTATATATATATCCCTATAGGTGAAATGGCTTAAATAAAGGTAAATTGGGATGTTAGGATACTATGCATAAATGAATTTGGAGGCACATAAGCTAAATTGGAGGGGTTGAAATAGTAAATAGGGGAGGAACTACCTAATTGAGTCACTATAAGAACAACAAACTAAGAGGTGATCCATTAGGTTGTTAAAGGATTATGAAATTAGGGGAATTGATCTCAATGGCTAGCATATATTATTCATTATTCCATTTCACCTCTAGACTACTGCTAATATCAAACCATAACACATGTATAGTTTTTGGTTGGGTATCCTAAACCATGTGAGGTGGTGTAAGTGGAGCAAAGTATTGAGGATTAGATCATGGAGTAGAAGGGATTAGGTACACTTGTAATATCCTCCTTGAAATTTTAGGAGAGTTATAAACATCATATATGGATTTAGGTAATGTAGATGAGGTAAGTCCACTTTAGATAGATGGCTCAAGTTTAACTTAATTTCCTTTCTTCTTCTTTTTAGCTTCAATTTAGGTGAGAACCTGCTTTTAATCTATAGGTTTGAGGTATAATTTATTATCCTCAATGGGCATGTGTCCATAATTGATGTTGAACTAGGATTGTTTCTTGTCCACATGGTCCCTAATGATGTCATGGGTGTCCCATTCTTTGTGTTCTTCCCTACATAAGGCATAGGAATCCTAACCTATTTCCACATTCTACAATGGGGGTAGACACATGTATACATGATGCCTTATGGTGATGGGGACTTTTTGGCAAGCCTTTTACTAGAGTTTGATGTAGTGACCAAAGATGCATTCAAATAGTTGATAGTAATATCTTACTCTACCAAATATTTTGAAACTTGTTAAGGTATGTTAAGGGGAGCTTTGAGGTTACATGCCACTAATATGATGGTTTCATCCCTATAATACCAATAATCACTTATGGATGTGAGAGAGTACCTTATTTCATTAGAGAGATAATAAATTTTTGCCTCATTTATGGCCATATAAACTACTATATAGGACTCACAAATCTCCCTAATTTGATTCTAGTGATGGTGGCCATATAGTTTATAAAAAACTACATGGACCATTGTGCCTTTAGGAATAAATGAAGGAAAGGTAGAGGCATTAAATAGTATGGTGGAATAAATTATGACCACCAAGTATTTCATCATATATAAATTACATCTACCCCAAGCATCAAATATTGCCTTCACAAGGTTGAATTTTATCATGCCTCCAAGGTCTAGGACCTAATCACCTTTGAGGATGATACGCAGTAGGGGAACCCATAAGATATTGATGGGTACATAGCTGGTCACCACAAAAATTCTATCTATCATGATCAACTCACATGAATCCCTTACTTAAATGTGTGGGAAATGTAAGAGTTCATTTGTACCTTGTTAACCCATTTGTCATTTGGGTTTTCTACCTAGTACCTCAAGACATCAAATATTTGGTAGGTGTTAGTCCATGCATAAAATATGGCCATGTCATAAGAGACTATGTATTATGGGAGGTTTTAGTATTCCTTGAATTCACTCCCTAAAATATCTATGATCTTATGTCAAGATCCTATAGTATACAAATAATTATGAGCACCATCCTATAATTACATGGAAGTGAACAACATTTTGTTTAAGAGGTCTGCATAGCGAAAGACTTCTGGCTTGGTTTTGGATTATGCAAGCCATACTTATAATATTACCTCAGGGCATATAGGAACTCAGCCCCATCCTTTTCATCACTAGAGACTGACTTGGGTACCATTTTAATCTCTTTAAATATCTCATTATCATGATTGAAATAAGACAAGCTATCTTAGAAGTTGGTATCTCTATATTTGGGCTTAACCTTTGGGTTAGAGGATGAATCAACCATGGAAAAATGGATAGATTTATGTGATAGTGAATTTTTATTAAGGAGAACATGGGGGAAAATGAATTAGCTGAAAGGGAGGATGAAAATTCTAGGAATATGGGATCAATGATGACAAAAGATTTTTCCATAGGGGACTTATAGGGATCCTCAAATATCTCTTGCATTAATGGTGATTAACAGCTCACCAATTAATTGAAATTTGAGTTGGTGGATTGATCATTGAATTTATTTCCTAATCTATAATTAACTCATAGATTTTTAATACATGTCACCTGCTAGATTTGGATAGTATGAAAGGACATTTTAAATTGTCTAATCAAGGCTCAACTTTTTGTGTAAATAAGACAATGAATCCATTTCATACCTTTTCATTGAACATCCCTTTTCATTTATGGTATGTATCTTTAACCTAGCTAAATTTCAAATATTTTGGGTCTTTTCTATAACTATTTTATAATTATGGAAAGATTGGGCCTACACTTTTAAAAATTATAATTTGAAGAAAATTTGGAACATCACCCTTCCACATGTTTTAGGGGAATTTGGAATGAAATAAATAATAGAATATTTAGGGGGAGGAAGCTCTTAATCTTAGTGCTAGACATAAAAATATTTAATGAAATTCTATATAACTTTTAATTGTTACATTTGGAAAAAGGAAACCATTTAGTTAGTAGTGAGAAACAAGTGGCAATTAACTAGAAAATTGAATCCTTATGCATTAGAAGTATTGATCCAAGGAATGAGATTAGAAATCAAACAAAATGGAAATTTCCACCTTTAGGATGGAATAAATATAACTTTGATGGTGACCCTAAGGACAATCCAATGTCCTTAGGATGAAGAGGTATCTTGAGAAATGAAAAAGGTGACTTGGATTCTACTTATGTAGGGGATATGGGAGTTCAATCTAATCATTGGGCTAAAGCCCTAATTGATTTATGGGGTCTAAGGTTAGCTAAGGTTTTGGGGCATCATTTTCTAAATTGAGGGAGATTCTCTTAATATAGTTAGATGTTTGGACAAAAATAATATTATCATATGGATCATTAAGAAGATTATGAATAAAGCCTTTTCCCTTATAGTCTTTCTAATAGGTGAAAATCTAACATATCTATCATGAAATAAATTGTGTTGATGATATGTTTGTAAACCTAGGAGTGGATTCTATGGGGTTTAAAAGATGTAGTTGTATGCAAGATTTGCCTTAAGATTAATTTGAAATGATTAATTTTTAACCGAGTAAGTTACAAAATCAAACATAAATGGATTACAAAAATATAATGTTAAGTTTAATATTAGTAGTAGAGGGGAATCCTTTAATTGGTGTCATTCTAAATTATATGTTCTTTTTATTTAAGTTGGTGGATGGGAATATAAATGGAATTATAATTAACAACATCACATTAGATCATACCCATATATTAGGTAGATCAAGAGTAATTATGAGTACATATGGAGTGACATGATGGATTTAAGTGGTTTTTTACATTTTAGGGCTTTTAAAAACATTGGTTTCATTGGGAAAATTAAGAATATAACTAAATTTAATTTCATGGGAATTCTAAACATAATTGAACCTATGATGCATGATGAGGTTAAGTAATATCAAGAGGTATGGTAAATTTTACAACAATGAGAATACCTAATTTTATACAGAGGATAAAGAACCATAATAACCATATCTAAACCTAGTTCACCAAATCTTTGAAAAAAAATCTACAGGTTAGTGGGGTTCTATTAGAGATCACAAAATATTTTATTACACTTGTCTCTAAACTATAAGTGGAGGTAACTAAGGACTATAAAATGGGAAGATATTTCCAAAAAGAAAGGAATTTTTTTTCTAGAAAGGGAAGTGATGAATGAGCTTCATAGTGGTTTTGATTGGGATTCTCTACATAGACCATTTGGGGAAGTGGATAAATTTATTATTAAATACATAACATTGGATGGTAGGTATAATGTTTTATAGTAGTCTCACTTTATTTT
The DNA here is from genome assembly GCA_037957365.1 of Torreya grandis. Lineage (NCBI taxonomy): Eukaryota > Viridiplantae > Streptophyta > Pinopsida > Cupressales > Taxaceae > Torreya > Torreya grandis. The sequence continues at coordinate 190,111 of JARHVA010006898.1, forward strand.
TATAAACTATTTTAGGCACTTAATTCATATAAGTATACCTTTCTTTCGCCTATTATCCTTGGAAAAATCTATAAATAAGGTTAAAATAGGCAAATATAATGTTTTGAGACATCAAGTAATCATTTTATTGATTCATAAAAAGTTTAAAGGTATGAACTAGGTCCCTCAGGTTGGGATAAAATAGCTATCCAAGGGTTTATAGGATAGCCATAAAACATAGAATATTTGGATCAAATTTAGAGCTAGTAACCTACCCCCTAAAGCAAATTGTAGTAAAAATCATCTTCCCTCTAAACAAGGCATTACGAGTAGGTTGATAAATGTAGGTAAGGCTGATTTGGAGGTTGGGTCTAAGATGGATAGTTATAATATGGTAGGGACATAGAAAGGGAATCTAATTTCCTTATATGGTGAGTCAAAGGATAAGGATAAGGTCAATAATATCAATGACCATGTGGTGGAGAATATTGAAATTGAAAATATAAAGGTGATTAGTAATCAACAAGAGTATTTTTAGGAGGATACAAAAAGAAAGAGGAAGGTTGATGATGAGAATAAGGAGAAGCATAATGAGGATTCAAGACCTATTAAAGGTAAAAAATTGTATTGCCATTAATGTGGCTAATTCCTTTAAGGAACAACAAAATATCGTTAAGCTTAAAGATGAGTTATTTTTATAGAAATCTTTGATGAGATGGTTTATGAGGGATTTGTCAAGGCCAAAAGAGATGGTAAAGAGTCTTGAAAATGATAAGGAGAAGTTCATTCAGAAAATAGAGGAAAGGGATTGGGAAATTGACATCAAAACATGTAGGGATAGAGTGGGGGATCTTGAATGTGAAAATGACAAGCTTAAGGACAAATTTAAGTATCTAGGGGAATACAATAAAACAAAAAATAAAGATAGCATTAAAAATATGATCACCTTAAGGTCTCATTGGGATGACTTTATAACTCTTAAAAATTCTTCTTTTGCCACAAATCTCATATGTAAGGAATGTTATAGACACACTAATAAGGATCAAGGGATTTACCAGATGGATTCAAATCTTAAATGCATGAAAAGTTATTTGGAAAATATAAAAATGATATTTGGCTACTAGTGGTTTTATTGTGATATTTTAGATGTATTTGGTTTGTTTTTTATATATGTTTTTTTGTATATGAGCCTGATTTGTAACTTTTGATCTCTTGTGCTTAATGAGTCTTTTTTTTGACTTTATTATATTTTTCACTTCTTTTATGGATTGGGGTCCTTAGTAAAAATAACCCTTTAACATTAATAAAAAATATAGGGAGTGTGAAAGGAACATGGATATATTTCCCTTGTGGTATCCTAGATATATGTTATCTTGAACAACATGTTCATCATTGATTGACCCTACCTTTAATACATACCACCTAGGCATGACCTGATACTTCACATTTACATGTTCAATAATAATAATTTTTAGTTTTAAGAGGGAAGTGACATGTATCATCCTATGATTTCCCTTTTAAATATGACTTTACCACATTATGATTACCTAGGGTCATATCAAGCCTCTTCTACCAAACTATATAGAAAGGCCACATGGTGTTGTCTGATAGGTCAAGATCTCCTAGGCTTTGACATGTCTAATAGATCTAGGAGACTAACATGTTTGACAATTAGGCCATGTGGGATTCTTTCACTCAATCAGCTCTCATGGGCTCTAACATATTTGATAGATCTGGGAGACTGATATGTCTAATAGTAGGAAGACTTAATTGGTTAGTCTTTGACATCTCTCATAATTTTGGGAGACTGATAACTATGACACATGATGTTTTATATTTTGGTAGGGATCTCCCAAGGTTTAAAATTTTTGATAGATCCAAGATACTAATAATTTATATATTGAGACACATGGTGCTTTCTCATTTAGTCATTTCTCTTACAAAAATTCACAAAAAAAAATAAGTTAAAAAGAAGCCACATAATCAATTTGAACACTTACCTGCATACAACCAAAGCTTTATGAGATGCGCAAGTAATAATCTAGGATAGTAAGACTATGAGAACCCTAATACAAGTCCAAATATATGAATAAATATTCATTGCAATCATATTATACACTTAAAAAAATTGGGTGAAACATACGTTCAAGGATTTTCATAAAAAGATGTTGATTAGAAAGGGACTAAAAATTTAGGTAATTTCAATTGATAATTTTTAAGATGGGTCCCCTAATTCTCTGAAGAAGTGGGTGTGTTTACCATAACATGTTCATCTACCATATTTTTATTAGGAATAATATTACCACTATCACAATCATTTAGAAATTTTCCCTTTTATTGTTTGGTATTGATAGCTAAATGGATCTCATATGGTTTAGTTTATAGTGACTTTAATATAATTATATCCTTTGGTAATTGAATTAAATTTAATACTTTTTAACATTTGGTAATGGTACTTTATCTATTTATTTGTTCTTTTGACCTTTCTCTTGATTTGAATTATCTTTTAGTAACCATATTTTTTGTTTTGACACTTATGTTTTAGGATAAGTACTCATCATGTGAGTGGTTTTCTTTAGTGAATTATCAATTATAGAACCACCACTATCTTTTAGACTTTTTTATATTTTTATTTAATGCAAAAAAAAAAACAATCATGTGATTCTCATGAATTCTATGACATGCATAGTAATATTTGGATCTCCTCATAAGATGTAGAGGAGGTAATTGAATCACTTTATTTCAAAGAATTTATCTTAAGATTTCACTTAGAATCTTAGTATCATTTGGTATAAGATTTTAATCACTTATTTTATATGTTTTATATTGTATATTTTCATTTGGATAATAAACTTTGTTGGGTACAACATTGATACATAAAAATGCAAATACATTACTAACACTAGTATGTTTTGGATTTTTGGAATATGTAATATGATTTTCCAAGAATGTGATCTTTGAACTAAGGTCTTGATTTTAATATTTTAAATATTAAATTAACTTGATCATAATAATTATTTGATCTTTTAAGTATTCCCAAGCCCAAACCTTAGGTCCTTCAGATTGAACATGCATATATATACCATCTACCTTACCCCTTGAAGTCATGATAACATGGACCTAGTTAGAGGGATGGTAATTATGACATTACATAGATTTAGGAGGATTAATAAGTTCTTTTAAACCATTTTAAATTTTTAAAAAACTAATATGATAATAAGAAAGAAGACATATAAATCTTAACAATCCAAGATGATAAAATAAGGATATACCAATTTTAGACTATTGGGTGAGTTTTTTGAAAATATGAGATAGAATTTTAGGGATGAATATGAAATTAAATAAACAAAAAAAAATAGGGAAACAAAAGTACATTGTATGGCATGTAGGTCTAAATTAAATAAAAATAGTAAAATGTTAAATTCCTAAAATATTGTACAATATTTTGCCAAATAAAAATAAGTTTTAAAAAAATTAATCTAGGTAGAAAATAGTCCTAAGGAATCTTAAAATGGATTTATTTATAAGCATAAATGTTCCATAAAGTAATAAGAATTTTCGTGCATTTAAAATTGAAACCCTTATGGCCAGATGAATGTAAAACACTAGGGTAAAGTTTTAGATCTAAAAATACATCATAGTAAGATGAAACCATAGTTGGGTTGATAACCCTAAATCAAGCCAAGTTTATAAATGAAAACTCAAATATTAAGTTCACCTAATGTTTAACCTTGAATTGAGATCACTCAATATAGTATAGGGCTAAGAATATATAAATGAATAAACATAAGGGTGATAAATAGATTTATAGCTGGCCAATGAATTTGAAAATGTAGATACATATTATTTATAATTTTAATACATAGATATGATAAAAATAGTAAGTAAACCTATTGATTTATATTGAGATAAATTTAAAACAAGAGGACTTAGTCAGTTAACTATGTGCATTCAAATTTAACATGGAATAGGCTAGAAATATACTAGATTAGTGCCCTATATCAATCATTAAATTTTATAAATTTGAACTTTATGGCCTCTAACACTTGTATCGATCTTGGATTATTTTGTTGACACTTTGGTTTGACTTGACATAGGTGTCTAGTATGGAATAACAACTTGATTTGGATGTGACCACCTAGGATATTATAGGTTCTATGTTTCCATTGCTTTGGTTTGCTTAGATCTATATCATGGTCTATCACTCCATGTCAAATATCAAAAACCTAATTTTTCATCTTCATAGTGTGTTAAAAATGGGTTAATGGGCTCACAATGTCAAGTTGACCTATAATAACCCTATTTTAATGGGTGCTACCTACACAACCATTATTTTGAAGAGGGCCTAAAACTAACATATTTATCCCCTAATGTGTTGGATTGTGTTTGGATAAGTGTTTAGTTTGTGGAAATAAATTAAACAAATGACTTGGATTATAACTTGTCAAATACTACTCATGGGCTACTTATTCAATAATTTAAACTTGTAGATGTGTTGTCCTTATGACTAATATGGAAATATAATAAAATAGGGCAACTTTACTCACTTTAATGCTTGATTATATGATTTTGGTAAGTTTTAATTTGATAAATTAGGTTTGTGCAAGGTTAGGAATTAATTAGGGTTGATATTGTGTGTGTGTGTGTATATATATATATCCATTTTATAAATATCTCTCATAAAATCACTTAGTCTAACCATAGGTGTATGTTTGAATTATAAATGTCATGCCTTTAAGGCACTGCACACTTGCATCAACATAGGAATATAATTGGGATGCAAGTGCCTGCGAATCTAGGAAATAAGCATAGGTCTAAAACTTGTGGAGATAGAATATAAATAAATTTACAACACTTTGAGCATAATAAGAGGCTTGGGGCACAATAATAACAATGGTCATACTAAGATATAATCAATTTATCACAAATAGATAGTGTATGAAATCATTTCATTAGTAGGAACCTAGAAGCTAAAGGTATATCCATGATATGTATTTTCCATATATGTAATATTAAAGTGATATATAATTCATATTTAGTGTCTACATCTCAATGTGAATAGATGAGAAAAAATTCTAAGATTTTGATCCAATAGTGAACTAAATGTCCTCATTAGTATAAACACTAAGGAACTCATTTATATAAAATCCATTGGAATAATCCCATGTAAAGATATTAGAAAACTAAAGAAAATATTAATAAGCATAATTAGTTAAAACCTAAAAATATGCACATGTCTACTAGTGTTTTAAAATTATAGTGATCATTAGATAATAGCCTCACAATTTCACTATCAATTATACCTTCTAGGAAATTACATACTTTAGCCAAATAAACTTAGAAACATCATCATTTTAGATAAATTCATTCTTAAACTCATAATGTAAATGATAATCATTAGGACTAAAATAGAATAAAACTAACATAATTATTTTCACCACTAAACTCAACTACAACATTATTCTATCAATATAAAATAGATATCACATCACATGAAGAAAAGTCATTAATTGAATAATCTTTACATAGATTTACATAGGTGATTCATAAACTTAATTGTTAATTATCTATGGATAAATATTTCTATCACCACTTTCATGTATCTCTCTCTCTATCTCTTTAAACTCATAATAATCTTAGGTTATGATTCATTATAAGCATCTAGTGGTTTGAAATTACATTCCCTTTGATATTTACTAAAATATAGCTCAAATCCACCAATATGTATCCATAAATCATGAAAGACATAATCATAACTTAGGTCCAATTTACTGGCATGGAATAAGGTTAGTGGTGTTTTTTGTTTCAAATAATAATTATATCACCATCAAAAGCATCATAATATAACATAATAGCCACCATTTCATTTATTTTTAAATATTCCAAAAAACCTCTTACAAAATTTCATAAATATAAGAATATATAATTGGAGACTCTCATCATGCTCCTTTTTAATATTATATAAATAATGCATTGTAAGTTCCGAGTCAATTTTTTCACATACAAATCAATAAATATGTGTCTAATTTTGTACCATGATTTTATAATTATATTAGGTAAATCATAGAACCATTCTTGAGGATCCCCATGTAAACTTTAATATAATAGCCTAATCATAATACCTTCATTTTATAACTCAAATTTATCATCATAATTAATAAAGGATTATAAATGGTCCTCTCCTTTATCTACACTACTTCCATCAAACTTGGGAAACTTTTTTCTAATTATTTTTGGGAAAAGTGCATGCAGCTTTAGAAAACAAGCCATACTTATTGGTTGATATCTATAGTCAATAATTTAAAGCCATGAAGTAGACATAGTTTGAATAAAATAGGAGTATCCTAAACCACTAAAATAGTGATCCAAAATATATGAATTAATAAACCTATTGTACTAATTTTCACCCTTTGTTGAATGCATAGATTCACTATAACTAAAAACATCCATCACAATAGAACTCACTTCTAAGGGAATAAATATATTACCCAAACTTGTAGAAAAATGAAATACAAAATGGATTTTCCACCTATAAAATTAATAAAAATGAGTCTTCATGAAAATAATATGAATTTATGCCCCCAAAATTATGCCATTTTTATTGTAAATTTGACAGGGTATGCAACTTAATCCATGATTGTAACAATATTGCAAAAGTGATTGAACATCAACTTCCAAACAAAATACCAGAGATATTTCAAGTGCAAAATAAAAAATAAAAACACCATTCTAACATATCAAATGGTGAATATCATAGTGAATTGAATAATATATTACAATAGTGAATGTTTGTTTGTATATTTGTGAAGTTATAATAAATCAATGCACTATTGTAGAAAGATATACTCTAACATTAATAACAATAACCATGAAAAATAAAATATTTGGCAATGGTGATAGTTTTTGGTGGTGTGGATGGTAAAATACTAGTGAACACATCCATAATGCATATAATTTAAAATTTATGGATCCTTAAAATAAACAAATAAATGATTACTTTTAATGACAAAAGTTTTTTGGGACTCAAATCTACACCCATGGATTTAGTGGACAAAAAAGATACAATAAAATATAGTTCATTGTAGAAATAAGGTTTATTAAATCTTCTCACCAAAATAGGTTAATATCTAAGGATAATTATCACAAGAGAATGGTTTCATATTTACACTTATGGATTTAAAATTTTAAGGAGTCCTTAAAATGCATTCAAATTTTTTGGTTTACTATAAACCAAAAAACACATACACACAAGGGTCTAGATGGATGAAAACAAACCCATCATTTTTATATGCCCAATTATTATCACTAATAATTCATATAATTTCTCATACCACATGATCTATATTAAAACCAAAGAGAACAATAATAATTTATTTAAAATTTGGCCTCATAATATATATTTCCTAATAAATGCATCAACCAATATCTGAAATGGTTAAACTACATAAATTTGTAAAGGATACTTGATAACTCAAGTGAATTTATTGATATACTAATTTTTATAATTTCCTAATTATATTTATGTAAACACATTATAATAATACTAATTATTACTTGGTTTAAACATATACAATGCAAAAGTGTGGGAGAATATTTGTGTGATTTACACCTATGAATTCATAATTATTAGTAAAATAAGGTAATAAAAATGATTTTATAAAAATAAATATTTGATCATATTAGCCTCTTTGATCACGCCTTAAACACTAGAAAGCATAGGTAGAGGATAAATAATATGATTTTTAGTAAATTCTAGCTTATGAAATTCCTACATGTTCTTACACAAACACTCACAATGATAGGAAGAAAATGTGAAAATTAATTAAATATTTAACCCCAAAATTAGCTTTAAAATATAGTAAGAATCATTAACACAATAAATCTAAGTGACCTATAAAATAGATGAAACCCATTAAAATAATTATCCAAAGTACTTTATAATATTATCCCAATAAACTTTCATAGTATATCATGACTCAATAATCAAGAAAATCTTTGTTGAAACTTCACCACTTATTAAGGAATTATTTGCAATTCCAATTTACAAATCATTGTGGAAATAAATAACTAACACAATATTGAAACTGATTCAGTGACCAAAATACATGTGGAAAAAGGACCAATGGATAAAGAGCTAGATGAAGAATAAACACCATATATTTATATAATTTTCCCTGGATTTTGAGGAAAAATCAAGATACATCATCATCAATGGTGTATAATATAACCATTGTACACATGTTTATGTATTACACTTTGATTTTATCAATGATTTCCCTTGTACATGTGTATATCACCTAAGAAACTAGATGTATAATGTGATGATAAGACACTGAATATCTAGAATTATCCAAATAAACAATTTGTGATCTTATTGAGGAAATAATTTTTTTTATATCAATTCATAGTGAAAATTTTATCCTTACGTAAATACATATATTAATTTAATTACTAGAAAAACACCCTATATAACATGCACAATTTTCTTGAAATCCTAATGATTTGGAAAAAAAAGCTTTCAAAATTACATTTCAGAAACTACAATTATGTAGGCCTATTTTAACTTTATTTAACCAATTTATGAAGTGATATTATACCAAAAGGAATGTATTCTAGAAATAATTTATCTTAACACATATTCATTCATTTATCAAATTCTAATAATGGTTCCAATTATGTTTGATCATTTTTGTGTGATTATTTATCCATGAGTAGTTAGAGAGCCATGATATTTAACTATGAATAGGTATTTCTTGATGAATTAATCCACCTTAAACTTTATTAGTTAGAGAGCCATGATATTTTAGTATGAAAAAGTCTTTCTTCATGAATTAATACACCTCAAACTTGAGATTATTGTGTAGCCAATGAAAAGAACTTTCCAAATAAACCAATGATTATTAAAATGGAGATATATAACTCAAATAATTATTTAAAAACCATTTCCTTGTAATAATAGACTTAAGAATATAATATGGATAAATGAAGTGGATATTCATGTCAACTTTATTCTTTGTGCAATAGAGGATCTCAATTGTCCACATGGAAACGTCCAATGGGATCATGGTTATAAAATCCATGATTTTTTTAAAAATATTTTATATCATTCCCACTCAATTTAAGATGTGTGAATTTTATTATGTCATGGGGAATAATATTTTTGTAGAGTTGAAAAATATCGTTTACCTTTCATTATTTTATAATATTCTTTTTTAATGACCCATGGCATTAATTTTTTGGTGCTATGATTTGCTTAAATTGACACATGGTAAGAGATGAGTAGATCAAACTCACAAAATACACTCTTTTTAATTTTGAATGCCTATATTTCATATGTTTAACACCTTAAAACATATGGTTTCTCTTTATTGTCCATAGCATTAATAGGATCACACAAAAAAATTTACAGATGGATGGCATTTTTTTAATTTTTTTTAAAATTTCATAAGTCTGTGTCATTTCATTTTATTGTATGTGTCCTATACTTTATGTGTCTTTGGGGACCCTTGATACATGTCCCAAATAATGATGTGTTAATCACATAAATCAAAAAATCATTAGTCCACAAGGACAATTTTTTATTTTTATTCTAATTTATATCTAATGGACAATAGGTTTAAGACACATTGTAGGCACTAGTTGGTCCACCTAGAAAATAGGGGTGGGTCTCAAATGAGACACATGAAATTTATTGATAGAGATTTAACTAATCGACGTGATCATCATTGATTGGTCACAAAATAAATACTTCACATAAATTCCTCTCTATCAATGTGTTATGTACATTTAATCTCCAAACATGGAAACTTATTATTTTTTACTATATCACAAGATATTAAATTGTTTATATATAATAATATGGATCACATAGACTTGTTATGTATACATTGGCTAGGATGACCTATAACTATCCTCTTTATTTCAATATACATTAATTCATTAAATTTATAAAAATATAGCCTACCTATACTTGGACTATGGGGAGGTACTAAGGACAATAGTCAACTAAGAAGAGGGTAATATAACTCAACTTTCAAGAAGAAAGGTTTCCAAATATTAATCTTATGACATGGGGTATATCTCTCACTTTTTGGAGTTAGCATGTTCACACTCAATTATAGAGATAAGCTTGATTTGTGAGTTTGTTGTGTATTATTAAGGACAAACTATTATGAGCACATATATTTTTTGTGTGTATATTGATAGGATATTCTCATATATTTGAGTTGATATAAATAACAAAATAGTTTTTGAAAAACTAAATTATATGAATATTTATTAAACACTTCTTATTATATTATTTTAAAATACAAAGACTAGTATGCATAATTATTTTTTTGTATTATCTATGTGTGAAAATGATGGAAATGTTATCCTAATGGTGTGTATGAGAGATATTTTAGTTCTTTCAGAAGCATTGGCTTATCTAATATGGTACTATAGTTTGTCTATCTAGCCATTAATCACCTTACCAACACTACTTTAGGAACTGGTGCTATTGTTTGACAATTTTTCTCAAATAGTACAATTGATTTTGTGGTCTTTTGCATTAAAATTAAGGTGTTTACATTAATTGTGTTAGTTTTATTGGATCTTATGTACAGTCCATGAATTTTTTAAATCATTTTATCAATAGGTTAGAATATTATGTGGAAAGAATATTACATGTTGATTATTGTTATTTTCTTCAATTCCACCATCATCTACAACTTCCTTCCCATTCATTGTCAACACTTTATCTATTGGCTAAAGATCTCCCACAATGTCAAACATACTCCAAAACTACCTACCACCAAAATTCCATAAAATTGTTATTAATTACCCAATCATTGGTAACCTCTTGTAACACTTCCTATAAATAAAAAAATAGTCCACATTTCTTCAAAAAAATTCATTTTGGTAGAACAAAGGTTGTGATTTGTATGTTTACAAGGTGTAATATTTTTAAAAATATAAGTAATTTAGGTGAAACTTAAATATAATTATACTGAGATAATGTTTTGTGTATGTTCATAACTACATTGGATACATTTTTTTCCAAAAATAACACATCTAAGGAAACCAAAGGTTCAAAACCATCTAGTTATTTTTTACTAAGTGGTGATGTAAACATTACATTGGAGTAGAGTTTTTTTACAAGGCCTCTTATTTTTTGAAGGGCATTTATAAAAAGGGGGCTATTTTTTTTGTAAAAATGGGTTTATTTTATAAATGGGGGCTTTTTTTAAAAGGATAAGACTCATTTATTATAAAATTATTAAGACAAAAGATAAAATTATTGTTTGAAATATTAATTATTGAAAAATTGGAGTCAATTTATTTTCTCAAAGGGGTGGGTTTTTTGACATTCAAAACACCATGAAAAGTCTAAAATAAATTTATTTTCATACTACATATTACATGAGGGGTTATACCCCTTTCCTCTTCTATGGGGATACCAGCCACATACCACATATTTGGCCCCTTGTTTAGTTATTCTAGTGTACTTAATTTTGAGTGTCAAAGACCATAGGGTGAGGTCCAATCTGGGAAGCAGTCATACCCCCTCACAAAAATGCTTTGTTTATTTTTATTTAAAACTTGTACAAAAATGATTTTTTTTTAAAAAATATTATCATTCATTTTATTTGCTTTGATGTTTATTTAGATTTTATACCATTTGGGTCAAAACTTTGTAAGTAACAACATACTTATAAGTACTTTGGGAGGGGTGTTCTATCTTATTGAATTCTATCTTATTTAATTATTATTTATTGTGAGGTTTAATTTTTACTTATTTGTGAATTAAAAAGTGGTGACCCTATTTTATAGTCCATTAACACCTCTAATTATAACAAATGGAAAATAAAAATAAATATTGTTTTAAGTGCAAAGGTTTGTTTCACATCATTGAAGATGATGTTATTACATTTAATTTAGAATAATATATTTCTTGGATTACATCCATGAAAAAATATGTTCTTGAATTGATTAGCCTTAATGTTTTAGACATATTTAATTTATAAATGATAGATGCCACATCACCAAAGGAAGTTTGGGACACTTTTGTATCATTATTTGAGAAGGTAAAATAGTCATATGGGCCTTCTAAATCATCTAAGACATCATATAATTTTATTCAACCTCACACTACTTAATTTGTTATTGAGGATTTATTTTCTCAACATGAAGATCTAGTACCATTATTTATTGATGGCATATAAGAGGAACATATAACTCATCTTGTTGCTCATACTGATATACATTTTCATAGTATGATTATGTATCCTAATTTTAATTCTATAAAAGCCTCTTTTATATCACTATAGGAAGTGAGAAAAAAATTAGTGAAGCATAATTTATTTATATACTCCCTCATTCATAGCAATATTTCCCTCATTAACTCCCTAAAAAATAAAAAATCTAGAATCAAACCTCAACTAGTATGTTGGATATTTATGTCCATATTTATATTCCATCATGTAATTTTTAATCTATCACACATCCACTTGATGTAATTTTACAATGTAACATACTAAATCTTGAGAAACACATTTTCCTTATTACTCCTATTGTTTGATATTATGCTTATGTGCCTACTTATGCTATACATTCTAGTCATCCCACTCCTATTAAACTTATTTATTTTCATGACTCTTTTAAGAGGCATACCAATTCCTTTGGATCTTGCATGCATCATTCCATGGGTCATACTATTAGACTTATAGGTATTGGGAAGAATTTACAGGGCATTATCTACCCTATACATCCTATTAATTGGCTTGAATGACATGGCACTGGTTATGATGTAGATGTTTCACTCATATAATTTTATAATAGAGTTACCTCCTTTGTTCTCTCTTCTCTTTGTCAATATATTTATCTAAATATGATCTCTTATACCTCTTCACTAAGGATTGATTACCCTAAGAATATTGGGATTGTTTCAATCAAGTATGTTTCTTCTATCACACTACCAGACATTTTGATGTATGCTCCATTTGTGAATTTTTTACCCAATATATCATCTCCTTCCATATATATTCATATTATATGGTATATTTATTAGTTTTGAAAACTTTATAAGAATCCATTGAGAGGGCACTATAGACATGCCTCCTCTAGCTTGTATCTTCTTATTATACAAAACACTATTCCTATGCTTTACAACTCCCTTAGTGATTGAGTTTTATTAATGGTAGTTGTAGAGAAACTCTCTTTCTTTCTTATTGAGAGGTTTATTGTATATGTATCTTCAGCCTTTTTTTATATTTTATAGCCTCTTTCATATTTTTGGTAAAGCCCATTGTCTTTATAAATAGTAGCCATCTTGGTGAAGCCCAATGTCAAATTTTGAGTGTTGGTGTAGTGGGATTATCCCACTCATACAAATATTTTAAGTTACTACACCCATTTAAACATTATTATGGGGGGGGGGGGGTGTATACTAATTTAGGTGTCATTTTCCTTTTTAGACATATGTACACCATATCTTATATGTATAAAATGTTTATTCTAGTTTACATAACTTTTATGATTTGTTATTTAGAACTTGAAAGTGTTTTTTTTGGCATTCAAAACCCTATCATATCTTTAGTAGAAACTTGAAACCACCTATTCTCACTATTTATTTTTTAAATTTTGAGTTTATTTAGTGTGTTTTTATTCTATGGGATTTGCTCCATAGAGAGAAAATAATACATCAATGTGTTTATATTTTGATTCATGATTTTTAGGATGACTTACATCATATGTTCTCTTCTCCTTTTTAACTATTATTTTTAATAATTTTTGAGTACCTTGTAGTGACACATTTCATCCATGGTGAATTATTTTTGTAGTTATGTGATTATTTTTTATTGAGGGAGTCATGTACACAATGCCTATCATTATATGACTTGTTGATTACATCAACGAGACATCCATGTAATATGATAAGATGGATTTGTTACCATAGGGGCACTTAGTATTTCAATATTTATTTATATATAGGTACCTAATTAGGCCTAGTTTTGATGACCCATGAGTCCCTTTTCTTCATATTATCTCACTCCTTATTATATAATTAAGGGAGGGTGTTGGAGTGAGCATGTTTAGACTCACTTATAGACATAAGATTTATTTTGGATTTTATTGTGTATTAGATAGGATAAAATATCATGTTCATGTAAATTTTTTGAGTTCACATTAATAGTAAATTCTCCTATATTTGATTTTATCACAACAATCAGGAGGTTGTTGTGAAACCAACTCATATGCCTATTTATTTGGCACTCCCTATTATATTGTGTAAACATACAAAGATTTTTTTTCATAATTATTTGTTGTCTATTATATATGTTTGGAATTATGGAAGCATTATGGTAATGGTGTGCAAGGGAGATACTGAAATTTTTAAGAAGCATTAATTTATTTAATATCACTAGGGATCAATGTATATAAGTTACTGTAACAATGATTGTAAATTTTTTAATAAAGAGTTTTTTTCAAAAATATATCAATGATACTGCATGCAAGGAAATGAAGAACAAAGGTAACCTAATCAAAGATATCTACAATTACTAAACTAATAATAAGGTGATTGGTTAAATGGCCAACAAATGGTAAATATATGTAACCTAAAGTGATATGTGGAAATCCAAATAAAACTAATATCTATACCAACTTTTTTAGTATAATAAAGAGAATAAATAAGAATTAACACATAATAAAAATATAAATAAGTAATTTATAATATAATAATTAAATAAATGAAAGAGAATAAGGATAGATATACTTATATTTAGGTGGACTCGTTGACACTTCAATCTCCCCATTTAGATCAAGTGGTACCTTATAATATATGTTGTAGGTTGAATACCTCAAATAGAAATATGAATACCTAAGTATCCTTAGTTTGTGACTCCAAATAATGGGTGTACATCTTTCTTTTCAATAATCCTATTGAGCTTTAAAGACCATATAAGACCTTCAATATAAGTATTTAAACCTATAACTTTTTAAAATATTACCTAGGAGTAGAAATGAAAGAAAAATAAAATAAAATTAGTATGTTATATCATATTTATAATTATAATTTTTACCCCTATATCTATTGATATAAACCCATAAGTCACCAATGAAACTAGGCTAACTAAAATGTAGGAAAGGGTCAAATAAGAGTAAAATCACTAATGTTTGTGTGTGTGTGTGTGTGTGTGTGTGTGTGTGTGTGTGTGTGTGTGTGTGTGTGTGTGTGTGTGTGTGTGTGTGTGTGTGTGTGTGTGTGTAATTTAAGAATAAGTTTACCTAAAAATATGTAAATATAAGATATTATTATTTAATTTATATTTTATATATACACTTTCAAGGTATTTGATAGTGTTTTCAAACCTCTATGACTTATAATGAAGATTCTAGGTTTTGGAGGGTCTTACCAGGTTTCAAACTTTACCAGATTTTAGGGTTTTAGGATTTATGTAAGAAATAATATGAGGTATAAAGGTTTTTCAAGGAAAAATTATCTTAAAAATCACTAATATATCTTCCCACCCTCTTCTTAATGCACTCCTTAGGACATGCACTCAAGTAGACTGAACACATATATCTTTATCATATAAACTTATTCATTATAAGGAGGAGCACAATTAATAATGAACACATAAATTAAAAATAAAGATAAATATTAAATATATAATTTAATAATAAAATGAAAGATAGTAGTGATATAAATACTTACCTCTATGTGGACCTATTGGAACTTTAATATCCCCCTTTGGCTCAAGCATCAAATTGCAAGGGATGTTGTAGGTTAAAGACATCAAATGGAAAGATGAAGACCTAAATATCCTTAATTTGGGACCCCAAATAATAGGTGTACCTTTAAAATTAAAATTATCATATTGATATTAAAATACACTACAAAATTAGATCTCTAAGATATGGCTCTAAACCTTCAATACAGCTTAGGATTAAAAAAAACACAATATAAAAGTATACATTATGGTGAAATCAATGTGAATCCTATCTAAACCATAGTTAATTTTTGTTCACATTTCCATTTATTTTCACAAATTATCTTCACATTAGCTACATCATCATAATAGATTATTTGAACCCAATGTGAATCTTATCCAACCTCTGGTTAGATCATTTTCATGTTTTTCCTTTTTTGCTTCTTAGCATTATCTCTAAAACCATCATAAATTATAGAAAAAATTGCATCCAAATAATAACATTGTTAAATTTACAATAAATGAAAGGGGGGAGGGTGAATCAGTGAATCAAGATATTTCAAAACTTCAATCTAAATCCTACAAACCCTTAGTCATATACCATAAGCAATCAATACGCAAATAACCACTCATAGCAATGAACATGAAAGATAAGTAATATAACAAAAGATATATGTGAGAAAACCTTTTTTTGGAGAAAAAACACTACCAATCCTATAAAAACATGGAATAATTGTCCCATAAAATGATTAAACACATGAGATTTTAGTGAAGTACCCACTTCACACATAATACTAACCCCTAAAGTTGAAAATCACCAACTTATTTAAGATGTTGAACACCAACATAACATTTATGAAATTAAAAACTCCAAAATTTTTATTTCCTCTCAATATGATGGAGAAACCCTAAAAAATAACCTCCCTTAATCCTCTTCAGTCATTCAAACCTTTACACATAATCAAGGCATCCAAAACCACCTTTTGGATCAATTTACACACTTTCACTTATTCTCATGCATTAAACCTATAAATTAAACATTATAATTATTAAAAAAAGGTCATACATGTAATTCATACTCTTATATACCTCTCAATACATCCACATGTCTCTCACATCCTTGACAAATCTTTTTATCGCCTATACACTTTTTTCAACCTCTATAATTGGTCTAATTAGACCTTGTATTTATACCACTCTCTTCCTTTAACCCATCTTGGTTATAAAATATGATTTACATATTTATTATACATTTTAAATAGGTCTTATTAAAAATTATATTGGTGGAACACTCCACTCCATAGGTCAGCCATATTCCTTAAGACTCAAATCCTCCATTAGGTCTTAACCAGACCCAAAATAATATGGCCTTCACATCCACATGTTACACTTGTAAAATATTAGAACAACCTCATATTTCATATATTATTTAAACATATCAAAAATACCTCTGATATTCCCTTGATTACTTACACATAGGTCTATGTCACCTAGAACTCAATCTTAAACCAAGCCATTCTAGATTGCTTGCCAATAGGCCTAAAAACATAGAAAAATATATCATAAAAAAATGAAGCATACAAAGACTTTTATCAAAAAATCCAATCATAAAAATTCATTAAAATATCATACATGACCTATGAAACACATCCATGTCCATTGGACACATTCACTTAGGATCTAAGGACTCAAAATAACTCTCTCATGATGACCACTTAGACTAGTCACATATAGTCCAAATATAGTCAAATCATTTTGACTCTCCATATTTTATTAGGGAAAAAAATATCTATAATACCTTATCATAAACATTTTATACTTGATTTACATATTAATATTCATTTTTTTCCTCAACTCTGCTTAGAACACATTTAACTTACCTTTGTAACATGGTCACTCAATCTTTCAATATATTCAACAAGCACCGTCAACTTCTAAGCAATTTTTCACTCTAAATATGGATTTTTAAAACCTAAAAAATAAAAAAATATGGTCATCATGGAAATTATAACACTTTTCAATAGATATTTTATCTTTAAACATCAAAATACTATGAACAACTCTTCAATTATCTTTCACAGGTCACTTGTAGAACTGTTCAAACACATAGTCAACTTTGACAGTCAATAAATGAAACTATAAGAACATTAAAACATTATAAGAAAATTTATGGATGTAAATTTAATTCCTTTACAAATTTTATTTTTACTTCATCATCAAATTATGCATATATAAAAAGTTATGTCTCAAACACTGTAGACTAGTTTTTCCTTTATTAATTTCAATATTCAAATTCAAAAAGTCATTGTGTATTATGAAAACATTATCCATGTGTCCTAATATCATTTATCCTATATATTTTATCAAATAAACTCTAAAAATCTCATTTTTAGTCTTCCTAACTTTACCTTTAGTCAGTGATCATTGATCTGTGATTTGTGCTATCGATATTGAGACAATTGGCAGCTCTGCATGCCTTCTATGGACCCTTCTTGTCAAAATCAATGAACTTATTCCAATTTTTATTCCCTCATGTATTATTATTACCCCAATAATATTTTTAATTGATATTCACCATTGGATCACTATTTACATGAATAATTATTGATCATTGATCTTCTATCAAATCATCATGATTGAGACACATGTCACTATTACATTCAATATCAGGAACCTTAGACATATTCACTTCATGTGAAATATTGGATCACAATATAGATGATGAATTCTCATTATTAGACATATATTTATTATTTTACCCCATATTTTAATAGAATTAAACTTGATAGTTTCTTACACATCACAATCTACAAGAGCAACTTTGAATGTTTATAATTTGAGATAGAAAATACTTCGAGAGTCCAAATGTTCAAGGTAATTTATTGGAACTATAGACAAAATCTCCATTAAAACCTTTGACCATTGTTGAATTTTTGAGTACTTTCACTAAATTCTAAAAAAAAATTATCACTTATATCTGTGTGATGTGCAATGATGGTTTAACTTCTCTTAAGCTAGAATATGCATGTTTCTCTTTCTAAAAAATCAAATGAGACACCAAAAATTCACCAAGACATCTATATATTAATCACAACTTCATGTTTTTACTTATATACCTACACATGTTCCATATCTCTTCAATCTATCAAACATGACTTCTTCATCATTCATGCACTAGTACCACATGCTCTCTTTGACATTAATGATAACCTAAGACATTAGAGACTACTTTGATGAATTCCTTTCACTTACATAAACACTCCAAGAACTCAAAATAAACCATAGGGTATATGCAACATGACCATACCATAAATAACATCTACCATCTACCTATCCAAGTATAACACTAAAGGCCTATGCAATAACATTGAAGCACACTTTGTCATTGTCATTCTAGCACACATGACATCTCATCAACATCCCTGGTCACCTTGGAGACATCATTGATAAACCTCCAATAATCTCCTCCTTTATCATTGATGTCAAACACCAATACAAATATTATTCTTACACTTTATCTCCCTCTTCAATAACTTTCTCCCCCTTTGACATAATGATAAAGTGAGCTCAGCTTCTGATCTTCTAAACTTTAATAAACTTTAAGGACCAATAATAGGAAATGAACACCTCTAAAAGATTATATAAACCCCCTTAACATTGTGCATACCTCTTCTTACCTTGAGATTACCAAGCATGCTCCATGATTACACTCCTCTTTGATCATACATAGATTTTATGAAGACAAAACATACATGAACATCAGAAACTACATGAACTCACCTTGAGAAACATTAATAGGGACTCCCCCTAAGTCACCTGAGCTTGGGCACCCTTTTGAGAATATTTAGACCATTTCTAACAATGATGAATCAACATAATTACCTTCATACCTTATATCTCAAATTATGCTTCATAGTCCTCTGATCCTAGGACTTGACCATTTATAAATCTCCCCCTTTGTTTATGCATGAGGATTTAATATATTGTCAAAAATAGATGACTTGGGTTGATCAAGTCATCTTACAGATATGCTTGAAATCACAACTATAGCATATATCTTCATATCTCCACCATTATTGATGCATATCACATATGTTCCTCCTCACATCATGCACATCTCTTCAATTATTTAAAACTATCTAAGTTAGCTCCCCCTAACTCCATGCTTCACCTAGATCATGACATATTTAACAAGACTTCTTAATAAACTAGATCTCCTAACAACTCTTCAACACTGTCCACACAGTCAATATCCTTATGAAGCCACCAATAGATCTCATATCTTAATTAGATCAATTTAAATAACTAAATTAGACAATAATAACTCTCATATAGATCTCAAAACAATTTAAATTTATCCTCTACAATCCATCATGGTTTAGAACCTTTTCAAATCACTCTCATTGAACTATCTCATCTTCAAAATACTATGAACTCCATGATAGACACAAATTTTCAAATACAATACTCTAAGACCTTATTCATAATATCAAGGATATGAAAACACATTCTCCTCATCCTCCATATCAATCTTGTCTTTCATCTTTTAACATTTGATCAATCAATTTAAAAAATAAAAATTGACAAGTTCTTATCTTCAAGACCAAAAACCATTAACACACTTTGATCACAATACAACATGAAAAAACATACCATTCCACTAAAATATAACATTTTGAAAACTCGCCATCCTTGATTAGACACATGTAGACCTTCATTCCCTATGTGCAAACCTTAAATACATAGCTTCATTCTTAACCATATTGACCAACTAGACCATTCATCAAAGATTGACTAAAACTTTGACTTTAGTATCACTATCCCTGAATGTCTTTTAAAACATTCTATCACAACACTTTGGACTAGTTACATAAAACTCATTTCCCCTCCTTAACAAAGCATATCTTCTCATGACCTTTCTTATCCTAAAATATCAGCCAAAACTCAACTAGCATCCACTATGCTTCCTTTTACTGATAAGTGTGTCCTTAAAGCCTAAATAGAGACACCCCTAACCCACAATGTCTTAGAATAATGTGAAACCAATATTTTCCCATAACTCCTCATATTATTTATCATTGTTTGAAAACTTGAACTAATGATTCTTCTTCTTCTTCTTTTACTTGACTGAATCAACGTGTTTATCTTCTTTATCACTTTCCTTTTCTTCTAGGATGGTATTGACAATACATGGAGAAAATAAATATTCTTGGCATAACTTTTCACTTGAAGTATCAATCTCACATTTTAGAGCATCAAAACTTAACATTTTCAACTAAGACTATTTATAGGAAACTTGCTTAACAACATTACGATGTTCACTTGTATCCTCTTCATTCCAAAAATGAGCAGAAAATGAGATCTCATAATTCTCTTCAACATCTGTAGCATTCTCTACCATGTCAAATAGTCCATTTGGACCTGTAAATTGATCATGACACATACTTTCAACTTTTAGTTTCCATATTTTAACTTGTCTTTTGCCTTGTACTCTAGGAGCTTGAAATGACTTATTCTAACATGATGTCTTTTGTTTGTACAACTTCAAAATGTGATTAATTCCTAGACAATTGTATCAAACCACTTTTCTTGATGGAAACTTAGCTTGTCTTACCTTTTTATGACAAAATATTGAAATTTTTCCTATGTCATGAAAATTATAGCACTCACTTTGACTCACAACACTTGATTTATGATTTCATTCATAGTTCTAAGTAAATTCATTCCTAGAAGGTCTTCTACACTCTCTAGCCTTATAACTGAATTAATTACAAGTGTATCACTAACCATTAAAGTTTACATACATCATTGCATTTGGTTGTGAATTTGATTTGTCTTCCTTATATTAGCAACTTAATTTCTTGATTTATTGTTGATCTTCAAATTATAATTGTTCTTTCTACAAAAGTCTTCAAGTCATCATGAGTAGTATTCTTTTGCTCTCCTATGTATCCAAGACCAGTTCTATCACTTGCATATTTTTTACTACTCAAAATTTTATCTAGATTAATTAATCCCTTTTCAAACTTCACTTGACTTGAATTATTTTTCAACTCATCTCTTAAATAACCAATCTCATTTACATACTTTAAGCATTCAACTTCTTTGGCCTTCAAGTTTGCATTTGTAGTCTCTAATTGAACACTAAGAATATTGACTAAATTTTTATAATATTTGAAGTCTGCATATATTATTTCCTCAAAAACACTAAATTACACATCATAGTAATTTATTTGAGACTTAAACTTCTTTTTTTTATTCTTCTCAATGTTTAGATCTTCAAGGGCATTCATCAAATCAATCTCACATATTACCTTGTCTTCGTCATCATCTATATCACCTAAACACCTGCAAACCATGTAGATTATTATTGATATGAGTAGCTACCTTCTTCAGCCATGAAGAGAGATTCATATTTAGTAGTACCATAATCTTCATGATCATTCCTAGAATCACTACCATCATTATCATCAACTGAGTAGTAATATCCCTTGGTGTAGAGACTCTTATTATCCTTATCAAACTTATTTAGTCCATTATACATTTTGAAATTGTTCTTTCTCGTATCAAAATTTTAAATATTGTTGTCATTATCATGATATTATTAATTTTATTCATTATCATTTTCCCTATGTTTATTAGGACACTTGTTGGAAAAGTGACCTATCTCTCCACAATTGAAACATTTAAAGGGAAGTTTACCCTTAAACTTTCTTGAACCTATTTTTAGTTTTCTTGTTAACATAGCTATTAGCTTATCATCATAAATATAAAAAATCTCATCATACTTGACCTTATTACCTTGGAACTTGTTCTTTAACTTCTTTTTTGCACTGAAAGTTAATTCTTTCTTTGTTAGTTTGTCCCCATTAACTCTCATCTCATAGGCAAAAATAATGCCATATAATTCATCCATCTTCATTTTGGTGAGATCATGAATTTCTTATATAGAAAAAACTTTTGAATAAAATTTTAAATTGAGAGAACTTAATAACTTTTACACTATAATTCCTTCTTTAATAACCTCTCCCATGCCTTTGATCATGTTAATTACCTCATCAACTCTTAGAAGATAGGAAGCCATAGTATCCTCTTCCTTCATTTTGAGAATTTAAATCTACCTTCGATAGGTTTGTAGTTTGGCCAACTTGAATTTTGAATCTCCTTCATAGATGAGATTTAATTTGTCCTAAATCTCCTTGAGATATTTGTAATGGATTAACTTGGTGAACTCAGCCTTTGAAGGACCAAAAATGATAACATTTTTAGCTTTGTAATTGTTCTCACTTATCTTCTTATCTATAACACTAGTTGGAGGAGTAGATGATATGGAATAACAATCCAAAATAGATTAACAAGTGTCAAACCCTAATGATATGATGTAGGTCTTCATTTTTTCACTCCAAAAATCATAATTGGATCCATTGAATAATAAATATTACTTAATAGAGAAACCTTGAGAGCTTGTCATTGTACCTAATATTACATTCAATTAGTTAAACATCTACAGAAGGTCCTATTATAATACCAATTATTATAGATATAATAACTATGGGGATGCTGAATTAGTGAATCAAGATATCTCAAAACTTTAATCTAAATCCTTCAAAATCTTAGTCATATACCATAAGTAATCAAAAAGCAAATAACCCTTTCATAAAAATGAACATGAAAGATAATCAAGATAACACAAGATATTTGTGGGAAACACTATTTGGGGAGAAAAACCACTTTCAATCTTGAAAACACAAGGACTAATTCTCCTATAATATGATTACAAACATGAGACTTTAGTGAAGCACCTACTTGACAAGGAGAACCGAGCCCTAAAGATGACAAACACCAACTTGCCTAAGATGTTGAGTACTAACACAACATCTATGAAATTAATAGCTCCAAAAATATTATTTATTCTCAATCTTATGGAAAAATCCTAAAAAATAACATAATCCTCTTCACTCATTCAAACCTTCAAACACAAGCAAGGCATCCAAAACCACCTTTTAGATCAATCTACACATTTTCACTTATTATCATGCATAAAACCTATAAATTCAACATTATAATTATGACCATAAGGTCATAAATGAAATCCAAACTCTAATATTCCTCTCAAGACATCCACATGTCTCTCACAACCTTCATAAATCTTTTTCTCACCTACACACTTTTCTCAACATCTATAATTAGTCCAATTAGACCTTGTATTTATACCACACTCTTCCTTTAACCCATATTATTTATCCAAGATGATTTAAGTACTATTTTTACCTTTTAAATAAGTCTTAATACACATTACATGGGTAAAACACTCCATTTTAGGTTATCCATAGTCCTTAAGACTTAAATCCTCCATTAGGACTTAATGAGACCCAAAATAATTTGACCTTCACATCCACACATTTACTTGAAAAATATTAGACCACTTTTAGCTTCCAATAAAACTTTAAAAAATATATAAAATACTTCCAATATTCCCTTTATTACTTCCACATATCTCTATGTCACCTAAAACTCAACTTGAACCAAGCCATTCTAAACTACTCGCCAATAGGCTTAGAAATAGAAAAAAATATTTCATATAGAACTTAAAAAAACTAATTAATAGATAATAAATGACCTATTAAACATATCCATGTTAATTGGACACATTAACTTAGGCTCTAAGTACTCAAAATAACTCTCTCATGATGACCACTCAAACTAGTCACATAGAGTCAAAATACAGTCAAATAATTTTGACTCTCCATATTTTATCAAGGGTATATATATATATATATATATATATATATATATATATATATATATATATATATATATTTTACATATTCATATTCATTTTTTTACTTAACTCTATTCATAACACCTTCAACTTACCTCTGCAAAATGGTCACTCAATTTGTCAGTGCATTCAACAAGTATAATCAAATTATAAGCAATTATTCACACTAAATATGGATTATTAAAATATATAAAATACACACAAATTATCCTCATAAATTATATATCACTCTCTAATATATAGTTCTCTTGTAACAACTTCAACTTACCTCTACAAGATGGTCACTCAATCTGCTAGTGCATTCAATAAGCACAGTCAAATTCTAAGCAATTGTTCACACTAAAGATGGATTGGTCAAACCTATAAAATACAAAAAAAAATTCCTCATGGGTATATAAAAATATGTAATATATATTTATCTCATAACACCTTCAACTTACCTCTGCAAGATGGTCACTCAATTTGCCAGTGTATTCAACAAGCACAATCAAATTCTAAGCAATTATTCACACTAAAGATCGATTGATCAAACCTCTAAAATACAAAAAAATGGTCCTCATGGAGTATATAACACTCTATAATATATATTTCATCTTGAAAAAATAAAAATACTATCAATAAATATTGAGTTATCCTTCTTGGGACACTTACATCAAACATGCAGTTAACTTTGAATCTTAATAACTATAATTATACAATCATTAAAACCTTCTAACCAAATTTTTTGGATGCACCTTGAAGTAATTTACAATTTTATTTTAAATTCATAATAAATTCATGCATATTTCCAAATTTATGGCTTAAACACTATAAACTTGTGTATCCTTTGTTAATTTGAATATTATAATGCTAATGGTCATTATGTATTACAAAAACATCAGCCACATGTCTTCATCTCATTTCTCATAGAAATTTAATCACATACACTCCATCAATCTCATTGGTAATATTGATAAATTTACCTTAAATTGTTGATCGTTGATCTTTGACCTATACTACCAAGATTGAGACACTTAGTATCCTCATGTGCCTTCTATGGACCCTGCTTGTTAGACTCAATGTGTTTACACCACTTGGCAATCCCACATGCATTATGAGCACCCTGTTTGCTTATTGACTTGATACAAAACACTAGATCACTATCTTCATGAACACCCATATGTTGTTGATCTTATATCAAATCATCATGATTGAAACACATGTCAATAACACATGCAATCTCAAGAATCTTTGACACATTGACTTCACACGCACTATTGGATTATAATTTGGATGATGAACTCTCACCATTAGATCTATCTTAACTATTTAACCCCAAATTTCAATGTAGTTAAACTTGATGGTCTTTGGTACATCACAGTCTATAAGAGAAACTTTGAAGGTTTATAACTTGAGCTAGAAAACACTTCAAGAGTCCAAATATTCAAGGTACCTTCTTGGCACTATAGACAAAATCTCCATGAAAACCTTTGACCATTATTAAATTTTTGAGTACCTACATTAAATGTAGAAACTTATTGGATCATTCATATTTACATGACATGTAGTGATGCTCTAGTTTCTCTTAAGCTATAATATGCATGTTTCTCTTTCCAAAAAATCAAATGACACACTAAAACTTCACCAAGACATATATGGTTGAATCATAACTTCTTCTTTGTCCTTCCAGACCTACACATGTGCCATATCTCTTCAATTTATCAAACATAACTTCTTTGTCATTCATGCATTAGTAACACATGCTCTCTTTGACATTAATGATAACTTAAGACATCAGTGACCACTTTTATAAATTAATTTCACTTCCATAAGCAATCCAAGCACTAAAAACACCCCATAGGATCTTTACAACATGACCATACCATTAATAACATCCAACATTTTCCTATTCAAGTCAAATACTAAATAACTATTGAATAACATTAAAGCACTCTTTATCATTATCATTCTATCACATATGGCACCTCATCAACATCCTTGGTTACCTTAGAGACATCATTGAAAAACCTAAAAAAAACATATAGCATGATATAATTTTATTAAATCTATAGCTACCTTAGATATCCTTATCTAGTTATTTTTTATACATTGCATCGACTAACTGAATATAGTTCATATATCCAATCACACCATATTGGTCAACCAGATAAAAATTCTTATTTCCTGGTTCCATTCCATAATATATATACATCATAATATGGTCTTATTTTATTATTATTATTATGAATTTAATTACATCAACTAGCTTGATAGAGTTGTGGTTTTATCTTTCAAAATGAAACATATTTTTAAAATAATTTGAATAGTAAACTTGCCAGGATTTTAAAGCATTTTATGACAAAAATATTAATAATATGTAATTCAATAATCTCAATAGTGTTTCCAAATATAATTATATTCATTATAATTTTTATATCTCTCAAAATAATTATACCAATGATTTTAACATGGGTTCTACTAGCCATATGTTATGAGCCATATAACAACCCTATAACACTAGATGAGGTCATCTAATCTAAGACTATAAGGCTGAATAGGAATGTGACATATAATAAATAGATAAAATTAATTTTTTTTATAATATCATATTGACCATAGGGGTATGGATCCTTTAGTTTTATATAACATCATGATGGCACCCCATATGGAATATCTTCCTTCCCTTAGTTAAAATTTTCTTACATGACTTAAAAAAATAAATTTGTGACTTCTCTATTTCCTTCCTCATCCATCATGCCTAGTATAACTACTAATATGGAGTTAATTATTATATTATTTAAAACATATAAGTATATAGGGTTAGTTGATGTAGTCAAAAAATTTGGAAACTGTATTGTGATGGCCAATATAGTTGGGCTGAATTTTTGTTAAAATGTATGGGGGTAGTGAAGATGATGATAATAAGAAAAAATTTAAAAATGGTCAGACTAGGTATGATAATATTCATGTAATTTTCACCAAAATTAACCCTTAGTTCCTTAAATTTTAGACATTTACATAGATGGTATCACTCCTAAAATATCCTATAATGTATTCACCAATCTTGATTTGCATTCGAAGGACTTTGTAACCTATATGAAACTAATCCAAAACCATGATTCATTAACTTATCTTACTCAAAATCATATAAGACTAAGATAGTGACCAATTATTATATGATAAATCAGTACACACTAACTATGATACTCATAGTATATTAATAATAATTATTTCTTACACAATACACCTAATTTTTTCTAAAAACTTGGGAACCATTTTTGCTTTTGTAGTCTCCCCTGCTTGATCTCATGACTCATTGGTATTAGCACTCTTAATTACCCTAGTGATTCATATTGTTTTATATTCTAAATTAGTTACTAAAACCATCTCTATTGTAATGAACACATATGTGTTATAAAACTTCATATATAAAACTTAGCATGAAAGTGGAGTACTGACCTCCCAATTTACGTTTAAAACTTGGGTTTCTTAACTATGTTGGCCTGATCTAGGTGTCACCTCAAGTTTTTTGTCATTATTGACCCTAAAACCTATCCCATTATGATGACCAATTCTGAATGGTAAAGTTTCATATAAATCACTTGGCCTTGAAGTGGATTCTATCTACACTCATTCCCACTTAAATAATCTCATTATTTGGATGTCTTATATCCTTATAGTTTGTTTAGGGGTTCACATTGATTTATGTGCCATTTCATCCCTTTAAACCTCTCTTATAATATCAACCAAACTCATTTGAGTCATTTTCATATTTAAAATTTTTGGATCCTCATATTATACTTGCAATGTCTTGTCAATCTCAAAAAATATTGCTTGGAACCTTGAAAAAGTCTTCCTATATATGCTTTTAGAAAATCTGAAATGTTAGACCTAATTGGGATTTAAACCCTTGATTAGGCCTTCAAAGTCATTATATGCCTTATCTAATTCTAAATGGACCTTTTATCCTACCTAAATCTTATTTGATATAATTTTTGGCTCATAGACCTAAATGGAATTGTAAATATTGATAAGGTCTAGGGCATTCATAATATTCTATCCCTTTCATAATTGGGAAATTATCACTAAATAGGTTAAAGTGTGTTTTAGTCTTATATTTATAGGTGTAATTAGAGTGTTGTTTCAATTAGATCAATGGAGATTACGTATGTATTAGTGTAATTCTTGTCAAGATATTTTTCCCACATCAGTCTAAGGCTTAAAGTTATGTGGATTTGCTAGTCCCTAGCTAAAATTTGGGTCTAAAACCTTGATTAGGTCTAAGAGAAGGGTTATTAATTTTCATTATTGTTATTTGGGGTAAAATCCCCACATAAGTCAAGGGTGGCTTTATTATGTGAATTTAATGTTAATTGGGGATGTTGATAATGATTAGGTCTGTGACATTTAAGCTTGGAAGGTCATAGCTCTAATTTATGAAATTTTCCCAACAAGGTCAAATCTTAACCTTTCTTTATATCCCTTTGATAATCACATTTTAAACCCCATAATACACTATAGGCCCCTTTGAATAAGTATAATGTTATGTCAATTTTAAACCTTGGATAGAATGTGATCAAACCTAACAAAAATATCACTTAGATTTAATTAGTGGTCCAAGACCCAATTAGGTCATTACCCCCCCCCCCTCAAATTCAAAATTTGATATTTCTCACCATTTTAAAATTTGAAAAGGTAGTGATACTAATAAAATAAGTTTGGTTAGGTCATAAATGCATGCCAAAGTGATCCTTAGTTATATTTAGGCTTCTCAAGCTTGATTAGAACTAAGATTTTTTAAAATTTCCCATCAAGTAAAAAAAGAGCATGTCTATTCAAAATTAGAATCTTTCAGTTCATTTTTCCCTATTATATTTCTTTCAATACTTATTACTCTGGGGGTATAACTTTCACCCCAAGAATGAGCTTTAAAAACCACTTAAACCACCAAAAACATATTTCTACTATTGATGTTTTGGTCCCATAAATTTCACCTAATTTGAATTGATAAAAAATCTCTCACAACTAATTTTTATGATTTCTTGTACCCAAATAGGTCTACTAAATAAAAAATTATGCCTCCTAGTAGTTTTTTGGCTATAACACAGTCCCATCTAACTCATTTTGCAAACTATCAGAGTCAATATAAATATTAATCCAACATGGACATCCAGGTGCTTCTAGTTTCCAAAAATTCCTCATTTACAATGATATCTTAATGTTTTAAGTTTATAGATTTCCTATGGATCTTTTAATCAAAAAAATTAACTCTTTTCTTTTAATCTTTTTGTAGGCTAAAATGGAGAAAAAAGGCAAAGTGAAAGGATTAAAAAAGTGGGGAAGAGTTTGTGTGGGAAATGAACTGATGGAAAGTCTAAAAATAATTTAAGCCCTACCCATTGTAAGGGTTGGTTTTTTGTTACTCCAAAATGCTCAATGTCAAATTCTTTTTTATTTATTTCATAGTGTTATTTCATATCCCTCTTTTGTAACCATGTAGTTATGTTGGTGATTTGTATCAATTGATCATGATGAATTGTAAAACAAAAATAATTATAATAAAATATTATGGAATTATTATTTTCAATCTGTACATTGAGAATAGTGGTTGTCTTTTTCTTCATTTTATGTTTCCCTTCAAAGCTTGAATCAAATTTGTGTGTGATTGTGCATATGAAAATCAAACTAAGGAATAATTTATGTGTTCAAATGATTGATAAATAATAATTCTTCCTTTTTATTATAGGCTTTAACTATTTCCACCTTTTTCATATTTTTATCAAATCTATTAAACTAGTTTTATTTGATATCAATTTTTCTGTACACATTCATCTTGATTTCTTATTTTTTCCCATTACCACTTTTTTTCCACATTTTTGAATAAATAAATGTATGGTAATGAACAAATAAAGTTATAAATTTTAACTAATTTTTATCTAAAACCCTAAATTTTCATTTGGGTAAATATACAT
Source organism: Torreya grandis (assembly GCA_037957365.1). Lineage (NCBI taxonomy): Eukaryota > Viridiplantae > Streptophyta > Pinopsida > Cupressales > Taxaceae > Torreya > Torreya grandis. The sequence goes on from JARHVA010006898.1 coordinate 220,515, forward strand.
TCATGCTTTGTTGTTTTCAATATCTCATTAGAACCTAATTGGGTAAAAAATGAAGTCATAATTGTTGTCACTCAATATTTTAACCTAGATATAGTTTTTCAATACTAATCTAGATTGTGTGAAACATTATATTACATCTAGTCCTATGGGTTTTCTATAGTGAAGGTAAACATCTAGGTTTAAGGGCTAGCTCATTATATTACTATTTGCTTACTTATCACCTACACTACTTGATTTATTGGATGAAAGGGATAGAAGGAACATGAAATTAAATTACCTAAATGAGGTGATACACCAAAATAATCTCCACTAGACTACCATACACTTTCACTAAGAAACATGACTCATAACACTAGTCTCAACATCCTAGATTGCTTTAACATCAATATTTCAAACATGGAGGTGATATGCATTGTACTACTCAAGGTGAGTGAAAAAAAGGTCATATTCCATACACTAATACTACTTTTTACACTTAAAGATAGAAAAACAAAACTTGAATAAACTTCATGTGACTTTTTAGAGTGAAACTACTTGCATCAAACATGGAAGAGTAAAGAGAAGGCAAGGATATATACTTATCACTAGGCACTTGACTATGCACCACTTCACACACTTAGACAAGAATCTTGTGAACTTAAAACAAGATTGTTAATATTTAATAAAAATTAATATATAGTATTAAAAATAGTAGGGCTTCACCATACAGGTGTGGATTCTTTTACAAAATCCAAAATGGCTTGCATTTATAAAGCATGTGAGAAGGGAGAGAAGAAGGAAAGTGGAAAGGTCACAAATACAAGTGTCAAGACTTAAAAATAGTTAAATTTTGAGATAATGTAGTGGATAAAATACACTGAATGTCTTCTTAGACAATTGTTCATTTGAAGCATGAAAAACTTTTCAAACCAACATAGAGACTCTTCAACTAGCCTTCTTAAAGTTGACTTCATGATGAGTCATCTCTTGATTGCTTGAAACTGAACTAAAAATACTTGAAACATATACATTATCTTAGGGAGGTTAAATATATATATACATATATATATACATATATATATATATATAATAGTTAATATATACTCCCCTAATTAATATCCTTCCTCATGACACTTCTTTTCACCATCTGAAGTCACTTAATAGACTTCTAAGTGTAGACCAACACACTTGTCACCTATGTGACTTAAAATTGCTCAATCAAACCCATGTAATAAGTTTTAGGACACCTTTTTATAGCCCTAATTCCTTAAAATTCATTATTTATACCTTAAAAATATCCCCAAATGGACCTTTCATCTTCTCACTAGACAGTCACTTCTCATTTTCACTATTTGTCCAAGACTACCTATAGTGAACTATGTAACAGAGGAGTTTCTATGCTTATATGTGGTGAGAATTAAACATATGGATTTATAATAAGTCCCTATTGATATCTTTAAATTTCTCTCACATATTCATTATCTTTTGTACCTATAGAACAACCAAAAACTTGAAAAAAAGTCATATTTTACCTTATCAGTATAAGTGATAGTACAAACTAGCTAGGTGGGAAGAAGTATAGGAGAGTGATAGACAATGTTAAATAAATTTCTAGCCCATTTTAACACTTTTAAATTCATATCCATTTTTTTATTCTTCATTAGGTTCTAATAAGGGTTTTAGAAGGGTTTTAGGAGGATTTTTTTTTAATGATAGTTCATAAAAAACTAGACATTACCCATTTATCCTATTTATTAGAAGTAAAACAATAGAGATATCCTTCCAAACATTTGTTGACTACCTCAGTTTGTCCATAAGATTAAGGATGATAAGATTAACTATGAGCCACTTGGGTACCTAAACATGTAAATAGATTAGTACAAAAAATACTAGTAAAAATGGGATCTCTATCACTAATAATGATCTTTCGGGTCCCATGTAGTTTTTGAATTGTATTGAGAAAAGGATAAGCTACCGTACTATCAATAAATGGTTGGGATAATGAATAGAAATAAGCATACATACTAAGATAATATACAACAACCATGATAACATTTTGAACATCATATCTTTATAACCCTATAATGAAATCCATAGATACCTCTTCCCAATGCTGGCTAGGGATAGATAAAGGTTTTAAAATACTTGTAGTTTTGATGGTTTTGCCTTTGTTTTATTGATAGACCATACATTCAGTGACATATTTCTAGACATCCCCCTTGAGACCTTCCCAAAAAAAATCTGACTTGATTCTGTGATAGGTTTTCAAAAACCTTGAATGACCCCCAATTGGATTTGCATGAAGTTCTTAAAGGATTTTTTTATTTAAGAAGAGAATTCTTACATAGGTACAATATATCTTTATACCATAATGCATTACCTTTCCGTGTGAGTTTTTAAAATCCACCTAAAATTTGATAAATATTTTGAATCAAATCATGAGTAGTACTATCATGTTCCCATTCTGATCATGCTTCCTCTAGCCAATCTAGCTGTAAAATGGTTATGGCACATAGTAATGCCTCTACTAATTAATGTTTTATAGATAGTGGATCTACCACCACATTGTTCTTACCTTTTTTTTAGACTATTTAAAAATCATAGCCTAACATCTTAGTTATCTATTTATGTTGTTCTTCAGATGAAAACATTTGTTCTAAAAAATATTTAAGACTATCATGATCAATCTTTACCTGAAAGTGATGATCCATTAAATAAGGTCTCCATTATTTGATTGCATGAAAAATGACCATTTCCTTCTCATAGATGGGCTTGTGCATATTTTTACCCTTGAGTTGACAACTTTCAAATGCTAGCAGTTTAACTTATTGGATGAGTACAACACCCATACCATACCCAGATGCATCACATTCAACCACAAAAGTCTTATAAAAATTAGGAGTGGCCAATACTGGAGTAGTGGACACAGCCAATTTCAATTATTCAAATGCCTAGGTAGATACATCATTCTACTAAAAGGAGTCTTTATTTAACAAAGACATAAGTGGGGCTATAATACTACCATAATTTTTGACAAATCTATGATAGTAACCAGTAAGCCCCAAAAATCCCTGAAGTTTCTTGAGTGTCTTAGGAATTGACCAGTCCACCATTGCTTTGATTTTTTTATGATCCAATTTCACTCCTTTAGAAGATAAAAAATGACCCAAATATTCAACCTCACCAGTCCCATGTATTCATCTTTTTAGTGCCCAATGTGGTGAGCCACTAGACTCTTAGAATAATATCAGCTCCACCCATCAGAATAATAAACATGGGAGAATCCAATTAGTAGTCTCCCATGGAAAACTTAATACTATGAAATTTTCTTGAACATTTGATAGTACCACCATCTACAATAATAACCCAAAATTTTGGAGCTAGATAAATGAAATAGTTCAAACTAGTAGCCAACTTACAATGGATGAAGTTGTGTGTGCTCTTAGAATCAATTAAGATAATTACCTTCTATTTCTTAATGAAACCCATAACCTTAAGAGTTTGGTTGGTACTAATACCTAATAGGGCATGACATGAAATTGTAGGCTAAGATTTTTTAGATTCCTCCTTAGGAACTTCTACATCTACATCATGTACTTCTTCATCATCATTAGAACCTTCAATGTAAAACAACTTCTTTTCAGCACAATTATGGTCTTTGTTCCATTTGTTGTCACAAACATAACACAACCCTTTAGATTTCTTATCCTCTATTTGTCATTTTGTTAATTTGGTGGGCTATGGAAATGATGGTGCTAAAAAGTTGTGATCATGACCAGTAGTGAAATTTTTCCTTTTGACCATCTCTTTTTCTTCTATCATACGTGCCTTAGGGATAAATTCTAATATAGATGTTGGGTTAAAAATTTTAACCTTGTATTGGATGATATATTTGAGGCCACCCAAAAAAAATCCATCAAATTTCTCTTACTGACATTTTCCACCCATAAAGAGAGATTTTGAAATTGATGAATATAATCCTTCACAGTTCTTATTTACCATAGCTTGGATAATTGGTTGAAATATTTCTTAGAGACGTTATTCTGATAATGAGTTGTCAACACCTCAATAAAAATAGTCCATGTAATAAGAGCACCATACTTTTTCTTTTTAGAACATAACCAGTGATACCAAATGAATTGCTTAGGTTCCATATATAGGGATGACACCATCACCCTCTGATAATAGTAGTTTTGATGAAGCTCAAATAAATTCTCAATTTGGTTAATCTAAGTGAGAGGATCCTTACCATCAAACTTACGCATGTCTACTTTTGGCAACATCAATTTCATACTAGCATGGGAGTTGTTGAGAGGAGGATTTGAATGCTGAAGTGGAGGGTTGTTAGGATGAAACTGAGATGTGAGGGTAGATAATTGCTTAGTGATATGATATAATTCACTATGAACCCCATTAATCTCTTCATGCATCCTTAAAACATTAGGTTAAACTATAAAAAATTCATCATGCCTCGCCAAGTTTTTTATGTCCTCTTAAAGTTGAGAAATCATTGGATTTCAAGTTCCAAATTCCATGCAATCGATAGAAGGAGTCTTAGGAGTTTCTGGTGTCCCTTTTCTTCCCTAAGTTGAATAACTACCATAAATAAACCCTAATAGGGTTTTAAACCCCAAAAAAAGTGTACCAAGAAATGGTATCATTGTGATCACCTTGTTAAGATGAATCCAATGATTACCTTTGTGCACTAGAGTTAATTTTTTGATACCAAAAAAGTGTACCAAAAAAAATATACCATTACAATCATCTCGTCAAGATGAATCCAATGACTATAAGTGTGTAATGGGAAAAAAATTTCTAGACTTTTTATTTTTTCAAAAAGGCATTTTGAGCAATACCATGCTAACGAAAAAAATTAATTCTTCTTGGATTGCAAGTTATGTTTTTTTGCTTTCACTACTCCCAAAATCCATGCCTCACCAAATCCAAAAAAAATGACATAGTAAACTTTCCCAAATAAAATATCTAATACCACTTGTAATTAAATTACTTAGATATTCACATAGAATGATGTTATATTACATAGAATAAGAAAATATGAGCGGTAATTGATAATAGAATAGAATACTGGATAATATAGGAAATCCACTTCAAGGGGGAAACCTCCACAATAATGAACTAATAACATAATAACTAACATGATGATTAAATACTAACCACTACCTCCTATATATAGTATACTTATCTAAGGTTATTCCATAGGCCGACCTATCTAAGAACATAGAGAAATATAACAAGTAAATAAAAGAGGTATGTAAGCCATAAGTCGACCACACATATCCCTAGACATACCAATGCTTAAGGGATTAACATCTAACCTCTTAACCAATTAAAAAAATAATAATTTCATGACCCTACTCAAATACATGTATATATTTAAGGTCCCATGAAATGTGTTTGTACATGGATGAACATTTGAAAGTGTCTTATTGAGCTTTCTCCTACATTTTGGGTACCCCTGCCATAGAATTGGGTCAAAATGACTAACTTGGTGTAACTCTCTATGAAAAAAATGTTGTGTTCCATATTTAACTTCTTATTTATGTTCATCTACTATATTTAAAAGTTCATATGGTCATGGAAGTGAATCTAGACATCATTAGGGCTTAGGCATAGTTCTAGGCCTAATAGGCCTAACTATGCCTAACTATGTGTTTAACCCTTTTGAGGATTTAAAATGAATTGAGGTGTTATTTTTATGTATTCAATATTAAAAAAATATATATACATTATTATATAGTGCTCCAAGTCTTTTTATCATATTATCTTACCATCTACACACCGCTCATGTAGTAATCTTACTCTTAGAGTACCCTCTATCTGAGATAAAAAAAGGGCATCTATCTTAATTTAAATGATAAAATAATAACATGTATGGATTAAATATGTATTTAATATGATTTATACCAATTTTAACCACTTTTTCATACATCAAGGCTCCCCAAAACTTCAAATCTTTAAGACAAACTCATGGGACTGTGAGGACTGTGCACATAATTCTATTTAGTCCTGAGAGACTTCAACTATGACTATTGGTTAAGATATTTAATTCTTGAGAGTACCCTAGAATGTGTCCTTACCATTTTAAGAGTGTTATTATCATGTTTTACATCATAAATCTCTACCACACTTCCAATCTCACATCTCTCATTTGACTAGGCTAGTCCAAATACTATAGTCAGACTGTAGGTGACACTTCTTAGGCAAATGAGATTCATGTAGGTGTGTATTTGTGTGAGAATAATATGTATTATTATCTTGATTATCTTTGAGATAATTTTTTTATTTTCAATATTTAATATACATTTATGTCTACAAAGATTTGAACTTCTTATCTCTTACCATCAACTTTGTGGGTTTACAGTCAAACTGTAGATGTTCTATTTGGGGAATCATGGGATTCATGTACGTGATGGTGTGTCTCTTAACCCTAAAATTCACCTTATTTTATCATATTAAGGTCATTAATACCATCCCATAAATGTTTTATATCTTCTCATGACTAGATACCATAGTCTCTCTCACCATTATATGTCACTATAACTTTTTTTTATTTTTAGTCATCTTAGCACAGTGTTTACTGAGTACTTTAGGTCAAAATTATTTGAGTTAGAAACCAATCCAACATAATCTTTTCTTGATCAAACAACCACATTATTATGTGAAGACATTAACCTTATTATTTGGGTTCAAGATGGAAACTACTAGACCTTATATACTTCAAGACACTTCACCATGGAAAGACCAAGTGTATGAGCAAAACCTAATTCAAATAAGTTAAGGTAAGTTGTCTCAATTATAACTTTTCAAACTATGGACATTTTTTAAAGTATTTCTACCATAAAATGTATTTAAAATTATCAAGTTGATCTTATCTATCCTCCCATATCCTAATGAAGGTTTAAAATGAGCTTAAACACCTTCATTTCAACACTCATGTGTCTCATATGTATTGAACCTAGGCCACTGTAGATTACTTATAGGTATCACTGTGTAATATAAGACTATGTGTTAAGTTTAATTGGTTATAATAATTAATATATAACTATTTTTAAAAACATAATTATTATTGTTTGTATTTTTGAGTCTCTCATAGTCTTAAAACATTCATGTGTCATCAAAATGATTTTCCATGGCTTAGCTCCACTTTGTTGTAGGTGATAGTTGTAGGAAAACTTGACTATAGGCGATTCTTAGACCTTTCACTTCACCAATTTCTTCTATTTGAGACTCAACCTCTAAAATAAAAATTTATCATCATGATTATGATGTATTAGCACACATATCACATCTATTATAAAGACTAACATGGGAAGATAAGCCTTTCATTTGTTGAACCATTATCTACGGACTATAATGGAGTCATCTACTAGCAAGATGATGTAGTCCTACTCATTTATTAACCTTCACACATAAAAACAAGGATGAAAATTTTGTGAAATATATTTTAATACCATTTAATATCATGTATAACACTTGGATTTCTTAGATCAATGCAAATTGATAAGGAAAAAAGAGGTGTTGTAGATGTGTAGGAAGAAAAAACATCACCAACCTTATTATAAAGGGTTCATGAAGCAAAAACAACCAAATCTATGACTATTGACATGAATTTTAAGTACAAAGGGAGTAATAATACCCACCAAGTGAACTTGATTTGATTCACCTCCTTCTATATGTACCAAGTGGAAACTAGTTGACCATTTGACTTTATCTAGGAGAGAGATGGGAAAGAGGGGTTGGTTTTGATAAATTTCAAGTCTATCAAAGCTACCTGAGCATGTAAATGAATTGAGGGAACTTTAAGAGATACTTTTAAAGTCCTCAAACATGCCAAATGTGTTGTCTAAGTTTTATAAATACCTAAAACTTCTTGATCTTCTCTTTTCCACATTGAACCCATAATTATCAATTTAAAACTGCCATCTCTGACATGCACCTAACACATAGGTTGTTCAATATCATCTTGAAACACTTTTCCTCCTATAAAAACTATACCATCTCATTAAATAACTCAAAATGTGATCTTACAATGACATGAGACTACTAAATAAATGTGATAAGGGTGAAAACATAATGTTTGACCTTATTAATACCATGGTACACATTTTCAACCTAAGAGACCCCTATAAAAAGTTTGAACTATATAAGGGATTGACTTAATTTTACTTTGGGTTAAAATAGTATACATTTTGGTGATTCCTTATGGGTGAAAATCTAGATATTCCAAAATCTAGTAGCCTTCTATCCATTTGGATATGGAGTCACCTATATAGTATACTTGAAATTGATAAGCCTTTGAAAATACACCAAAACAACACACACAATAAGGAAACAAAAACACAAGATAAGAAATAAACACATTTGTTTTCTCACGAACACTTAGGGGAAACATAAAATGAATCAAACAAACCAACTTATGCACAAACTAACATAGATATAACTCTTCCTTCTATATTAAAGGGGAAGCTTGAAACATTTTTTTTATATATGAAAGTTAAGGAGTGAATGAGGCATATTTCCTTTTAGGATTTAGCATTTTTTTCTCCAACTCTTTCATGATGTTTTCCAATCTCTTTGGCATGATCCTTAATGTAACAATGATAAGTTCAAACATATCAACTATAAATTTTAATTCTTCCTACATTTTAATAGCTTCAATATTTTCATGGTACTTTTCAACTATAACTTCCAATGGTGCTTCAACAAAACATACCTCCTTGACTCCCATGTTAATTTGAATGAGATCAAGTTGCTCACTAGTTTTAAGTTCCTCAAGATCATCAAGGAGATTTATATAATACATCCAATCTTGGAAATTTTCCTCTATGATGACATCTTGCTTTATCTTCTTATGAACTTGACTTTCAAAATTACAAAGATTTTTAAGTTTTTCAATAATCTTAATTTGTTGTAGCCAATCATCCTTGTTCTATTTCTCCTTAAGAAACACAACTTATTCAACTTCATATTATTATTCCTTGAGAACTTGATCAAATTAAAATATGAATACAACTTAAAACAAGTTTGGATGGCATAATATCTTATTTTGAGAGCACACCACCAAGAGGTAAGGTAGTTTTAAGAGTGTCTTCTAACTAATCAATAGGGTGTGTAGTCTTTTGAAGGAATTTAAACTCATCACATATGTCATTGAGCCTCTACCAGATGTCATATTTTATGATAAAGTGAAAAATAACTTCTTATTCAATGGTATTTTTAGATTCAAGTTCTTGATCATGCTCATGAACATAAACCAACTTAGTAGATATAGAGTACTTATCAAGCACCTCTTATTTCATGCCTTGACTATACTCTTTGTAGATAGCTACAACATGAAAATCAACATATTTATATTTAATTAATAAAATTAAATTTTACTTATCTTCACCAAGGGGAGTCCTTATGGTTATCTCTTCATTATATATTATCCTATCATCTTATTGATAAGTTATAGCTTCAGTTTTCTCTCCTTCACCAATCTCCCATAAGATAGTCTCTCCTTCACAAAGGAATGAGGTGGAAGGGTAATGGATAAGATCATAAGTTGTAGATGGATTGGAGGCCTTTTTAATGGACTCATGTGGAAATGACAAGTTGGATTTGTAAATAGGAAAGACACCTTATTTAATAAGATTTTCACTTTGCTCATATCCTTTTTGAAGCTCTTCAACAACTATAAGTTCATTTTCAAGAAATTGGTTTTCCAACATTTTTATTCTATCTATTAAGAATTGGATATAATTTCTTTCATAATCCAATAAATAATTTATGTGATAATTCATGTGACAGTTCCATCCTAATTGATGACAGAACTTTTAGGAGCCATAACTTTTGCACCATAGCTCCAATCAACTCACCATTTGAACCATTGGAAACATAAAAATGAGGAGAACATGGTGAGATGGAATTGACCTTTTCTCAATGGATTTTGACCCCCAAAAACCCAATGTAAGTGCCTTAAATTTTAATTTTATTAGTGTAGTCTAAAAATAGTAAGTTTCTAAAACTAGTAATTCCTTGAATTCTGTATTGTTTTAAATCATGGAAGTTGAACCACTTAATCTCCCTCGATATTGGTGACTTTACACATCCTCCCCCTAATTTAATAATGCATATAAAGGAATATTTAACCAAAAATGGAAATTAGACATCTCTTCTTAGAGATAAGTATATAGTTGTATTGTGATCTTGAGTAATAAAACATCTCTTCTTAGAAAATTCATTGTAACTATGTTATATTTGTGTTCTTGAAATATTTTTCAACCAAAAATTTTGAGTTTTGGATCATTTCCAAGTATAGCTTGTTGGTTCCCAATTGCACACCTTGTAATCTTGGTCTTACAAAACTGAGAGAAAATGGCAAACAATGATGAAAAACCCTCTAGTATGTCATTGTATTCAAGGAAAGGTTTGGCATCAAGATCAGACTAAATGTAGAAAATGACTAAGAGTCACCTACAAAGGGTATGGTTAGCTCCTTGCTAATTTTGTCTCTACCTAGACTAAGGTGAGAGGACCTATGGGATAGCTTCCTCACATAGAGAGATCCTACAATTCAACATCCATGGGGATTTTTAGTACAAGAAATAAATATGATTAGGGCATAACCAAATTTTCACACTTTACCCATGAGGGATTTTCACATGAAATTCACAAATGCTCTAAGTCATATACACTCTACTAAATATATATGTGAAAGAGACTAAAATATTCATTCTATAGAACTAGAAACAATAGGGGTCAAATAATATATTGTAATGATATAATTTAAAACACAAACTACAAAAACATTTCAAATACGTAATATATTATATATTTTCAAGGCAAATAAAACTTATAGTATGTAAAGGCTATATTATTTTTATAGTAGGATAGGTTAGGATAAGCTGGATAATTATAAGAAAAGAAGGTGGCATGCTAGTGGCCTTCAAAGAAAAAGGTATCTTACAAGATTCAGGACATTATTACTTAACATAGATGTACTAAACCTCAACTGCAAGAGAGTGGGAAGTACCAAATGATCCTTGAAAGAATACAACATACACTAAAACTAAACTCTAAAAAAAAATCCATGTTCAATCCATAAACCTAGGGTGCCTTAATAATTTATTCAACAACATGTTCTAAAATAATGTATAAATGGTTTTATAACCCAGATCCATGCTCAAAATGATAACCAATAATAAATACAAAACTAGATATTTAGACAACAATATTTTCAAAATAGACTTCCACACTTCATCAACAAGAAATAGCAAAGAACCACAAGCATTTTTGTTAACTTGAATATAAATATTATAAACATCAATATTTCAAAATGATACCATGGGGACAAGCATGGTGATATTTATCTTTTGACAAGGGAAGCATAAAGATGCTCTCAAATATCACTAATGGTTTTACAACTGTAAACACCTTAGTAAGGAAGTCAAGATCTACACACATCAATTGATCATAAAAATTCATGAAGACCTAAAATAATGACCAATAACCTTGAATAGAGGAGAATCCCCTTATTTATACATTTTATATCCTTTTTCGATTTTGGGACTATGGTTCACCATTTGCAAAATTGCATAATACCTTCCCTAATTTTTCCAAGATGCTTCCAAATGGAAAACATTCCATGCGAAACCTAATATATTCATCCATTTGCAAGAAAAGAATCATCATTCTAACTACCTCTACAATGAATGGTTAATATTTGAAACAATCTTTTGATTTCATGGCTAGAGATGTCTTCATATGATCTAGAATGATAATATTCATTTGAGGAGCCAAATAGACTTTATCCTCATTTATAACCATTTAGAAAATTTGTTGGTCACTTGGCTACAAGTTGGAACTTTCTAGATAGTTTCTTTTCCTTTAGTGCATGCCATGGAAAAACCTTACTTTTATAATGATGGCATGTGAATAATCCATGGTCATGGTATAAATAGAAAATGATCCATGATTATGATTAAAAATATGCTCTTTAACAACTCATAAACCTCATTTTATTCTTTGAATAATTACTCATTAATTTTAGCTTCTTAGCCAAAGTTCATCACATATTGACACTTGGCATGCTACATCAGATAAAATTGGGTACTTTTAAGGCTTAAAATTTACTAGGCCACTTTATTGGCTCTAATCTTGGTATGTGTCACTTTCTTGTTAGTTCTGAGCCCTTTGAAAAATCCATCTTGGATCTCACTATTAGATCTACTCACTCAAGCAAATGCATGTCATTGATATTGATCCAAAAGATTGAATGCCATTGGCTATGTATAGGTCTTGTACCAAAATGGTGCCACTTGATAGCTCCATAGGCTCTTTTCATCTTAATCAATCAATATTATTACACTAAAGTGATCTTACCAAATGGTGGTCCCATGTTCACTATGGGCTTTATTGAAAAGTCTTGACTTAATACACACCCTATATTAGATTATGTACACTTGAATGTGTAGTATCAATCTTTAGGAACATGGTCAATCTTTATCCTATGACCATGTATTTAGTTTTAAACTATGCTTTTGCATTGTTATATATTTTCATCTAATCAAATGTGCATCATTAGATTCCAATCCATGAGATTGAGCATGATTTGTTCATGTAAACAATGAAAATTATCTTAAGTTAAAAATCGAGGAACAATGTAAAGCTTAAGATAAATTCTTTGGTATGAGGTTTCATTTATGTAAATGAACATGAATAAAAATTAAGGTTAAATTTTAGAATATTCTCATAGCATAATAAAATGAGGCCCTATGCTTAATAAAAAAGGACTTAGCATAAGGTTCTAACTTAAGGTTTCATTGTATTAATAAATATAATTACACTTTATGGTAAATCCCTAGACTAAGTTAGAATATAACAAAAGGGACCTTTGATCTCAAATCATTGGATCTTGTTTGGATAGATAAACACATTCTATTGTATTTTGATCTAAGGGATCAAACACCATTGGTTTCTCATTATTACGTCTAACGTGTTTACAATTTGTGTCATCACTGCTTTCACTTTGGCTCCATCTAAAATCTTGACTTAGTATGCCCCATTGATTAGAATGTGTATGCTTAACCATGTACTAATGATCAATGGGAACATGCTCAAGCTTTATTATGCATTGTAAACTTAACCTTTTAAATTTGAACTCATACCATCCAATATTTATTACCTAAGCAAAATCATATTGTCGATTGTAATCTATTTATTCAAACACTATTGGTTCCTATGGACATTGAGAGAATAACTAATTCAGAGATAAAAAATAATATAAAATTTAGGCTACAGTCTTAAACCAATATTTTTATTGATATTAATAAATATGAATTAAAACTTTAGGCTAAAGTGTTAGACTAAGCTTGAAATAAAATAAGGCTCTACTGAATAAAAAGGACCATGCATTAGTTTAGACCATGAGGATCATAGGTTGAGGGGTGTTGAGACCTAAAAGGGGATAATTATGGATTTTTAGACTAAGATTTGGTTTTGTTAATAAACACAACCAAGCCTTAGTATAAAATTTAACTAAGTCCATGGCATTTTTTTAATAAATGTTCCCGTGTAAAATGTTCCCACCTATTTTGAATTCAAATGGAAATAATTGATCAAGGGTAATTAGAATCAAGGTTTGAGGGTGACAAAAAATAAATTTAACTTTGATTTTGATAAACTAAAGGTTAGTAAAAACCCAATATTGACATTTAATCATGAAACCTAGAAATTGTCCATTTTAGATGCATTCTAATTAAGCCTATAATGTGAAGCATAAAAATCCAATGTTGGCAAATTAAGATAAGATTTAAACTAGAATCATGAAAAAATGTGATAACCAAAACATTTTTAGGTGATCTTCAGATAAAAACAATATGAAAACATACTAGTGACATCCTAATCAAGTGAATTCTCATAGCAATATGTTCTAAAATTTAGAGACTTTGGTTCAAGCTCATAATTAGGCTATTCACTCCACTTGATCAAGAATGATTGTTAAGATCAATTCATGATTAAAAAAAGTCTTACACATGCAAAATTGGGATGAAACATTAGAGCCTAGTAATGTTATGTGTGTGTTTTGATTTCACTTACCATTTGTCATGGGATTTAGAGAATAATTCCTAGAATTCATGTCTTTAACCATTGACATTACCTTAAAACATGTTGTATATTCATTAAAAACCATGGTTTAGCTTAGGGAAGGCTTAGGCAATGCTATTTTACCATCTAAGTATCCATATCCCTGACCGAGATACCTTTGGCTTCACTCAAGGCCTTGATCCACTACCAAATAGGCATCCATAGCCTCGATGGAGATTACCCAAATCACCTTCACTTAGAAATTTCCTTTTGAATTTTGAAATGAGATCTTATTTCTTTATTTTTATATACCATTTAAGCTTTTTGATAAAATTTAGGAACCATGTTAGCTAGGTTTTAGGATTTGGCCAAGTGTCTGATCTTCAAGCAATCATCTTTGGTTGCAAACATTACCCCATGCAATAAATGTTGTTTATGTGAAGGCATAACTATTATATAATAATTTAAAATTTCATCCTACATATACAATCCTCATTAGAATTAGGTTTACATCATAACAAGGCTTAATATTTTAGGGAACTACTAGCCTATTCATTGGTCTTTACTAGTCTCCCAAAAATTAAAACATCAAGGTCACATTTTAGACCCATAGTCAACCACATCTACAGTCCTAACTTAAGACGTCCCTTTTTTTGAGTGATTGAATGAATCATGAGTAGATGACTATCTTGAAAATAATTATTAATATTAAATAAAAACACATGAGAAAGTAAAAATATAATGTATAGGAGATATATAAAATGAGGATAAGAAGGAAAGAGCAAGAAAAAATGAACCAAATCCCTACACTAACTCCATAAAGAACCTACCTATAAGATCAAATGAAAGATTATTTAATATATAACTGAGCCTTGAAACATGGTTGATTCCATTCAATGGATCTTTATTTTAGATAGGAGCATTTGTATGCTTGTTCCTTCTACATGATGTAACTTGGATTCCCACCTCCATTGATCCCTTGAACTAGGATTGAATGTAGATTATTGATATATATATATATATATATATATATATATATATATATATATATATATATATATATTTGGCTCATCTCTAACATCTATGTGACTATCAATGATGTTTATGTGACCATCTAGATTAAACCTTAGTGGTTTCTAACCCAAGATTAATGTTGGCATCCTTGTAATTGGCAATGATGTTCAATCGACCATCAATGATGTATGTGAGACCATAAAAATTTAAACCCCTATGGTCCTTAACCTAGGATTGATTTTTATGTCCTCATGACCATTAATGATGTACATGTGACCGATATTTATGTTCATGCAACTATCAATAAAGTCTATTAGACCATCAAAATTTAAGCAATTTGGGTAAATTTCTTTATTTCTTTTGGTCATCAAGACTTTTGTCTTTGACACTTCTATTTTGTAGCAATCTGGTCTTTGGCCTTTTTGTGTTGGGACTTTTTTTTGGAATCAAATCCCCTACAATAATATTTCTAAAGTATTGAGCACATTTGGTCTTTTTGTCACAAATAATATGTCTAATGGAATTCCTTTGGGCCTTTTGCTATGAGAAATATTCTTCATAGAAATGATCCTTCAAAAAATTTCATCGAGTACTTTTCCCAAAACATTTGAACTTTATATTTTCTCAAAATAATGCAATTCTTTGGGGATTTTTATGTGGGAAAAATTCCTAAAGGAATTAACCCTCAAACCTTTTATGCAGGTAAAATTCCCATAAGAATTAAAACCTTAGATCTTTTGCATGAATACTTTGACCAAAATAAATAAGTCTTCAAGATTTTTGTGTAAATAATTTTACTAAAAGAATCTAAGGGCTTTATACATATGCTAAGTAAATACTAAATAACACTTATCCAATTTAACATGAAACCTAACCCCAATGCAGATTTGAAAATAGGAATATGGCTAAGGACTTAGGCATTTATACTCGATAAGGGATAAATTACTTTAGTGTAATTTTGATAACTAATACTAGGTCTCAGCTAGGGATGCATACCCACTATGGGTGTGTAAAGAACCCTAAAATGTAATAACATGTGTTACTATAATGGGCTACAAAGTCAAGACATAATAAACTAATAAAAAATCACTCGTGGTGGCTCAATAAAACATGGAGGACTAAAAAAACATATTAAGATGATCTAAAAATGAACATATGATAGAAACACAAAAGTAAATAGTGAAAAGAAGGCCCAAAGCAAAGGGGTAATAGAAGGACAAAGCAATAAAACACTATATAATTATGTCCACAGTTGAAAATTGACTCAATATATGAAGTGCTTCATATGTCTATCATTGATTAGCATCTCTAGTATTTCACCATATAGGTATCTCTATAAGAAAGTGTGTTCCTCAATATCGTAGTCAATGTAATAGGGACCCATCAAGAAGGCATCAAATTCATCATGATTTCCTTTCTCCTCATGTCTATTGTCCCAAATTAAAACCATATCACCTACTTGGAAGGTTATTAGAGTGACCTTACTATCAAATATTTTCTTCAACTTTTCCTTGAACTTGAGGTGTCTTTGATGAGTTTGTCTTATAATTTCATCAAGCTCAATAATCTATTTCATCCTACTTTCATAGTGATTGATTTTCTCATCATCCTGTAATTGTTGCATAAGTTGATAAGTTGCAACTACAAATTCATAGGAAAAACTTATTGAGCTCCATAAACAAGATCAAAATGGATTTTGCTTGTAGCTCTTTTCGGTGTTATCATATCAACCCATAAGGCAAATTTTAGTATTTCACTCAACTTCTTCTTGTTTTCTTCTAAAGTACATCTAATGATTTTAAACAAGTTATTATTATTATATTATGCTTGCCCATTCTTTTGAGGGTTGTAATTGGGAACATAGATTAATTTAATCCCATCCTCTTTATATAATGCCACTAAAGGTTTAGCTTTGAATCTCATGGCATTATCAGTAATAAAATTTTGATAGGCACATCATATCTACAAATAATCTAATTCAACAAAAAATACATAACTATCTGGTGTGTTGGTTTCTTTATAAATACCACTTCAACCCATTTCATGAAGTAATAAATTGAAACTAGTATTCATATATGTCTAGCACTTGATATAACAATAATTTATCCAATGAAATACATTTCACATTGTCTAAACAGGCCTTCAATCATCACAGGCTATAAGGGAAGAAAACCTAAAGTTTTCATCCTCCCAATAAAGCACTGACATTTTTCATAATTTATGACTTTATGAGTAAAATATTTAAACATCGATTGCCACCAATAACTAGATCTTAGAATTTTATGAGATTTAACCTTAGGTACAAAATGGCCACCACATATTCCACTATGGAAGTATTCAATTAGGTCAATACTTTATTCTTCTAGAATGCATCTTAGGAGAACCCCTACCAAATTCCTCTATGCTAATCCATTCTCAATCAAGAGGTATTTTTGGGAAACAAGATTAAGATTTCTCCTTTGATTATTATCCATGTTAGGGGGATAACTTAGATTTTTCAAGTAGTAAACAAAATCTCTATACCATGGAGATTCATGAAATTGACTCAAGGAATCATTAACATTAAAAACAATAGTATTTACCTCAACATCATGTAAATTAGTCTTAGCCATAAGCTTGGCTAGACCCATCCCTCTTTCTAATTTGGTGGTCTAAATATCCATGTCATACTCTTGTAATTTGTTGACCACCTACATCTCTTATTAGATACTTTAGTCTGAGTTAATATTTCCTTCACTGTGGTATAAAAGAGACATAAGTAACAATATTTAAACTTAGAATATAAGGCCTAAACATCTTGACAACTTTCAAGAGAGCAAAAGATTGTTTTTTCATAATAGTATAATTCAGCTTAGGACCTTGCATAGATTTGATAAAGAAAGCTATAGGTTGTTCATTACCTTCTTCATTATTTTTTAATAAGACAAAAAAAATAGTATTATATAATGTGAAAGAGAATATCTGAAATGGCTTAGTGTAAATATGGATAGGTAAAATAGAGGTAGACTTTAAATTTCCTTTGATGTCACTAAACTCTTGCATGGACTTTTCCTCCCATTTTATGAATTGTTTCTTCTTCAACATGAAAGTAATAGGTAGACTAATCTCTACAAAATTGGACACAAACCTCCTTACAAATTTATTTTGTTCAAAGAAAGACCATATTCCTTTCTTGGATTATGGGATATGCACTTTGTCAATGGCTTCAACCCTTTTAGGGTCAGTCATGACACCATCCTTGGAAACTATATGCCCTAGTAACTTGGCCTTTTATACTCTAAAGTGGAACTTATTTGGATTAAGAAAAATTCTAATCTCCCTACATCTAATCAACACTTTCTCTAGCTAATCTAAATGTTCTTCTCTAGTCATGGAGTACATAGTAATATCATCCTAATACATAACTATCAATCTATCAATTACACTTGAAAAAGCAACTTCTATAGCCTAATAAAACATTACACCAATATTCATCAACCCAAAAGGCATTCTCATATATAGATACATGCCCCAAGGCATTGTGAATGTGGTCTTGGGTCTCTCAAATTCCTTCACCACAACCTGGTTATACCCTGAGAAACTATTTAATGTAGACAACATCTGTGACCCAGTAACACTTTGTAGCAAGTTCTCCATATTGGGTAGGGGACAATTATATTTAAATAAGCCTTGTTCAAATTTTGGATATCCACACACAAGCAAATGTGACCATTATTTTTCTATATAGGGACTAAATTTATAACCCATGATGAGTACTTGATGGGCTGATTGATACCACCATCCCTCAATTTCTTTAACTCATCCCTCATATTGGTGGCAAAGATGAGGTTAATAGGCCTCTATTTTTTCATGAAAGGCTTGTTATCAAGTTAAAATGGGATGTCATGATGAAGAAAGTCTTCCCTATACACTTTTATCTCATAATAATACCATTCTAAAAAGTCATGGTACTTATTTAAAAGTTGTATGTAAGCTTGTTTCTCAGATGTACTTAGGTGAGTACCCAACCAAACCTTTATTGGATTTTCATTAGAACCCAAATTACACTCAATCATATCCTTTAAAATGAGTGTGTGTTGAGTGTTGATTATATCCACTCCATTAAAAGATGCTTATAAACTTACCAATCCTCTAGGGAGCATGTTTATCTTTAGCTAAATACCATCCTTCCTAAATAAGGTTTCCTTCCTATCACAAACCTAAACCATAGATTCTAAGTCTATGAGCTAATCATGGAACTCAACTTCATAATTTAGAAACATCTTAATCTGATCATCATCATCAATGCCTACCAATGATGAACATTGTCTAGGATTGAAGGTTGAATAAGCACCTCCACTTGATACTGATAATGAGGTCTCCAATCTACAATATCAAACTGAGCACCTAGCCCTAAAAATCTATTAATTCTTCATTGAAACTTATATCATGATAACAAATATTTAATGCATCAATTAATTCAATAACATACCACACAACATTATAATATTGTTTTAACCTTTTTTTTTGGTAGCATAAACATTATGGACTTGATTTACCACTAGCTTAGAATCACCCTTGACAATCAAACATTTAATTCCATATTCATTGGAAATTTACAAGCTAAGAAATAGTGTCTCATACTCAATAATATTATGTATGCACTAAAATGACAACTAAAAATAAAACATAAAATATTTACCATTGGGGGCATAGAAGATAACCGTAGTTCCATTACCAAGATTGTATCAAGCATTATCAAAGCACATCTTCCAACTTGCACTTTCTTTGTCAGGTTCAACATTAAGAAAAATAGCTTTTTCACTCATATCAACATTCCCAACAAAGTTTCCCAATTCAACATATGTATACAATAATTTATTTAGAGCACGTCTTGGATATTCAATTACATGTATCATCTTCGGTGCTTTAAAAAGCTTGACTAACTTACCCTCCAATAGAATATTTCATAAGATAAGTCCATATGTATGCTTCCACCCATGATAGTATCCCCCACTTAGGTGGGCAGTCCACAACTACCATGCCCATATTCAAATACTTTCCTAGATGCACTGCTAACTATACCACCAACCCCTTGACTTATCCAACAACTAGAATCTCTTGTGAGTCCATGGCATAGCACTTGTAAAATTATAACATAATCTTAACTATGATTTCATTTAGGACACCTAGCACCATAAAATTGTAAGAAGATCTAGAGTTAAACATATAATTGTAAACAATTAGACCATTGATCAATAGGGTTGTGTAAAAAGGATCCACATTCAACTGACATTCTACCAATGTAATTCCCAAATAGACTTCTAACAGAGGTTCAACAACCTCTTCTAATTCTTCATTACTTTTGGGAGGTGTTTAGAATAACTCAATTTCATTTTCAACTTATTTCTTACCAAATTTTAAATATTCAAAGGCCCTCTTCCTATGTTTAAGTATTCATAATAATTCAACAAGTGGCACAATAATTTTTAGTTGGTTCAACACTTGGGCCATATCACGTATGTCATACTAAGAAAGATGAGTATTTGGTGAAAGGGTGACAACACCTTCAACTACAATATAGTCACTTAAGGTCTAAAATGGAGTAGGCTAGGATTGATTTACATTCTTATTATCAGCCTTCAAAGGTGGATTAGATTTAACATAATTCATACCCTTAAGGAAACTAGATAATATGGGTACCTTGTTCTTGGCTAGAGTACTTGTAGGCTTAGTAAATTGGGAAATGGGAACTTTTTTAGAAGCTTGAGGGAATTTTGTAGTTTTTTATCATCCTTATTAGCATCCCTTACCATTGGAATTATAAGGATAGTGTCTTGAAGTGCAACAACTTGATATTTGCTTCTCAAGTGATACTCCTTATCTTGGGAAATTATTGTTGCCTTAATTAGTAGTTACCTATCCTCAACTAATGAAATCCCCACATCATATTTATTAATCATCATGGAGAGTAATAAGTCAAAATCATGAATGGGTAATTCATATGCTTGTGACATATTAACATCATAATAAATTTAAGGAGTTAGGAAACTTACCTTTTCAACCACACTCCAAAACTGATTAATAGTAGTAGTACTCAATTTTATGGAGGCAGTCATCTCACTTTGGGGGCTTTGACAATTAAACATCAAAATCTCATCACCAGATGATGTAGACTCAATTTCATCCACATCTTCATCAATTGGTTTGGTTGTATCACATAGGGGATGTCAAAGGAAGCACTTTTCATACAAATAAATATCAATGTCATAATATACAACATTCACCTTGGCATTTAAAATATTAGGCACTTATTTTCTAGCCCATCTATTTTGATTTCTATCTATTATCTCATCTTATGTAGGACATGTCCCTCTATCATTGTCTCAATTGTGGAAAGTAGCCCCCCTTTGTGCTTGATTTAGATTTGGAGGCCTTTATTGACTAGTGGACACATTAGGGATCCCCTTATCAACTCTATTCAACTTGTATGACATTTATTTGATAATAGAGGCCAAATTTTTAATAGTCTCCTAAAGATTGGTAGTTTTTGTGGACTGTCTTTTCTAGATTGACCAGTTTTACATCAACCGACTTATTCATGGGATTTGCCACAACCTTTATGTTTTTATAAATGTGTATGGCCATATTGAATTCCAAATTTAGGTTAGTGGGAACCTTGTCCCACAAGTAGTACACAACCTTCTTATAAAAGGCATCATAATATTTTATCAAGCACACTATATCAATAGGCCTGATATTTTTGGGTAGCCACATCATAACTTTGTTGAACCTTATATTAAAGTCTTGCACACAATAGGATTTTTTTTTATGTTTTTGAACTAAGCCAAAAAAAACCTTGGATTAATTTTATCACCATATTAAATTATAAAAACATTCCTCATCTCTTCCCATGAATCAATGCATCCATGAGGAAGGGAATTGAACCATTCACGAGTGTCTCCCTTTAGCATGTACATAAATAACTTAATTCACACATCCTCATTCTCAATCTCATAATATTCAATGATATTTGAAAGTCACTCAAGTGTTTATCACCACTCACTACATTATTCCCTTGGAATTTTTGAAAACATTTTCTTACCTCATTTAGGACTTCATTAGGATAACTTTCCATTTCATCAAAATTGATAGGTCTAAATTTGGGTACATAGAATGTAAGACACTCATTCTCATATTTTTCCATATGCCTCATTATTGGTTTAATGGGAGGTTTAATAAAAATTGGAAAATGGATATGATAGGGTGAATAAGGTGGACTTGGTGGATTGAACTTGGGAGGGGATTCAGCTAGTTGAGAAAGAGCTAGGTAATACATAGGACTATAGGTCTTAGAGTTATTAGGATATCTATGATAGTACTCAATAATGGGAGGGTCAATAAATAGTTCAAGATTATTAGAATATTTATGTCTCTCAGTAGCTAAACTTTGCCCTTCAATAGTCTTACAAATTTGTCTCCTTCATCTTTGATATAAACTTAATGGTGAGACAAGTTTCCTAGAAGAGTCACCATTGAAGTATGATCTCAATATTTGCATCTTTATAAATAGTAAAATACTCAAAGATGAAACTTAATAGAAAAATATTCAAAATAGGCACTAGTCTTCCTTGAAACTAGGTGATAAAAATTGAAATCACTACTAGAACCAAAATTTTAGAACATCACAGTTAACAAACTAACTATGATACATGATGAAAACATGCTTTGCTGAAGTTAATGATGAGATAAGGAGCAAAGACATTGGAATATTTTGAATAATGTTCAAAAGGGAAAAAACACCTTCAAACATGCAACCTAATAGTTCTTTGCAATAAAAATAGTATAAGTCAATTATCAAGCCTTAAAACATTCCTAACATATCCCCTGTGAAGTGATATAGCATTGATCGCCAAGATAGTCAAATCAGTGTAGTAACAACAAAGAACGTCTCAAGATGAAATATTTAAATTTCTCTACAAGAGTCCTAATCAACATAGGTAACTAGGAGTTTAATTTAATCCCTAGCAATGGTGCCAGTTGAGTGATGTGGCATTGATGACCAAGATAGTCCAAATGTATCTCAAATAACCCTAACTAAATTATGTATAGATATATTCAATAATCCTTGGTGAAACTAGTGATCAGGACTTCAATTTGATCCCTAAAAATAATAACAAATGATCGATGCATCATTGATGGAAAAGATAGTCAAAATGTATCTTAAATAACCCCAACTAAACTATTTATATCTCTCTGAAAGAGTCCTCAAAACACTAGTGACCAAGACTTCAATTTGATCTAGGTAATAGTGCTAGATGAGTGTTGGTTCTCAGTTATACACCTTATACACTTGGCCTTGCACACTTGAGATAAAATGACAAACAATGATGAAAAACTCACTAATATGTCATTGTATCTGAGGAAGGGTTTGACATCAAAATTAGACCAAATGCAAAAAATGATTGAGAGTCACCTACAAAGGGTATGGTCATCTCCCTACTACTTTTGGATCTGCCTGGACCAAGGTGAGAGGACTTATGGGGTATTTTTATCACATGAAGATATCCTATAATTCAACTTCCATGTGTATTTTTATCACAAAATAAAAATATAACTAGGGCATAACCAAGTTTTCATACTTCACCCTGAGGGGTTATCAAATGAAATGCATGAATTCTCTAAGTCATATATAAGCTACTAAAGATAGATGGGAAAGAGACTGTAATCTTAATTCTATAGAATATTTAATAATATGGGTCAAATAAAAGACTACAATGGTAGAATTTAAAACACAAACTAAAAATACATTTTAAGTATATAAGATCTTATGCATTTTCAAGGCAAATAACACATATAGTATGCAAAGTGTGTATTATTTTTAGGGTAAGATAAGGTAGTACAAGTCAGATAATTATAAAAAAGGAAGATGTCATGATGTTGGCCTTTAATATTTGGGTATCTTTGAAGATTCATGACATCATTCCTTAGCATAGATGTAGAAAAAATCAAATGCAAGTTAGTGGGAAATACCAAATGATATTTGAAAGAATAGAACATACATTGAAACTAAACTATCAAAAAACTCTTTCTTGTTAAATCCATTAACCTAGGATTCCCTAAAAATTTATTCAAAAACATGTCCTAAAATAATTTATAAAGGGTTTTATAACGTAGATCCATGCTCAATATGATAACTAGTAATGAACATAAAACTATATATCTAGTCAACAATATTTTCAAATAGACTATTGAACTTCATCAATAAGAAATAGAAAAAAAACACAATCATTTTTATTAACTTGAAAATAAATATTATACACATTAATATTTCAAAAAATTTCCATGGGGATAAGCATGGTTAGATTTATCTTTTGACAAGGAAGACATAAATATGCTCTCAAATCTCACTAATGGTTGTACAATTACAACCACCTTAGCAAGGGAGACAAGATCTAAACATAGTAATTGGTCCCAAAAAATCTTCTAGAACCTAGAATTTGAGAAAATGAATACCTAAAATAATAATCAACAACCTTAAATAGAGGATATGATCCTTATTTATACATTTTTAATATTTTGTCAATTATGAGACTGTGGGTTTACATTTGCAAAATTTCATAACAACCTTCCCAATTTTTCCAAGATGCTTCTAGTTGGAAAATATTCCATGTCACACTTGATATATTCATCTTTTTGAAATAAAATAATCATAATTCTAATTATCTCTATAATGAATGATTAATATTTACAACAATATTTTGATTTCATGGTTGGAGATGTCTTCATATAAGTTAGAATGGGATTATTCATTTGAGGAGTCAAACAAAATTTATCCTAGTGTGCAACCATCTAGAGAATATTTTGATCACTTGCTTGCACAATTGAAACTTCCTAGATAGTTTCCTTTATTTTAGTGCATGCCATGGAATGACCTTGATCTTAAAATGATGACACGTGAATGATTTGTGGTCATGGTATAAAAAAATGATCTATGGTTATTATTGAAAAATATGCTCTAGATGGCTCATAGACCTCATATATTTTGAATCATTACCCATCCATAGAATAATAATAAATTTAAGATTCTCAACCAAATTTCACCACATATTGACACTTGGCATGTTATATTAGATCTAATTGGTAATTTTTAAGGCTTTAAACTAAATAGGCCTCTTCATTGGCTCTAGTCTAGGCACATGTCATTTTCTTATTGTTTTTGAGCCCTTTGAAAATTCCATCTTGGCTCACATCATTAGATTTGATCACCTGAACAAATGTATGCCATTGATTTTGATCAAAAGAATCAAGTGTCACTAGCTATCTATTGGTCTTGTACTAAAATGGTGCCACTTGGTAGCTCTACAGGCTCTCTAGATCCTACTTTGTTAGTCTTTTCAAGCTAACAAACTCTTGCCAAGTGGTGGTCCCATAATAATTTTGGTATTTATTAATTTTTTTTGGATTAATACATGTAATATATCAGATTATGTACACTTTAACATGTACCATTGATCTTTGGAAATGTGCTCGATATTTACCATGCGACCATATATTGACTTTTGAACTATATTCTCACACTATTAGATATTTTCATCTGATCAAATATGCATCATAAAATTTAAATCCATGAGATTGATCCTCATTTATTATTACAAGCAATGAAAATTATCTTAATTTAAAACTCTAGGAATACTATAAAGATTAAGCTAAAATCTTTGGTATAAGGTTTCATTTATGTAAATGAAAATGAATAAAAATTTAGGCTAAAGTTTATACTAAGCTCCTAGCATAATAAAAGGAGGCCCCATACTTAATAGAAAAGGACTTAGCATAAGGTTTTAACTTATGGTTTCATTAGATTAATAAATATAATGAAATTTTAGGGTAATTATGTAGACCAAGTTAGAACATAATAAAAGGGACCCTTTCATCTCACATCATTGGATCTCTAGGTCACATCAATGCATTCTATTGGATTTTGTTACAAGGGATTTAATGACATTGGCTACTCAATACTCTATCTAGCAAAATTATGACGTGTGTCATCACCATATTCACTTTGGACTTGATTTGAAATCTTGACATAATACACCCTATCAATCAGGAGGGTATACATTTAACTATGCACCATCAATTAAAAAGAACACGATCAAACTTTATTATACACTATAAGCTTAATATTTTGAATTTAAACTCACACCCTCTAATCTTGATTACCCAAACAAAATCATGTCATTGATTATAATCCATTGACTTGAATGCTATTAGTGCCTTTGGACATTGAGATAATAACTAAGTTACATCTTATAAATAATAAAAAACTTAGGCTACAGTCTTAGACCAAGATTTTGATTCATATTAATAAATATGAATTAAAACTTTAGGTTAAATTTTTAGACTAAACTTGAAATAAAATGGGGATCTACTAAATTAAAAATACCATGCACTAGTTTAGACCATGAGGAACATAAGTTAAGGGGTTTCAAGACCTAAAAGGGACCAAACATGGATTTTTAGGGTAAGGTTTGGTCATGTTAATAAACATGACCAATCCTTGGTATAAAAATTTAACTAAATCCAAAGGCATATTTTTTAAAATGTTCCCATGTAAAATTTTCCCACTAATTTTGAATTCAAATGGAAAGAATTGAGATAGGGTAATTGGAATAAGGGTTTCAAGGTGATCAAAAATAAATTCAACTTAGCTTTTAAAAAACCAAAGGCTAGTAAAAGACCAATATTGACATTAAATCATGAAACCTAGACATTTTCCATTTCAAATGAATTCTAATTAAGCCTACAATGTGAACCATAGAGATCCAATGTTAGCAAATTAAGATAGGATTTAAACTAGAATCATGAAAAAATATGTTACCCAAACCATGTGTAGGTGATATTCAAATATAAACAATGTGAAAACATGCTAGTGACACTTTAATGAAGTGAAATGTCATAGTAATATGTTTTAAAATTTAGAGACTTTTGTTCATACTCATAACTAGGCTATTCACTCCACTTGATCAAGCACCATTGTTACTATCAATTTATGGTTAAAACAAGTCTTACACATGCAAAATTTGGATCAAAAATCAAAACCTAGTCATGTTATGTGTGTGCTTTGATTCCAGTTACCATTTGTCATGGGATTTAGAGAGTATTTCCCAAACTTAATGTCCTTAACCATTGACATTGACTTACTGCATGTTGGATATTCATTAAAAACCATGATTTAGCTTAGGAAAGGCTTTAGAATTTCTCTATCTCCAACCAAGCATCCATATCCATAAAAGAGATTCCTTTGGCTCCATTCAAGGCCTTTATCCACTACTAGCCATGTGTCTATAGCCCTAGTGGAGATTACTTGAATCACCTTTTCTTAGAAAGTTCTTTTTGAATTTTGCAATGAGTTCTTATTTTTATTTATTTTTCTTTGTATAGACCATTTTAGATTTATGGAAGAGGTTAAGAACCAAGTTAGTTAGGTTTTGGGATTTTTTTAAGTGTTTAATTTTAAATCAATCATTCTTGGTTATAAACTTTACCCCAAGTAATTAATATTGTTTAAGTGCAAGCATGACTATGCTCCAGTAATTTAAAATTTCATCCTAAATATACAATCCTCATTAGAGTTAGGTTTATATTACAAGGCTCAATATTTTAGGGAACAACTAGCCTATTCATTGGTCTATATATTCTCCCCAAAATTAAAGCATCAACCTAACATTTTAGATCCATAGTTAACCACACTTGCAGTCCCAACTTGGGAAGTCCCTTTTTTGAGTGACTAGATGAAACCCAAGGTAAAGACTATCTTGAAAAGACTTATTAAGATAAAATAACAACATAAGATATAAAAAAAACTAAATACCTACACTAAATCCATAAAGAGACTACCTCTAAGATCAAATGTAATATTATTTAATCTATAAAGAACTTGAAATGTAGATGCTTTAATTTAATGGCTCCTTCTCATGGACATGATAATTTATATGTTTATGACTTATATATGATGTAGATTAGATTCCCACATCAATTAATCCATTGAACCTAAGATAGAACTTAGACTATTGATCTCTAACTATCTCATCTTTGATGTTCACATGACTTTCAATGACATCCATATGACCATCAAAATTTAACCCTAGTGGTTTTTGATGCAGGCTTAATTTTGATTTCCTTGTGACCATTAATGATGTTCATGTGACCTTCAATTTCATAATACCATAAAAATTTAAAACCCTATAGTCCTTGATTTAGGCTTAATTTTGACATCCTCATGACTGTTAATGATGTTCACATGACTGTCAATGATGTCCTTGAGACTGCCAAAATTTAACCCTTATGATACTTGACCCAGGCTTAATTTTGAAATACTCATAACCATAAATGACAATCACATGACTATCAGTTACATCCATGAGTCCATAAAAATTTAAATAATTTAGTTAAATTTATTTAGATCATTTGGTCATTGGGACTTTTGTCTTTATCAATTTTGTTCTACAATAATCTAGCCTTTAGCCTTTTTGTGTTGGGACTTTTTCTCTACAATAATTCCCTAACAATAATCTTTCTAAAGTATGGATCACATTTGGGATTTTTTATGCAAACAAATTTTTTGATAAAATTCCTTTGGGCCTTTTTCCATGGGAAATTTACTTGATATAAATGATTCTTTGGACTTTTTCACTAATCATTTTTCTTGAAACATTTAAACTTTACATTTTTCTCAAAATAATATAATTCTTTTAGGCTTTTTGCATTTGAAATTTTCCAAAAGGAATTAACACTTTGGACTTTTTGTATTGGTAAAATTCCCAAAGGAATTAACCCTTTGGACATTTTATGATGGAAAAAATCATGAAGAATTAATCCCTCAGATCTTTTGCATTAACACTTTGTCTAAAACAAATAAGGATTCAAGATTTTTACATGAACACTTTTCCTGAAAGACTCTAAAGGGTTTATAGATATGCTAAGAAAATACCAAATAAAACTTAGCTAATTTAACATGAAAATTGACCACCAATTAAGATTTGAAAACAAGAATATGGATAAAGACTTAGGCATTTATACTCTACAAGGGCTCAATTGCTTCAATGCAATTTTGAGCACTAACATAACTACTAGTCGATATCATATTGGGTTTATTATTCAATCAACTTCCATATGTCCATCAACTTTAATACTGAATATCTCAACCACTCCATGAGATGATTAGGGATCACATCAAACTCTTCATCTCATGATCTCATATCCTCTTTATTATCTAGAAGATTTGGTATGAATGCCAATAAATATTTAGCATGAATTCGAAATAAATAAGGAGGAGGGTAATAGTGGGGATCTTCAATTCATTAAATTAGTTTCCTATCTTAATACTATAGGAATTAATATCTTTTTTTTTAAATATCTTGATTTCTAAACAATGGGGTCATCTAATTGCACATGAAATGATTGAAAAGAATCATCTTGAGGTTGATATGCATCATTATAAGGTTGGTATGAGTCATATTAGGATTGATAGGAAGACACATCTTTATAAGCTTCTTCATATACTTATTCAAGAACATCATGTTCATATCAATAAGGAATAACATGATCATGGTGCTTCCATGGCTCATAAGAATGATAACAACCTAGATATGGTTTTTGAGGGATATATCATGGGTCATAACAAGGTTTATAGGGAGGGGCATAGTAAAGATTATCTGCTTAACCATCCATATCAACTTCATTAGTTAAATAAAACAAAATAATTGATAAAAATCTTAAACAATAGATACCTAGGATGCTTAAAAATAGATGATGTATTTGGAGTCACCATTGGTGCTTGCTTGAATTATTCTAAAAGCCAATAAGAGGAAGAACACACCAATAATCCTTCCACTCTTTTGGACCTTAGTCCCACTAGGTGTGTCAAAATTATTTTCACTCAATATTTCACCCTAGAGATGGTTTTTTAATCCTATTCTATATTGAGTGAAACATTGGATTACCTCTAGGCCTATGGGTTGCCTATAGCTAAGGTAAACCTCTAGGTTTAAAGCATATATCCCTATATTTATCTTTCATTAATTATCACCTATTATAATTGATTGATTGGATGAAAATGGGTTGAAGTAACATGAAATTAAACTACCCTAATGAGGTGATATACCAGAATGATCTCCACTAAACTATTGTATACTTTCACTAGGAAAAATGATGCACAACACTAGTCTTAACATCCTAGATTGCTCTAACATTAGTATTTCAAACAAGGAGGTGATATGCATTATGATACTCAAGATAAATAAACAAAAATATAGATTTTAGACACTAATGATACTCTTTACACTTAAATATAGATAAATACACTTGAATACACTTCATGTGACCTATTATAATGAAAACTACTTAAATCAAACATGGAAGAGTAAAGCGAAGGCAAGGATAGATACTTATCATTAGGTAACTCAATATCCAACACTTTACACACTTAGAAAATAATCTTATTAAATTAAAAATAGATTAAAAATCTTTATTTGAAAGGCATATGTAGTATTCAAATGAGTAGGGCTTTGCCATACCAGTTGTGGATTCTTTTACAAAATTCAAAATGGCTTTCATTTATAGAGCATGTGAGAAGGGAGAGAAGAAGGAAAGTGAAAAGGTCATAAATACAATTATCATTGATAATAAAATAGTTAAATTTTTATATAGTGTAGTGGATAATATACAATTAATGTCTTCTTGGACAAGTTGCCATCTGAAGCATGACAAACTCTTCAAACTAGCGTAGAGACTCTTTAACTAGCCTTCTTGAAGATTTTTTCCTGATGAATCATCTATTGACTTATGTAAATCTAAATATGAAGAATTGAAACATATGAATTATCTTATGGAGGTTATAAAAAATATATAATAATCATCAAATACTCCCATAACTGATAACCTTCCTCATGACACTTGTGTGCACGATCAGTAGTCACTTACTAGCCTTCTAGGCCTAGACCTTCACACATTTCACCTAAGTGACTTATATTTTCTCAACAAAATATATGTAATATGTTTTAGGAAACCTATTTATGACCCAATTTCCTTTAAATTTATTAGGTATACCTTTAAAATATCCACAAACTGACCTTTCATCTTCTCACTAGGTAGTCACTTCTCATTTTCACTATCTAAGACTGCATATAGTGAACTACATAGTATAAGATTTTACATGATTATATATGGTGATAAATGAATATATTAAGTTGTAATAAGTCCTTATATACCTAATTAAATGGATCTCATTTGTTTATTATCTTTTATACCTACATAACACCCAAAAAATTACAAAAAACTTAGATTTTACCTTGTCTATATAAGAGATAGTATAGACTAGTTGGGTGGGAAGAAGCATGGAAGAGTGATAGACAATAGAAAATAAATTTCTAAGCCATTTTACTAATTTTAAATTCATCTCTATCTATTTATTCTTCATTGGGTTCTAGTAAGAGTTTTAAGTGGTTTTGCTTCTTAGCGATAGTTCATAAAAACTAGACATCTAACCATTGAACCAATTCCACAATTCATAAGTTCATGACCCTACTCAAATAAAAATATATACTTTAGGCACAATTAAATTCATCCATATAGGTATGATCATTTCAAATTTGCCTCTCAAGATTTCTCCTACATTCTAGGTACCCCTTCCATAAAATTGGGTTAAAATAACCAACTTGGTATTTTTGGAAGTAGTTATCGAGAGGGAAGGGGGATGAATAATTAGATAAATAATGTAAATTAAATTCCAAAACCATTACTCTATAAATAATACATTAACATAAGAGATCAATGCATAATCAAACCATCACACAAGCATATCACAAGATACCACAAGAGATTATGTGGGAAACCCTCTTGGGAAATAAAAACCACTAAACCATGCAGATGGACTATTATATTATAATTAAAATATTCAATTTATGCTAGCACCAACTAATAAAGGAGCACTAACCCCTCAATTTAGTTAAGAACCCACTTGACCTTTAGCTATGACCAACTAGCAAGGAAGATACAACCCCCTAGATGATCAAGCACCAACTTAATCACCTCCAAACTAATTTACACCTCTGGTATAATGTATAAAACACTTTATTATGTAATTATATTTCTATAACACCAGTAAACCTGCCTCTTTACCTCATACAATACACTTAGGCTCCTTCATTCAATATGACTCTTCTAGGCCTATTAGGTCCAATGACCTATGTATCCTCCGACATCAACTTGATCAAATAAAAATGAATAATCCTCTTCACATTATAATGGTCCTTGATGAACTATTACTTTCCTTTCCAAGGCTCTCTCCTTCACTTAAGTCCACACACTCTCAACTAGTGTAAATAGACATATTAGGCCTTGCCTTTATACCACAATCTTTATCTAACTCATCTTGGTCAGACAAGATCTTTACCAAAATTTATTTACACTTGTAATAGGTCCATAAACACATTAAATTCATTATAAAACCATTACATAGGTTAGATATTTCCCTTAAGACCCAAATTTTCCATTAGGCCTTAATTAGACCTAAAGCAATTAGCCCTTCATACCCAAACATTACACTTGTGACTTATTTTGAACAAATTATACATTATCAATCGATGAAAAACTTTATTTTAACTACCAATATATTTTTATTAATCTTAAATTTGGTCCACATTACCTTTTCTAACAGTTCACCACTTGAACCTCTCAATTAGCCCTTAGGCCTATTAGGCCTTCAAGTACTTAGAAAAATTGTCTCACAAATCTAAATCAAACACTAAAGTATTCCACATAGTAATATGATTATATCACATGGTTGAAACCTTTATGACCTATGAAACACTTCCAAATCGATTATACACTTCAAAATAAGATATAACACATTAAGAACACATCTTCAAAGAGATCACTTAGAATAGTCAACAAGCTCCAAAATCTAGTCAATTGTTTCTAACTATCCATACACACATAGGCATTTATTATTAAAAAAATACATTAAAAAGATACTATGATACATCTGGAACACCATAAAATTTATTTTCAATTTCAAATTAGACCAAAATACCTCCAACTCTCCTCTACAAGAATATCTCTTAGAACTATCAAACTACCTTCAAAACCGATCGATGACTCTCTATAATTTTATAGTTACTTATTAAGATGAAAAATTAATTAAATATTTCTTATTATATCCTTATAAAACTCTCAAAAACAAAAACAATATGGTCTTAATGTAATATTTCAACTTGCAGATCCAAAACAAAACATTGCTCTACATAGTCATACTAAACATATATATTAACACTAAGTCAAAATTTTAACCAATAAATAGGATTAGTAACCAATTAAAATGCATTTTAAAATGATAAAATTATTATACTACATATCCAAGTTCATTGGTTCATCTATAAACACTAATTTCACATCCCTAAGCCTCTTCTCACTCAGACTAGTTTTCTTCATTGGTTTCAATATTAGCCCTTTTAGTGAGTAGTTAACATGTATGCCTAAATTTGCACACTTTAAAAACTATTAGTCCTAAAAAGCATACATTATCATAAAATCCAAGTTCTGAGATCTTCCATCCACCCACTTGACACCTTTGACTTGGTCAATACTTCCTATAGCATCTAAGTTTTCCTATAGCTTACACTCACCTTCCTAATCACTGAGTCATATGTGGAGGACCCTATATGAGTATAATACATCATTAAATAGTAAAAATTTATAAACCACTTCATTTTGGGTAGTCAACAATAAGATTTTTAATATCAGGTCTCTATTACAATTTTAAGACCATAAAAACCTACTTACCTTCTTAACAAACATTAATAAAGCTTAAGATTTAATTTAAAAAACCAATGAAAATAATTTTTATCTAGGACCATTCCTAAAATACCCCTAATATCTTAGGTTACCATGATAAGGATGTACATTCTAGCGAACAAAATAAAAACTATCTTGGGTAGATAACTTGCCATTCTAGCACACCTAAAAGCCTAAGACCTACTTTTCCCACTTTATCCTCAGAACTAGGACCTATAAATTGGTCAACAACTTTGAAAAAATTCAAAAAATATTTGTAAAATATCCCATGATCTTATACACCTTTTAATTTTCACTTGATCCCTCAACAGGCCTCACAAGGTCTCTTAGACCACTAGGCCTAGAACTATAGACCATACATTGATTAAAAAAATTCATTAAAACCTCTTCAAATGATCTCATAACCTAAAAAACACATAATACATATTCATTCCATGCTCCATAGGTTCCAACCTTATTCTCCCTAGCGTCAACCTACTCAACATATAAGGCTGCCAAGCCTATACTACCATACAAGTTTTCTTAATGTAAAGACTAGGTCTCAACCTTGACCTTGCTACCACTATGGATATCCTTTCCACCTCATTATCATTATTCAACATCCTTAAATATTATATGACACTTCAATCTCATACAACTTTGTATCACCATGTGTCACAAAGCTTCATGTTCATGCTTATGGCTTATTAGCCCTTGACTAGGCTTTTAGGCTTCATGTTCCTTATTCTCATGATAAATGTCACTATAGCTTTCAATGTATCACTATCATCTGATGCTTCATCATTCACTAATATCTTTCTCTAACCTTATGCCTTTCATACCAAACTAGAACATCTCACATCATCCTTTGACTAAGACAACACTCATTTACTTGTCATTAATGACATCACCACTTTTTCATCACCTTTGACATCAATGACAACACTTTTTCCAAAAATATCTCCCTTTGTCATTTATGTCAAAATCTTCTTCTACTTCTCCCCCTTTTCCATTAATGACAAAGTGGACATATACTCCTCTCAAGTTCATCTACATAGTTTTCTGATCCTAAGACCTGACCATTTACAAAGTTCCCCCTTTGTCCATATAAGAAGATTTAATACATTGTAAAAACACATGACTTGGTTTGAACAAGTCATCACAAAAATTCTTGAGTTCACATTTGTAGCATAATTCTCCACACCTCCACCATGATTAAAGCTTGAAACTGAAATATCTCACGTATATTCCCCTTAACTTCATGATCCATGTGGATCATGTCACCTCAATCTATACACCATATGGTTACATATAAAAAAATTTCTTACATTATGAAATATTCATAAATATTTAAATAAACTCATTAAGTCATTGGTTCTTGATATAGATCATGGCAAATTCTATCAAATCATCTCAAACACTGGGTTTGTAAATAGCTATACAAGCATTATTCCTTTCTATATCTGAGCATACACTTCAAATCAACCTAACTTTATGATACACAAAAAAAAAGACCTAATAATATTAAAATAGTCACTACAAGATCCTAATATCATCTTTCTTCTCATCAAGTATCTCACCTTCATGATAAATAATAATAACCAACTTTGTCAACACCAATCTTTAACATTTGACATAAAAACTTAGAACCCTACTTATGATGACTCAAAGCTTGTCATCCTAAACTACTAAACCACTTTAAATCAAACAAATCATATCAAAATTTTATTTTAAGGACTTATGAGGTAATATTGGAATAAAAGAAACATGACATCTCACTAAACAACTTTTGAGGGCACTATTACAATCTTTTTCAACTTTTTAATTTTGTTGCAATGCTACAAGACAAGACCAGTTTTAGAATATTTATGATCAGCTTTAGGTCATATATAAATTATCATT
Source organism: Torreya grandis (assembly GCA_037957365.1). Taxonomy (NCBI): domain Eukaryota; kingdom Viridiplantae; phylum Streptophyta; class Pinopsida; order Cupressales; family Taxaceae; genus Torreya; species Torreya grandis. Next base: position 256,308 of record JARHVA010006898.1, read on the forward strand.
CCATTATCATATCATCACACTACCTTCAAAGGTATTAGTTTTAAGAGACCAATCTCATTGTCTTCTATCTCACTATCACCATAGGATAAGGTACTTCTCTCCTATTACCTTTATTTTTAGATCATTGAGATCAATTTCAAGACTTAAAATTACATGTAACCACACAACCTAGTGATTGACATTGGTCTCATTAACCAATACATAACATATATCACTAGTCTAGCTTCATATTTCTCTTCTAGGCTCATAGAGAGATCTCAGACTTATCAAGACATGTTTAGCATGAATCTCCATTGTAGACACCCTGCAAGACATTTTATACCATCTTCCTTGTGTCTAATTGAAATACATAGGTCATACAATGGTAATTTTCTTCAAAGATTATATGTTAGGGTTCTAAATCATGAATCTATTTGAAACCTATAGCTCATTATTCTTTACAATTTGAGCCCAATATTTAATTTTGATGAACTAAACTAATCAAGTTAATTCACCTACAAGAGAATCATGACCATAAGTTCATATCTAAACTCTTTTACCAATCACCTTGAGTTACCAAGGTCATAAAAAAAACTCTACAAGTCAACACTAGTACATTAATCATAATACCATCACATATAATCATCTTTAAAGATGAATTTCTTTATATAAACACATGTTTATAGACTAATTAAATTCATAAAAAATATATTAAAAGAGTCAATAACATTATCCAATGATTATAACATCAAAATAAGGTCATATAACAAGTTATAATTGACTTCTAATCTTCTCAGGTTTAATTTATTCTTCCCAAACTAAAAACATCAACTTTAGACTACATTAATTACACTTGTATGGAAAATCACAACTCCTAATCACTTTGAGGGTCTTCTCCATGGAGTGTACTCCAAATTTTCTTGTTTCTCAAACTTTATTTGATCAATGGAATTGATTCTATAATCAAAAAATTCCTCTCAAGTCTTTATCTTGCATACACAATCAGTTCAAATTTTAAATACAATGGTTATATTTTTGAACCTATAATGAATATTTCCTAGAGCATTAATTTGATGTCTTTTAGCATTTCTCTCTTCACAAACCCAACTTTAATGCCTTATAATTTAAGATAGACAATTGTTCAAGACACCAAACTTTTAGGGATCCTTCATGAGACTAGTAAAACCACATCCACATACATGTTTGACCAAAGTTAACTTCTCAAGACCTAGAATAAATTCTCCAAATTTATAACATTTATTTACCTATATGATATTCAATTATACTTTATCTTCTTTAGGCCACTCTAGTGTACTTTTGTCTCTTCAAAGGACACCTTGAGGTTACAAAACTTCCTCAAAGCATCTAGGGATGACTCAAAACATCCTCCATACTCTCCATGACTTTTACTATTTCCATATACTCACAAAACATCCACTTTACATCTTTTTCCATGCACCCATGCTTATCATACTCTTATTAGGTATCATGAATACCTAATAAAAATAGGACAATATTTTGACATGTCCTCAAGGTCCTTTTGTCTATAAACATAGGTTTGATCTTAGACTTATCTTCAGCATAATCCTTTTTGTTCAACCTTTATGACACCATCATGTAGACTTATATGTAAATATACAAGCTATTAAGATCACTTGTAGGTTGTCAATCCTCCTCCAAAAGGTCTAGCTATGATTAAAAAAAATTAAGTAGCTACTAAGAGAGGGGTGAATTATTAGATTAATAGTGTAGATTCAATTCCAAAAAACATATTCCATGAAGCAACATTCACATAAGAGATCAATGCATCAACAAATAATCATACTAACATATCACAAGATAAAATTAGATATTATGTGGGAAACCCTCTTGGGGGATAAAAAACCACTAAACCATACATATGGACTACTATCCTATAATGAAAATATTCAATTTAGACCATCACCAACTAATCAAGGAGCACCCACTCATCAATTTAGTCAAGCACCCACTTGACCTTTAGCTAGCACAAACTAGTAAGGAGGCTACAACCCCCTAGATGATGAAACACAAACTCAATCACCTCAAAAATTATCTCCACATTGGATATAATTTATAATTCACCTGATGATGTGATTCTCTTTCTCTAACATTTACAAAATTGCCTCTCTAACTCATAAAAGTAACTTAAGCTCCTTTGCTTAATATGCCTTTTTTAGGCTTATTAGGTCCAATGACTTATGTATCCACCTACATCAACTTATGAGATAAAAATGACTGATCATATTCACATTTTGATGGTACTTAGTGACTTAATCCTTTCCTTTCAAAGGTTCTCTCCTTAACTTAGGTCCACACACTCTCAACTAGAGAAAATAGGCTTATTAGGCCTTCCCTTTATACCATAATATTTATCTAACCCATCTTTGTCAGCCAATATCTTTACCAAAATTTGTTTAAAATTTTAATAGATATACACACACATTAAATGGGTGATAAAACCATTCCATAGGTCATTTATTTATCTTAAGATCAAAATCCTCCATTAGGCCTTAATGAAATCTAAAGAAATTAGCCCTTCATACCCAAATGTTACACTTGTGACTTCTTTTAAAAAAATTAGCCCTTAAAAATGGATTAAAAAATTAATTTTAATAAAAAATATACCTATATTTATATTATATTTGTTCCACATTACCTTTTATAAAATTTCACCCCTTGAACCTCTCATTTAGCCCTTATGCCTATTAGGCCTTCAAGCACTCAAAAACACTGTCTCACAAATCTAAAGCAAACACTCAAATATTACACATATCCATATGATTATATGAAATTTTTAGAAACATTATGACCTATTAAAAATTCACAAATATATCATACACTTCAACATAGGATATAACACATCAAGAACATTTCTGTAGAGAGATCACTCAAGATAATCAACAAGATCCAAAACCTAGTCAACTATCTTTGATTGTCCATAGACACATAGACACTTAATATGAAAAAAAAATTAAAAATATATTATGAGACCTATATAACACCAAAAAAACTATTTTAAACTTTAAATCATACCAAAATAATTCCAACTCTCCTTTACAAGAACCTCTCTGAGAATTATCAAACTACCTTTAGAACTAGTCAACAACATCTAACTCTCCACACTTGTATTTGGACTTATAAAGATGATAAATGTATTAAATAAATATTATTATATACATATAACACTCTAAAAAACAAAAAATATATTATATTAATGTAATATTTTAACTTGTAGACCCAAAACAAAACATTGCTCTATACAGTCATACTACACATAGATATATCAACACTGAGTCAACTTCTTACCACTCTATAGGATTAGGAACCACTTAAAATTTATTAAAAAATGATAAAAGTATTATAATACATCTCCATGTTAATTTTTTCATACCTAAATATTTATTTCATATCCCTAAGCCCTTCTCACTCAGACAAGTTTTCTTTATTGGTTTCTCTATTAGCCTTTTTAACAACTAGTCAACTTGTATGCCCAAATTTTCACACTTGAAGAAATATTCATCCTCACACACATACATGATAAAAAAATAAAAGTCTTAAAATATTCCATCCATCCACTTGGCACCTTTAACTTAGTCAATATTGCCTATAACATTAAATCTCCTACCAATCTAGGTTTTCTTGTAGATTACGCTCACCCTCTTAATCACTCAGTCATACCTAGAGGACCATGGAGGAGTAAAATACATATTAAAATAGTAAAAATTGATCAATAATTTCATTGTGGTCACTCAACAACAATATTTTCAATATCAAGTCTCTATTAGGGTTTTAAGACCATAAAAACTTTCTTACCTTTTTAACAAATGTTGATAAATCTTAGGCATTCATTACAAAAACTAATGAAATTAATTTTGAGATAGGACCATTACTAAAATACCCATAATATCTTAGGTAACCATAATAATTAGGTACATTTTAATGGGAAAATATAAAATCTCTCAGGTAGACAACTTGCCATTCTTACACACCTGAAAGCCTTAGACCCACTTTTCTCACTTTATACTCAAAAATGGGACATAAAACTTGTTCAAAACATTTTAAATAACTCCTAAAACCTATATAATATCTCCCATAATCTAACACAAATTGTAATCTTCACTTTATCTTTTAAAAGGCCTCATAATGTCTCTTAGACCATTAGGCTTATAACTGCAGACCATACCTTGACCAAGAAACCTACTTGAAACCTATTTAAATTATTTAAAAAAATCATATAAATTTATTATATATTAATTCCATTCTCAATATATACCAACCTTATTCTCCCTAACCTCAACCTACTCAACATGTTAGGCTACCAAGCTTATGCCACCATACAAGCTCTCTTAATGCAAAGACTAGGTCTCAACATTGACCTTACTACCACTATGGATATACTTTCCACCTCATTATCATGATAAAAAATCCTTACATATGTTATAACACATCATACAACATTATATCATCATGCCTCACAAAGATCCGTGTTCATGCTTATGACTTATTATCCCTTGACTAGGCTTTTAGGATTCATGTTCCTTATTCTCATGATCAAGTTCACTATACCTTTCAATGTATCATTATAATTTGATTATTAATCGTCACCAATATCTTGATATTACCTTTTTCCTTTCATTATAAAATAGAACTTGTGACACCATCTTTTGACTATGACAACACTCATTTTCTTGTCATTAATAACATCACTACTTTGTCATTAACTTTGACATCAATGATAACACTTTTTCAAACAGGTGTAACTCTCTAAAAACCAAGGGTTATGATCCATATTTAAATTTATCTTGAGTTTCATAAACTATATTTAAAAGGTCATATGGTCATGGAAGTGGATCTAGACATCATCAGGGCTTAGGCCTAGTTCTAGGCCTAATAGGCTTGACTATGCCTAATTATGTGTTTAACCCTTTTGAGGGTTTCCAATGAATTTAGGTGTTTTATTATATCTCTTCCATACTCATAACAACTATATAAATCATTCTATAATGTTCCAAGGTTTTCTATCACATTATATAACCATCCACATACCAAGCATGCAGTCATCTTACTCCTGGAGTGCCCTCTATCTAAGATAAAATAGAGGGCATCTATCCTATTTGACTTGCCAAAATGAGGAAATGTATCAATTAAGTAGGTATTTAATATTATATATACCATGTTTCACCACTTTTTCATGTTTTAAGACTCCCCAAAACTTCAAATATACCAGACAAACATATGGGATTATGAGGATTGTTCACATAATTCTATTTGTGCTTAAGATCTTTGAGATATGACTATAGGTTAAGATATTTACTTCTTGAGAGAACCTTAGAATGTGTCCTTACTATTTTTATAGTTTTATCATATTTTTTTCCATCTTACATCTCTTCCACTCTTCCAAGCTCACATCTCTCATTTGACTAGGCTAGTCCATACATTATAGTCAGACTGTAGGTGGCACTTCTTAGGAAAATCATATTCTTATAAATGTCTATTTGTTTGAGAATAATATGTCAGATTCTCTTGATTCTCTTTAAGATTATTTTTCATTTCCAATCTTGGATAGACATATATGTCTACAAATCTCTCAACTTCTTGTCTCTTACCATCAACTCTATGGGTCTACAATCTGATTGTAGATGCTCCATTTGGGGAATCATGGGATTCTTTTAGGTGAACCCTAAACATCACCTTCCTTGATCCTCTTGAGGTCACAAATACCATAACATACCTACATGATCTCTTATAATTTCCTAGAGATAATTTTCTCACTCACCACTATAGGTCATTCTAAGTTTGGTTAATTTTATTCATCTTAGCACAATGTTTACTGAGTCTCTCAGGTCAAAATTGTCTAAGTTATAAACCATTCCACCATCATCATTTATTGATAAAATAACCACCTTATTATTTAAATATATATTTTTTATATTTGGGCTACAAGATGGAAACTACTAGACCTATCTATACAAGTGTCAAGACCAAGTGTATGAGCAAAACTTGATTTGGAGAAGTTAAGGTAAGTTGTCTCAATTACAACTTTTCAAAATATAGACATGTTTCTAAGTATATCTACCACATAATTAATTAACTATTATCCCCTTGATCCCATTGAACTTTTAATTATTAGTTCAATTATACCATATATGGCATGCACATGACATATAGGACATTTAATATCCTATTTAAACACTTTTACTCCTATATAAAGCATATCACTTCATTAAATGATTCAAAATGTGACCTTAGAATGACATGAGACCACTAAAAAAATGTGAGAAAGGTGAAAACATAATTTTTGACCTTATTAAGACCATGGTACACATTTTCAACCAAGAGACACCCTTATAACAAGTTTCAAGTATATAATCAGTTGATTTAATTTGACTTGGGGTGAAATTAGTCAAAATTAAATATTATCTAATTTTTTAAGGATCAAAACACTACTAGAATTATGTTTAATATTTCACACTAGTAGGCCCCTTTAATTAGAACCCTCATAGTGTAAAAATGAGTGAATATTAGTGCATATTTACGTAATAGTTATAGACCTTAGGGAGACACACCTCACAAGACTTATTTCTAGAGAAGATGGATGGGATTCACCACTCTAAGATCCTATCACCAACTGTCACATTAATAATTTTGACCCTAGAATAAGGGCCTCTAATACATTCAAAATTGAAAATTTTACCAAAAATCTAAACTTAAACATTTAGGATAATTTCCCACACTCATGTATTCTACAATTTAAACTGATTCTAGATGAATAACTACTATATAAAAGTCTATTAGGGATAAATTTAAATTAATTAAAATTATGGAACATCAAAAACTAAGAGAAAACAAAGGAAAATTGAAAACTTAACAAACCCACTCAGCTAGTAACTCACTTTTAGCTATAGTTTCCTTCATCAGTCTATCTACTACCTTTCAAAACCCACCAATTGTAGCTAATATTTCTTAGATTCATGTAGGTAGATGTTGTATGGGGTTTCCAAGTACTACCCATGACCTATAAAATAATCCTAACAAGTTCTACCCAAAGTACATACCTAATGGGATTCAAATTGATGAAGAACACATTCAAACATTCAAATATGCCCTTATATGAACCCAAATTCAACATGAGAATGTTGTTTTCTACCTATTTTATTAATCTTTAGGAGAGGTTACTTACACATGGTATCTTGTATTGCCAAATGGATCTATCACCTCTTAAAATCAACTAGAAATAGTGTTTATCAATCACTTTAGGTTGCCCATTGATCTAACTATCCTATATCATCACTTTGTGGTTACCTTCAGGGATCAAAATGAACCTATGAGTGTCTTTAATTCACTTTCCCATAATATATATCAAATTTTTAGATACCAATATAAAGAGATGGGAGTAACTATCATTCAAACATACATAAGGGATTTGGACTCAATAATTTCCATGTTTCTTAGGATAACCTTGATAACATTACATATTTATCATTGGCCTACAATTAAGTTGTTAATATTTAGCAATAAATGGTTTCACAAGGATATGGAGTTGGTTCTTTGCCTTCATTGGACCAACCTATTGCATATAGTCAAATTCTAATGATTAATCAAGCTCTTCAACATAACGCTTCATTGATGAATCAAATCTTAGGTGCTATGTATTTAATCTCAAATCTAATGTACACCCAAATTCATATGAATTATATTCCTCATGACCAGCTTTATAATCTCCCAAATCACAATTTTTTATAAGAAAATAAATAGGTTATTATTGTCATCTATAACAACACTATTTTCATGCCTAACATGATTGGTTATGCTACTTCTAGTAGTAATCAACAGGTTGTCCAATCATTTTTTAAAAATTAGACACCTATAAATAATTTACATAACCAATCATGTCATACTACCCATGCATTTATAAATTCTACTTCACCTTTGGTTATCCCACAATGATAAATGGCAAATCAAAAAAATGTTAGCATGAATCCTGGAGTAGCTCATTTGTATCAAATGATTTAAAGGTTGATAAATGACATGGTTAATTTGGATAGGAAAGTGCCAAAAAACACTCACCAAAATTAAAATAAACCCCAAAAAAACATAAAATTAAAATTTTAAAAAACTAATAGGTAATGGAACATAGGGCCCAATAATGGAGGAGTGCCTAGTCTATTTGATAATAATAATTAGAACAATAATAATAGTTCTTATAACATCATGAAATTTAATAATTTAGAATCTCCCACCTAGTGAAGTTTTCAAAACATAATTAATCACACTAGATACTATTATTATGAGTTCATACTATCCTCAAAAATCTTCAAAAAAGGATATGGACAACATAGATATAATGCGTACCCTTGACAATAATAACTCTAATCAAGGTAGAGGACACCCTACCAAATTTATAGTATTTGAAACATAAGATTTTTTTATTTTAGAGTGAAAATGATCTTGAATACAATTTCGATGAGGTTCATTCATTTAAATAATTCCAAAGGGTAAACAACTATGATTCAAGTATTGTGTTTTGAGTTCCATTAACTATGTCTACTCATATAAACAAAACTCAAGTTTCACTTGATGAGAACTTGAGAAATAACCTATTTTTTCCTTAGTGACCTAGAATGTCTTATCAACCCAAGAAAAAATATATACCCCAAAAACCTAAAAAACAATGGAACCAAGAAAATATGGATATAGCATTGTAGATGACCTAAATAAAACTAAGGCCAATATTATAATGTTTGACTTGCTCTAGATTTCTAACTAGAAAGACTTATTAGTATAATAACTATATTCTCTTAATGGGAAAGAAAACAACATGACATTTGATGCTCATGTTGAAATATACAAATAAAATATTGAAACTCCTTTCCTCCTAACAATCCATATTTTTGGCAAAAACTTAGATAATTATTTGGTGGATTTAGTTGGGTTTGGCAACATGATGCCTTATAAAATTTTCTAGTAGTTATGTTTGAAGCCTAAAAATTTAAATAGATTTTTTTTCAATTGGACAAGTCATAATTTAATGTTTTTGGTGAGTTTAACCACATCCACATGAAGTTGCCATCTTATCCTATGGTGTAACAATTTAGTGATATTTAGGTAGTGGATATACCCAATGATTATGGTATGATATTGAAAGTATATTGGTCAATAACATTTAATGGTTACATGACAACTAACTTCTCTCACATGTGGTTCCCATGGTGATTCATACTCAATCAAATCCAAATTGAATGTGAGTCAAAAATGACACACATGATCACATAATATAAAAAAATGAATGAGATATTATATGAATATTTTTAAATTTGGTTGTATGCATTTGAAAAATAATAAGATGATTATAATAAAATCTCAATTACCATGATGTGTATGTAATAAAATTTATAAATTGAGGAATTAAATTAGATAGATAAGGAGGATATCCTTTATTCACTTGAGATATCTTCATTCCATACTACTACCATAATATATGAGGATGTGAAACACACTAGTCCAATTAAGAACAAAGGAATTTTGAGCTATTTAGATGAGGAAAAAACCATTCTATTCAACCCTATACCTACTTCTACCACTAAAGATCTAACCAAAAGGGATTTATCAGTTGATAAATAAAGTAGCTGCCCATTAGACACTCATAAATCAAGTGTCTTCACATTACAGGTTGAGAAAACTAATGATGATGTATGACTTAAATTTTTAAGGGGATTATGGAGTTTAAAAACCTAGGCATCAAAGTGTTATAATAGTAAATTAAGGAATAAATATGCAATAAATATAGCCATTGATTCATATAATAATTGACCTAAACTAATTATTCTAAAAATATCAATGAACTACACAAAGATGTACTAGTTGGAAACGGACTGAGGTAGGTGAATGATAGGCTAAAACTTGGTTCAGGAGCTATATAGAGTGTCATAAACTAGGAATTGTTCTCAAAAACCTTACTAGATAGTACCATGGTCCTTTGGATAGTAACACACTAGATTAGTGTCTCAAGAGTGTAGTAGTGTCCTTTTTCACAAAAAATATGGACTTATATATATGCCTTTTCTAAGTTTGAAACATTTTTGCCTATGTAGATGAATCTTGATTCATTATTTTTAACCTATTTTTATTGATTTTGGGTACAAAACCATATACCTCCATGTTGTTAGAGTATTTGTGGAGCACAAATAGAAAAAGTTTAATGTTTGTTTGATAGGTTGGATGTGACCTCAACACCCTATTATTTTGATATTTGCCTACATACCAAGACCTCAAAAGGGAATCAATCCCAATTTAGTTCTTCCAATCTAATTGCTGGTGTAATTGCAAGTGAATGTTAGTATGAGCATCAAGTTGAGTATGACTTAAGACTATAAATTTTAGTAACCTAACATTAAGATTACTATAGATGGTTTTATATAGAAGTAGGGAAGAATAGGGATAAATTAACTTGATTTTTAAAACTTGTTTTTGAGCTTGTTTGTGTGTAATTACATTTGATTCCCATCTAGTGGGGTAAAGTGATAAAAGTAGTCCATATACACTAACCTAGTGATTTTTGGGATGTGCAATAGGTATAGGCTAACACTAAGGTTTATTGAAAAATGGAAATATATATGTTGAAGGAGAAAATAGGTAAGGGGTAGTAATGTGGTCCCCTAGTTACTAGCATAATGCATTAGTGTTTAAAGGGTTGCATTAGTGCCTAGATGGTAGAATATAGTACACTATGAGCCTAAATGCCTAGGAGATGGTCTGGGAATAATTTTGGTATATCTAGGGATGGGTTATACCCACATGAAACCTAGATAAGTATTTAAAAAGGACCTAAGATAGGTCTATGGCTAAGATAGGGATATGGTGGTCTAAAATGACACTCATTGTACTCAACTAACATTTTATGTGACTACATTCCCCCCCCTTTATTCTAGATATGAAGTAAAGTCAAATGACTAAGATAAAGGAAAAATAAGCATACTTGGACTTAATTGTGAGGTGAAGCCCATGAATATAGGTCTAATTTTTTGAAGCATGTTCCATTGTGTATCCAGTACTTACCTATGAGGTGAAGCCTATGAATCTAGGTTTGAGTTTGTGAAGCATTCTCCATTGCCTATCCTATAAATGAAACGTGGATGAATAAATCCTTAATTAAATAATTTAAAAATCAAATACAAAACTTAGTAAAGAGATAAGAGAGAGAGAGGAAATTAATTAATACACCTCATTGGGTATATGAACCAATGTTAAAACCTAGTGACATGTTATGTGTGTGTAGTTGGTGATCAAATCAATGAATAAATTAGATTGAGATGATGTCTTGATCAATCCCTATGTGTGGTTGGTTCAACAAATAAATCCAATTTTTAATCCATCATTACCCATCCCTATATTATGGATCACAATTTGTGAATAACATGGATTTGACTGATGGCTTCTCCAACCATCTTATGTAGGTGACTCTAGAACTCAAGTAGGCTACAACTTGATCATTTCCTACCCTTGTGTATTAGATGCATATTTGAATGAAATTTTGTGATGTAATTTAAGGTGATTTATGTAACTAAAACTACATAAATGGTTTAAGGGCCTCTCGAGCATTTGAGTATGTAGCTCAAGGACTACTCAGTAATGCCAACTATTATAGATCAAATAAGGCATCAATCTAGTGTAAACTATTGTAAATGGTGTTTGGATTAATAAAATGGAGAATTACATGGATCCACCATTCCATCTAAGAGTATTGCTATAAAAATTGATCATGTCAAAATAATATGCCATGTACCTACTCCCAATTTTGATATCTATGTGTATGGATTCTAGACTAAGTTATAATAATCTATATATAAGCATATCTAAAACAAAAATGAGAGTGGTCATGGCATGCACTCTACCCCCAATCTAATAAAACTAGTATGATTATGTGCCAAACTAATAATAAAAAAAGCATAAATAATAATTTATGGTTGATATCATGCAAACCTAAACTATAACTATTGTACCTTTTTGGTAATTCTAGAGTTTCCTATTTTTGGGTCTAGTTAATAGTAGTGTAGTTCCTTAGATATTAGTGCAATATTTTAGTGTCCTTTGGGACACAATAGTATCATTCTATGTTTTTTTGTGTCAAATTAAAACTAATATACATCTTAGTATTTTTAACTATGTTTTCCTAATTCTGAGTTCTATAATTTATCTGCATACTAAAAACTATGTTCTGAGTACACTCAGATGGTATGGTATTTATGACAAACCCTTGTCAATTCCTCATGTTTTAAGGGGATTTGTTGAACTTGTATAATAATTATCCTTAAAATAAAATATTTGCATCATGTATGTTAGATTGAAAATATATCATATCTTCATTATAAACCAATATAATTTATATATATGGCATTGAATTGAAATATTTATTGATCTTAGGTTGTAAATATATGATGTATTTAGATATATAATTCACAAGGTTTTTATTATAGATTTAATAATGTAAGCATGTATATGAATAGAAAATCTTAATTTATTCTATGTAAACTACTTGGATGTATTGGGAATGATGTCCATTAAGGCACCTAAGAAGGAAGGGGAGTTGCATGAGATCCCTCATGGCATTGAACACTTAGTCCAACTAATTGATAACTCAAAGTTAATAAGGTTATCATTGTAGCTAGTCTCTACTTCTTCCATTACTAATAATATTAAGAACTTCTATGTAATCAATGAAGATCAACATATCATTGACTTCATCACAAACCTATATGTATTTGAGTCTCATATCATTAATGAAGATGATAAATAAGAGTTTGAACTGGATGAAGAAGGGGTGATCAATTTGAAACCAATATTATACCAAAGGGTATGGTCTCACTAGAACAATTGTTTAACATGGATTACCATGGTGAAAATTAAAAATCTACCCTTGATAAAGGTATATTACACAAACACTATAATCTAGGCAATGCCAACTAATCAAAACATGTGATTTTAGGCACAACATGTACAAAAAAGGTAAAATAAGGGTTTGTTCAATCCCTAAAAGACTTCAAGGATGTTATAACATAGATCTATGGATACATAAAAGTGTTTAAAACTTATATTCTCATGCATACCATCCTTCTTAAGTTGGGAGTCAAATAATTCCATTAGAGGCAAATATATGTGAATCTATTGGTAGAGCCATTGATATTAAATGAAGTACATAAATTAATCTTAGTAAGAATCATATTTCCTATAAATAACTCCATGAGAGTGGATAATATTGTTCCCATTCTCAATAAAAATGGAGAGATAAGGTTTTGTGCAGATTTTTACAACATAAAAAAATCTTTGGAGAAAGATAATTACTCATTGTCCTCACTAGATGAAGTCTTACAGATAGTGAATGGATCTCAAATGATGGAATTTATTGATATATATTTAGGGTATAATTATCTAATGGTCAACTATGAGGACCAAATCAAGATAACATTCATGACAAAGTGGGGTACATTCACATATAAAATGATGCCATTTAACCTGATAAATACAGGTGTTACCTTACATCATGAAACGGATATTATATTTAAGCATATCATCATAAAATACATAGTCAACTACATGGATGACCTAAATGTCTTTTCCAATAACTACGAATACCACGTGAAATATTTGAGAGTAGTATTGTAGAGGTACAAATATCATAAAATCTCCCTAAACCTAGATAAGTGTATATTTAGGGTTATAGAGGGTAATTTTTAGGGTCACATCATCTCAAAATGAGGCATATCCATAGACTTAAAGAGATCAAAAAAAAAATTTGAAATTTTTTTTGCTTGGTAGAAGAAAGGAGATGAAGTTATTTTTCGGCAAAATCAGCTTTGTAAGTTCATCTCAAGCTTTGTAGAGATAGTCTAACCACTAAATAACATTCTAAATAAGGATTTTAAGATTGAATGGATAACTGAAGCACAAGTTTATTTTTCTTAGATCAATATGATAATTGTAAATACACTAGTGTTTATCATCAATAACTATACACAACCCTTCTACATTTATTTTCTTGATTCAAAACACTTGAGTGATGATTTCCTAACATTTAAGAAATAATCTAGTGATGAGAGAACTATCTCATTCATGACTTCTCCACTCCATAATGCTAAGCTAAGGTATTCACTAATTAAAAAATAATCTTTTGCTTTAATCAAAGTAGTCAAGAAGTTCAAGAAATAATTCATATGTAACAACGTATTTAACATTTTTACTGACCTTGCCGTAAAGGTTATGTTAAAGAAAAATATGTTGGGTGAATGAAGTGGAAAGTGAATGGCCATCATCCAATAGTTTGATATAGAAATCCAACCAATGAAAATTTTAATAGGTCAAGGACTTAGTATATCCATGCATGAAGCATAACCATATATAATTTTCCAACAATACATAATGCAAGATATCATAAATGATAACTGGTACCAATATGTGGTCAACTATTTACTCAACAATGATTGTCTAAGTCACCTGAATTCGACCTAGATAGGATCCCTACAATTTAAAATAAGAAATTTCAAGATCAAATTAGGTTTATTATCTAGAAATAATCATGAAGTCAAATTATGTCATTAAGAATATTCACAATCTATATTTTTACCAAGTTAGTTTTGGTCAATTAAGAACATAAAATGAATGAAAAATGCTTGATCCTAAGACCTCATGAGCAAAAAAATATTATGTAATAATTCATAAGATTAAAATCAAAATTATGCAAACCTTCATCAAAAAATTCTTTGTATAGGATTCAAGTGGGATATAACGTCAAATGATCTTTGTCAATACCAATTATGTTAAGACAACTCCATTGAAGTTATGGACTATTCAAAATTGATGATGAATTCAAAAATCTAATTCACAAGGGGATTCAATAAATGGTTAGAACAATGTATATCTTGAGCATGATAATTGTAATGGAATGAGATTTATTTGTAATGACTAAATATCAATGAGGATTCTTCATCTTGAAATCAAGATGAATGGTTGTAAATGATTCCTCAATAGTGAACATGGATCAACTCATGGATCACTAATGTGATAATTTTATATTTTTGAAGATGAAGTGTGGAGGATGGTCTTTTAGATGATATTTTATGATTATTTATCATCTTAATCTTTTACACTAGGAAAAGTTAGACCCTAGTTTTTTTTTTTAGTTTTTCACATGACTTGCCTCTGTAAACCTCACATATACTCTATATTATTCCATTTTTATTATCCTTTATTCCAAGTAGACTTATATTTATCATACAGACATACCATCTCACCCAAAATACTTAAAATATGCTTATTTTACACCTCTACAAGTTCTAAGCATATGCTACTGTCTTTCTCTCTGAACAATAATGTTTGTGATAAATAGTAGCATTGACCTTACTATTTGGGCTTGACACAAGTGTCTGTTTCTCAAAGTCATACAATTTTCAAATGAAACATATCACAATGGTTGGACTAAGTTTTTTAAAATGAGTTATCTCCTGATGGGATTGGTATAAATATAATATCAACCCTCACTCAATACTTACCTAGCAATCCAATAAAAGGAGAACTCAATTAGAACTCAAGTTATCAAAATCTTTTTGATTATACCATATTCTAATATAATTCAAAGGAATAATCCATATACAGGTTTGAAGTACTAAATGATTAGTAATAAGGTCGTATTTGGAAAGTTACAAGATAGGCCACTATTCTACTTTCCTTACACACATTGCATGATTCACACACAAGGCAACACGTATGGGATAATTACATGAGTTTGAGGCCATGTTTTAGAGTATTTTATATGTAGATAATTTCATTTTATAGTATGTCATTGTGGGTCATCTCAGTATTGTGGTCACAATAACCCATTTTTCCCCAAGGTCACATTGAAGATGAAAAGCTAAGGTTTTTCCATTTTACCAAGAGAAATCATTCACGACCTAGCTATGAATGCACCAGAGTGAATGTGAATCCAAATATAAAATACAACAAGTTTTCACATAATATTTTATTAGATATTTTATACAAGAAACTATCATTGATGTAAACATCCCAGACTGACACAACTATCTAGAGAGCTAGAGACACCAGATCTAGAATTTGATGATTGTTTTAAAACTATCTTCATGCATGATTTCTACCTTATTTATATATGTACTATTTCTATACCTACATTAACATTAAAAGAAGAAAATTATTATATTTTATATCATTTTTATATCTATCATAGTTATACTTTCCATTAATAGCCTACCTTAGTTTAATAATTTTAGTATATGGTACATCTGAGTTTAACACATTTATTGGTTTGTTATAGATCTGATATTCACCCTTGTGTCATATTATTTCTATACCCTTAACCCTATCTACCCAAGTATGATTCCTTAATCTAAATTAGGGTTAAAATTTTGGTGAATGTGATCTTTGAACATTAAAACCTTGGCAACTTAGGGTTTTTTTTCTCTTTTTTTGATTATTGTACTATGTTTCAAATTTTAAACCTCTCATTTTTAAGCAATGGTTAGTACAAAAAACCAATTCCATATTAAGGATGAAGAAGCATTGATTTCTCATGTCAATGATAATAAGGGATTAATATATGTTTTTTTATATGTTACAAAAGATTAAATAAGCAAACAAGATAAAATAAAGGTTACGTCACCTAGTAATAGTGAATCTATATAAGGTTCTATAACTCAGGACACACTTGTCAATCCACCTACATCTAATGGTGTCAAAAGTATGTGTTTCAACCTTTATTACCTAAGAAAATATTGATACATATATTGTAAATTTACTCTTTATTTTAACACAAACACTAGTTTTAATGCCTATTACTACTCAATACATGTTTCTAGCCCCTATGGTGACTACTCAAATTAATAATCAAAATCCCACTAGGCCTAAATTTCAATCACTCCTTTAATTCATAAGGAAATTATAGGATAAGGTTATAAACATTAAACATAAGGCTTAAATGTCTTCAAATTATATAGATTTTCAAGACGTGTTCCATAACCCTATTTCACTTGATATCTCTTTGTACCCTTTTCCAACTAGATTTTTTGCACCTAAGTTCATATTTTATGATGGCAAGGGTGACCCTGCACAACTTATTTGAACCTTATATATGGTATTCCTTGATTATGCTTCAAATGATAAAAAAAATGTACCAGATTATTTCAAGGATCTTAAAGGAATATCCTTTGAGGTGGTTTGATGACTTACCTCTCCAATCCATGAAAGCATTCAAAAAAATTCCAGATCAATTTTTGGAAAACTTTACTATTAACATTATCAAAAATGTTTACTATGCTCAAATTTCAAAGATAAAACAAGGAATCGATGAACCACTAAATTAATATGTCTTGAGATATAAGGAAATACTATACAAAATGACCAATCCTATGATAGACAAAGAGTTTCAAGACATATTTAAGAGAATTTTGCTTGTTCCTTTACATGAGTTCATTATTTTCAAAAAGTTTCAATATTTTGATGACTTATTCCATGTTGTAAAAAACCATGAAATGAATATTATGTCATTAAGTAAGCCCAATTATTTATCAAACACATTAGTTAAATCTACATCTTGTATAATAATTACAATTAAACCAAGTTATAAGGTAAAACCTCTTGAGGCTAAAAAGGGAAAAATCACCATGGTTAATATAGTTACATAATAGCCTAATTGGTTTATCCTATCTAATGCACCAAGTAGACAATTTACACATTTGCATGATCCTCTTGCTTCATTACTCCTATGGTTGTTAGAGTGTCAACATATATCTCTCCCTCCTATAAATATTGATGTAAATAGACCTCTATCTAAAGAATATTATTAAAATGCTTATTATGACTATCACCAAGATCCTAGGCATTTTACGAATAGATGTTTCACCTTAAATAATAATATTTAAGACCTCATCAATGACCAATATATTGCATTTGATGATATTGTAAAAAATATAGTTCACAACCTGGTGATCACCATCAACACAAAATATTTAACAATCCTTTACAAGAGCATTTAAATAAGGAACAATAAGTTCAAATGGACTATAATGCACATCCTCCTCCATAATATTATGGTCACCCACTATATGGGGTCAACGTTACTTACACAAGACATATACCTTGTATGGTTCTGAAACCTACCATATCATTTCAAGATAGTGGAATTAAGGATGATAAATATGATCTTCATTCTCTATTAATTTGAGTATACCTTGATAAACACCTCATATTCAATGTTATGATTGATAATGGTACAAGTGAAAATGTTTACACCATGACATTAGCTATGCATTTGGGTTATACTTATCACAATTTAAATACATCTACTATATTAGTAAGATCATTTGATGGGAACTCAAAAAAGGTTATTAACAATATTGATCTACATTTATAGGTTAACCCCACACATGTGGCTACTAATTTATTAGTTATACCTTATACAAGTGTCTTTGACATGTCTTTGGGATGACCTTGGATACACACCCTTCAATAAGTACCTTTTATAGTGCATGGGTTTATTAAGTACATTCATTTGAATAGGGTAATTATAATTTCTAATATTTTATATGAGAATCCTATTGAATAATAAAAATTTATACCTAAGTATTTAATTATCAAGTTTGTTAAGGGTAATACACTTTAAAGAGGTAAGAAATAATCAATCTTATTTACTAGGTCACTAGTGTATACACATAATATTTTCAAACTTTATCAATTATTGATGTTTTATCTCTTGCAAGAATCTATCGAGTCTTAATATCTCTCAGTGCATGCCTTAAAAGGTGCACTAATAAAGGGGTGGGTAGACCATTGGTGATTTGTAGGATTATTGTTCCTATACTACCCCTTTCTATATATATAATCATCTCCTAAAAATACTCCCCTAAGCTTTGCATCCTATTGTTTACCCTCTTCTAGTCATTTTATACCTTTTTTAACCCTTTCCTAAAGCCTAAAACCATTTTTAATAGTTTATGTTACACTATCAACCCCATTGACCCTATACTATAATTGATAAAAATAATTTATGGTTTAGGTCAGCCCTTATCCAACCTAGACTAAGACCTTATTTATTTTTATCAATAATGATATATAGTCAATTGGGAAAACCCTATTGGCTAAACTTTTAGAAATTTTTAGGGTTAGATATAGCTTTATATATATATATACACACTAATTTCATCATCTCTTAAATATAAAAGAAGAAGAATAATAGTATATAGTGCATCTACTTATACAACATTCTACTGGAGGATCATAGATTAGGATTTTAAAAATTTATTTGGAGATATGAATCTTGTCTTGTGGATAATTCTTCTATATGCATATAGAAGTTGTGTATCCTAGAGATGACTTATCATTATTATATTTACATACCATAATAACCTATTGTCAACCACTTTGTCCAAGTGATATATTGAGGCTCATCAAGTTCATCTTCAAAGGTAAGTATTTCTAACTTTGTTCCTCTTTTTTAAGAGTAGATATATTAACATTTGTACTTATATCCTATGTATAAATATTTCATATACATTAACATGAGTATATATATTATATTATTCATGTTTAATTTTTATGTTTATTTCCCCCACTTTGTGCTATAAGCTTTGGTGAGCACTAGATTAGATTTTCCTTAACTTGTCATTTACTTTGTGTAATATAAAAACATAGGACCAAGTTAGGGTTATTACATGGTGTTTCTTGACAAGAGGCTTTGTAAACCTCTCTAGTGATGTTATTATGGTAAGAGATCCATTGGTTAGGTCTACAAAATACATTTCAGTCATGAACCCAAATATCTAATGTATTAATAATTGAAAGTATAAGTAGAATTTATCTCATTCAATATAGGATTGATTAATAGATTAGTTGTATTTCCATTTGCATACATTATGGTGAACCTAATGTGAATCTAAAACTTGTAATTTTTCTTTTAGGCTATCATTTTATCATCATATTATATGTTTACATATTTTTAGTACTGTATTGAACCAGTCAGTATAGTTTTAACTTTTTGTGTAAATATTTAAAGCACAGTAACTTCAAAATGAGTTTCTTCTATCTATGTAGGTCTTCACAAAATAATGGTTATTAGGTCAATTAGTTTTGAATAGTATTATTCTTCAATTATAGATTGGTATACATAGTCAAAATAGTCAACTCTATCTATTACACACTTATATCAACATACAGGTCTGCAAACATAGTCAAACCAATCACCTATGATCTTCATTTATTCTTTAGCATATAGGTTTTTACAATCTTGGTTGAACCAGTTGATCCATTTATAATAATTTTGAAACAACATTTAAGAATCATAGCATAAAAAATTTCAATCTAAAATGTCTTCAATCTCATCATTGTTCCTTCTTTTCTCTCTTTGTCATTCTAGCTATTTTTTTAGGGATATTTTCAAAAGTTTGTAATCTATAAAACTACAACCCAATAACCAATTGGGTTGACCTAGTCCACAAAGTTTTGTAGTAGGTCTTCTTTCTAGAAGACATAGTCAACATGTTTGACTATGTCCTTATATATCTTACCTCTATAAAATAGTAGCAATTGATTCAACTTTGTCCTATACTATTTTCATATAGTGTCACCTGAACTAAATCTATACTATTCCCAATCAAGGAATTAACATTTATTTTATTGTAATTAATTTAAATTTCCTTTTTAGTTATTTTCATGTTTAGAGTAACTCACATAGCTTAAATAGGTGGTTTTTCAAATTACCATTTTAGTTACACTATTCTTTTCTTTTGTACACACTACCAAATCACTTAACATTCAAAAAACATTAAACATTTGTGCTCCTAAGGTCTACCTACTTGGATTTCATAACCAAGGGGGAAGCCCACTTAGTTCAAGTATAAATATGTTATTCATGGTATATATTGTCAAAGCACCTGACACCCTTACTCACTGTAAGATTCTCAATTGATGGGGTAAGCCTCAATATCAAGCTAATAAAATTTTCAATATATATCCCTTTCATCCAAAACATCCTAAAACCAACCTTAGATTGATTTCTAGTTCCTTACTTTATCCAACTTCCCTATCAAATTAAAATTAAACTTCATCATAACTTAATAAAACATAGAATGATCAACTAGTTAGCATTTACTTTCCAATTTATAATTGTTCTTTGATCATTGCATGTTTTATTATCAAACTTACATTTGCTAGCATTGATGCAATGTTCATGTTGTGTGATCCAATTGGGTCAGTCACATTTATCCAATTTCTTGGGTTCTTACTGTCATTTTGATTCCCAACAAAAAATTTATCTATTTTAGAACACTATCATTCTGTTCAATACCATCTCTTAAAGACTATTTAACCTTCATGTTCGATAGTACATAGTAAACTTACATGACTATGTATCCTTATCTTCCTGCTCAATCCTCTATTCAATAGCACATAGTTTACCTACATGATTGTGTATCCTTGTATTCTTATTCAATCCTCTATTTAGTATTACACAATCAAGTTACATAATTGTGGATCTTTATCTTCCTATTCTATTTCTTGATTTACAAAACAGAGTCGACCAATTTGACTATGTATCCTATTTTATGATTTTATCTTTATGCCACCCTTTTAGTCTTATTTTATCATAATGAACTTCTTGTTTTATAACAACACAAATTTAAATCTAATAGACATGATGCGCTTTACCAATATCAATAAGTTTCCCAAAAAATATCTAGTGGCTTCCACTTTTGATGAAATTAATATGCATGTTGCCACTTTCACTACTAATTATGGGACTCCTCCTCATTCATCATTAGTTTTTAACCATATTTTATCCTTAGACGATTAGTCAAAATTAGAGTAAATGTCTGAAATACTTTTCATCATCAAAGAGTTTTCTCAATATAGGTGAAAATACCCTTCAACTATTTATACTTTCATCATAATCGGTCAAGTAGAAGAACCCCATTCACCCTCCCCTACATTCTATCATGGATTTAGAGATGAAACCATAGATTCTCAACATATCCCTTCTATTTTGACTCCTTCTCACACTATGACCTCTTCTTCTTTGATTTTTTTAGCCTTCATGCCAAGTATGTCTACTAATATGGAATGTTCAACATCTAGTGGCCCTTTTTTAAGGCCCCTCCTCCTCAATCATTCTAATAGTGAATCATTTTATACTGATGGTAATCATAACACTAGTGCTTATTATTATAATGTCAATATTTTTACTAGTGCATCTTTTACTACATATGTTAATCATGCTACTAGTCCTTCATTTTCTACCAATGTTTCTTAAGCTACTAGAGTTGTGCATACCTCTTCTCATAGTGAAACCAAAGACACTAATACCAATGACAATGATTTTTATACCGCAAAAACTATTTAAAGTATGACTCACACCCATCAAATCTTATCGAAAACTTTTAGTCAAATGAATAATTTTCAAATTAATAACACCAATCAATTCATACAAATGTAAAATCATCTTAGTCAATTTTAAAATCAACCTTAATAAGTTACATTGGGAGTGAAAATTCAAAATTCCCCCCCACTCCCCCTTAGGGATTTCCATGATAAAATCATTCCTCAACCATCCCGTATTAAAAAAATGAATAAAAATCTTTAAAATGAACCTCTTACACCTTAGATTGCCAATATATACATATGAGGTATCACACCTACCATTAGTTATAATAGGTCAACCAATCCTACTTTACATTTTAAAATGTTTTGTAATCTCTACACAAATTGGGTCAAATTAAACACTTGTGTTAGTACTGTACGCACCTAAATCCACTCACTTCATTTAATGCCATTAATACTCCTATTAGTTAACACTAATTCCATTTATTCTAATTTATCCCCTTTCTAATTATTTATCTAATGTCCCCCTCTTCATATTTATTCATCTAATAACCATATTCATCCCCACCAATCATTTAATTTAACCTAAATCTCCATTATCCCATCCTAATCCCATTACCTACCAACCTATACTAGCATATGTCTAGGGTCTCCTACACCCCTATTCCCTAATCACCTCACCTAATCTCTATCTAATCCCCCATCTAATCATCATTAACCCAAAGGACTATAGAGCCTTATAAATTTATAACCTCCTCTATCTTAACACTTCCTCTCTAAAAGCCTCTAAGTGTAGATGCTTCCAAAGAATTTTATATTCCTTATAATTCTACACCATTGATCTCATTCAACCAACTTCAAATCGCATCCATTGATCTCTCCATCCAAAATCTATTTAAACTACTCAATTCCTCCATACAAGGCTATCCATAAATCTTGTGAGGAATCCATGTCCAATCATCAATTTTAGGGAGTAAAAGAGAAACCAATCCATGTCCAACTAATCATTAAATCATCCACAATCTATCATCATGCCTTCATAGTGTCAAATTATTAAGTCTAAGATAATTCCCATTACAATCCTTTTCATTTTTCATCTATTTAATCATAGTTTGGAGCATGTAGCTTTAGAAATGTAATGTTGTTTTGAATAGTTTTCTCATCCATTGGCATTAGGTTCTAATAGCTCTAGACTTTACCTAGTAGTTTGATGTTTGAGCAGTTTAAATTACGTAGTTTAATCCATTAAGCTCAAAATTTTGGCTACATTTTGGTGACCATGAAGGGACTCTTGCTCCTAATTATTTAATTTTTATTGCTTGTGTTTTTGTAAGATTTTAGGGTCAATTAGATTAAGGAAAATATTGGATACTTGAATTTTTACATGCACAAGTGGAAGTTGCAACCTTGTACTAGTATTCATGACCTTATAGTCATGGTTTTGTCTTGAGACTTATAATTTTACACTAACTGCTAATAGTTTCATTTGTTTTATAGGTTTTCACCTTTAGATAAAACCACAACTCATTAATCATATATTTGAATCTAAAGTTGTGATTTTTCCCTATCAAATAGAAATTTTTTCCTAACCACTAATAATCTATTTTACATGTTTATATATTTTGACAAAAGTATGAATTCAAAAGTCACAGTTTTACCCTACTAATTATGACATTAAGGTCATAAGTCACGATATTATATTTTTTATAAGACCCTAACAAGTCTATTTTTATCCTCTAATTTATAGGTTTATCCTAATGTTTTATGTTTTACAAGGGAATAATCATCACCCAATTCAACATTTCCTTATTCATAACACCTTTTTGTCTTTGTATTTTGATTTAAGGGTTTTTTTGCTTTAAACACATACTTGTTGACTAACTACTTTTTATAACCAAGATTTTATCTCTATATAGTTTATTTTGTGGTTTATAGGGTGTATTAGGGGAGAGGCCAAGGTAGGAGGATCAAAATATAAAGCCAAACATAATATCTTAACCTTTCCCCTATTTTATACAAAACCACAAATCACGTAAATCTGGAAATAGTGATCTTGCTCTGTGGACTCATGGTATTATGTCCCTAATCGTGATTTTGTCCATTTTAATATTTGATAATATATATATATATATATATATATATATATATGTTGATTATAATTTTTATATCTATATGGTATAATTAAGATAATATTTAACTATCAAACACCTATTGATTCATCTAGTGGCTCAAAATTTTGGTTTAAATCTAAGTATATATCTTAAAATCTTAATATATTATAATCAATTTTAATCTATCATAGATTATCTATATATAGACATGTCTAACATATAAAAAATCTATCAAAATTAGTATATACAACTATTTGGGTTAAGTGTTAAAATTTTAAGGTTTTGTAATTTATCACAAAATCATAATTATCAATTTATAGGTAATTGTGATTTTGCCACTTTCAGTTGTATTTTTGTCTAACAAGAACATTTTTATAGTTAGAACATCATATTTAAGCTAACTGATACAAATTCATAACTCATAGTCTATGGTTTTGCATTAGATTTATAGTTTTGCATTCTTTGGTTACGACTTTACACTGTGTAGTTATGATTTTGCACTAATTTTTACCTTCAATTTGGTCTTTTTAAGTGCATTTTGAGTCATTTTTAGTGCATTTTGAGTCATTTTAGGCCTCCCACTCTACTCCATGACCTTGCAAGGAGAAATTCTTCTTAAACCCACTAGCGACTGTTACCCCCAAACTCTCATGCTATGGCCTACTCACCCCAAAAGAACTATAGAGCCAAATCATGATTTTTAGGGTGTTTATCTTAAGGCCTATTGGACTAACATATTTTTTATTTTAGGGGTAAATATAGAGGTTATTCTATCTTTATAACATCATATTTTGGTTTAGCATCTTGTCTTTTAGGTTTCCCCTCAAGATTATCAATTAAAAAATATTAATCTTTGTCTTGAAGGTTACCTCCTTTTGAGTGCCACTTGAAAACTACTAATAATGTGCTTGTAGGACACCTATCAAAGACTCCTTGTGGCACTTTGAAAATAATTTTTGAATCATATTGATCATTTTTTATTATATATATCATTTATCTCTTTGTCTTATATATTCTTTCTTCTTGTATATATCACACTTAATCTTAAATCTATTAATTAATCTTTTTGGTCTGCCTATTTGTCTCTCAGGGCTATAGTTGGTGTTTGATTACCTCCTTGTATCCTTGTGATGACTCTTGGGGAATAAAAAACCAACTATAAACCCCATTCCATTTTTATTTTTCTAGGGGGGGCTAGTGACCATGGATTTCAACACCATACACTAGTTCAAAATCCATGTTCTAGTGGAGTCTAAAAATTAGGGGAGTTATTATTAGGTACCAAAGAAAAATTCCCCATAAAGGGTTCCATGGAGTGAAGGTAATTTAAGATCTAAGATACAAAGTAATTAGACAAAATCACATATGGACTTGGGCCCCACTATACCTTCATGTTTATTAGGGATTCACCTCTAAAACCTTGTGTATACCTAGCATAGGATACTTTGGCTGTAATAGGTGTATTTCTACTAGAGTTAATATTAGCTCCTCAGTAGCCATAATGTGTAGATGGTGTTGAGAGGGTTGGGTTGAGTCCATAATGGGTCACTAGCCTATATCATTACCCATGAATCCATTTGATGGTGCAAGTATTGAGTTATACTTATTTTAGTTCATTAATCATATGTTTGAGGCTCGCTTGATTTGTTTGTGTGTCATACCAAACCCATGTTTTTTTGTGAGCCAAGCCATCCTTCACCCATACCTATATACCTATCTAGATATTTTGCACATACCATCTTATATATCCTTACCTCATCATTCTATCATCTTAAACAATCATCCATTTGTATATATCATCTTGTATATCATAATCATCACCCCATTGTATATATTATCTCTTACCATATCCAACCCCCATTAGTCATCACCCCATCACTCATATATCCTAAAAATCATCTTATCTATCCGTTTCTTACCCTTTTATACATATCTTCACTCTCTTATAAATACTTCTAGTCATATCTGATCATTAGACCTACCCATCATTTCTATATCCTAAACATCATCTTGTATATCCCTTTGTCTTTAACATCCTTATCATCATCCCCTTGTACATAATTTTTTCCCTTTTACATCCTTCTAGTCATATCCTATCTTGGTCTCACTTATCATTCATCATACCCCATCACATATCATAATCACATCTCATCATCTACATCAGGTTCACTCTATCCATAACCAATCCTTTTATCTTGACCTTGCCTTCTTCACACATCTAGTCTAGCCTCTTATTATCTCATCCTAGTTGGACCTTTTAGGTCATACTCAATTTCAACACCAACCCCATATTATCACCATTTATACTTGTTATTATCAAATTATCCTATCATCTTCATCACATAGCCATACCCTATAATATTTTGAGAAAATTAGACCAAGAATTGAGTTATTATTCTTGTTATCCTTTCATATCATCCTATCATTCTAATCCATTTATCATTCATCTCTTGATTAGGTCTCATACCTAGTTGATATTCTGCTAGCATTTTATCACTTTATTGGTTTCAATATAATAACCCATTAATCATCCATATAATCATCTCTAGTCTAATCATCTTGCCTATTCATAACTATAACCCATCATATCATCCTCTTTCTAGTTAGAATATAGGCACCCATAAAATCCAAAATCACTTTTACTAACTTAAAAATTAGGCATTGTTGATAGGTCACTAGCACTTATTATACTATCAGTCTAAAATATGATCATAGTCCTCCATCATCTCTATTACATTCCCTCCATCTCATGCCCATCCTCATCTATCATACTATCTTAGTCATTTGTAACCAATTTATTCAAAAAAACCATCCTTAGCCTACCTCTATCATATATCCTTTATCAACCACCATAATGAAGCTAGACCCCACTATCATAAACCAATATATAGCTACCAATAAGGATGATATCCTCTTATGATTACTCATGATGGGTGTTCCACTTCCTAAAGATGTAGACCCCTTTTAACTTATTGTACCTCTTATCATAGCCCCTTCATGTGAGTCCTGAACCAATCCTCTATCTAATAGCCATAAACTATCAACTACCAATTCCCATACTAGCAAAGGGAATTCAATCTTGGTCACCTCATCTACTACTAAACCACCCACCTAGTCACATCAAAAACCATCTAATGAAAATTTGAATGCTTCCACATCTAAATTAGAAAGTGAAGTGGGTCCTTATACCCCCCTTCTTATGTCCTTGAAATACCTTATCAAATAACTAGTCATCACAAACATGATGGTCTATCTGCCTATCTAACATATTGATCCTACCAAGCCTAAGCCCTTTTGGTATAAATAAAACCAATAATATTTATATCATCAAACCTAGGGCATATTATTAATCAATTTTGACCTTTCCAAGACTATATTCAACACCTCATCAAACATGGTGACATAGTAATTGAGGATGAACTAGATGAATCTATATCCCTAGGTGAATAAAAAAATGAATGCCAAGATTCCATTCCCCATCATGATCAATCCCTTCCCCTTCCAAGCCAAGGTCAAGACACCACACCTATCCTCCATGATCCTCTCATCCTCAATAAATATTCCATTAAATCTAAGTATATTCTACATGAATATCACCCTCATGAACCCTTCTATGACCCTTTTGAGTCCATCATTTATCCACCATTTCCTTCTCACCCATCAAATCACATCCCTCATGATGAGAGGTCAACTATGAATAATAAATATTATCCTAATAGCATTGCATCTTATACATCAATGTTAGAATCAGATCCAACACAATTCATATCAACATCTAGATCATACACACACTAGTATCTAAATCAAATTCCTCATCCACAATATCATCACTCATCAATATTGCTATGACTAAGAATAATGCCTATCTTTTTTAGGATATATATAATCTATATACCTCTAATCAATCACCAAGAATACCTTTAGATCCTAATCAAGATGATGAAGTCATAATAGAGTTCTTACAAGCTTTATCTATTATGGATTTTTAGATTTTAATCTGATTCTACCTTGGATGTGTATGCTACAACAAGTCTTAATGATCCTTTTATTAATCTTGAGGAGATTTTATTTGATGTCAAAACTAGGTCTCCTAAGAACCCCTATAAAAACCATGTTTCGCCATCACCACTCATTAACCTCATCTTTCCACCTATACAACCTTCATCTATCATATATCCATTTCTTCCTATCAATGATCACTTAATCACCTCATTCCATAGGGATGAACATGAACATACATTGTTGGACCCTTGAGCAATATAAAGTGTGCCAAAAATACAAAGATCCAAGACCATATCCCAAAAGTCATAAAATCATAATCAAGTCATCTTTTATCCTTGTAGACATCTAATTTTAAACACCATTTGTGTTTAAATTGTCAATATTACTCAAATTATACTCAAATGCCTAATTTAGGCCAAAATCACTTAAATGTGCTAAATGGTTCAAAGTCATAAAATCATAATCAAGTCATCTTTTATCCTTGTAGACATCTAATTCTAAACACCATTTGTGTTTAAATTGTCAATATTACTCAAATGCCCAATTTAGGCCAAAATCACTTAAATGTGCTAAATGGTTCAATATTATTGTATAAAAGTGTTGATTTAGGATAATGTATCCATAAATGGGGAAATTCATTTTATGTGATTCCTAAATTTTCTCAAATCATTTCAAGTCAAAATGATGATTTTGCATTTTGGTGCCCTAGATAACTATTTTCTTTTAATTCATTAGTACATGTAATGTACATTGGTTATTTTAAGTCGACAACATCCTAAATGGGATCTTAATTTGTATTAATCTAAAACCACCTCATAATTCTTCTTAAATCAAATTATGACCTAGTAATATGAATTTCTAATCATTTTGATTAATTGTGCACCATTTTCCAAAGAATTGCACTAAAATTGATTAATCTTACTTAGGCAAGTTAACTCAAACAAAGAGCTTAAGTACGAATTCCATGGATCAAATTAAATATTTATTTATTGGAAAATGATTCTAAATATATGCATCACCTATTGACATGATCAATGGGGTTGTATCCATAAGCTATAAATATACTAAATATTAGGTTTATATGCACCCATGCCCCATTAAGGCCCCTTTCTCCCAAATCATTATGGGGATATTTATGGATTTAATTACAAATATTATATTAATACATGACCACACATCTTAATCTTAAGATACAGGGTCATGGTTGATCATGACCCATTTGAAATATATATAAATAAAATGGCATAGAACATCATTTTAAAGCTAAAATATTGTAAAATTATAATGCAGGATTATCTCGACAATCTTTCTTTGTGTTGATCATTATGTTTTTTTTGAAAGCTTCATTTGATAGGCATATATTAGATTTATTATCTTGAGTCTAAATTATACATGGTGATCTTGAGATAATGGATGAGTTTGGCATCTATTGTTTATAAATATAAGAACACCAAAATAAGGGGGGAAACATGCTTAGAGTTGCTTTTGGATGGTAGAATCATTTGGAAAGGTAATATGCATGTGTGATTTATTTTTATTACTTTTTATTGTCATATTTAAACCATTTTAAATAGGTTGGATTATATTGTTAGTTCTTATGCATTATTTTGTGATTTCCATGACTAATGTTTGAAATAATCCTCTTTGTAATCCAACAAAACATTTTGTCACACCCAGTGGGACTATAGTATCCATTAAAGTAAGGAATACATTATGGTAATTTTACATTTCCATTTTAGTCATTAAAAAGTCCTTTAAAAATAATTTTTATGATTATTTTCCCATGTTTATAACATTTTTTGAGTACATACAGGTTAGACAGTGACTAGTGATGGTTTTGAGTAACTAGTGTTGGTTAGGGCTAACCATGGTCAGTTGGGTTGTAGGAGAAAATATAGGTGAAATTTTTAATTTTAGATTTTTATTCAAGTTTATTTATAACAAATTGAGTTTTATACATCTCTGGTTTGAACATTTCCTGATCCAAAAGGTTTTCTTTTAGAGTTTTTATTCTAAAAATTGAGCTAACAAATATTTTCAAGCATAATATATTTGCCTTCAGGTTCACAAGTGACTATTATCAGTCATTTTTGACAAGCCATGATTGGGTTATGACTAGTAACAGTCTTGTAGGAATTGACACTAGTAAATAGTGACCCAAATTGATGTCTATGTTTTTAAAAAACATACACTAGAGAGCATGTCTTCCAAAATTACCTATCTCAAAGTCAAAAGTGCTTCAAAGGTAAACAACACTATCTAAATTTTCATGTAGGACATACGTGGAAAAGTGATAATTTGAGCATAACTAAGTATTTTAAACTTCCTTTTGGTGTTTAAGAATAATTAATTATATTCCCTTTGGTGTTTAAAAGGAAAGTTGCATATTTATTTTGAATGTTTTGTGATTGTTTTTAATTTTTTTTTTCAAACTAAGGCCAACAAGCTAAATAACATCACCAAAC
Organism: Torreya grandis; assembly: GCA_037957365.1. Classification (NCBI taxonomy): domain Eukaryota; kingdom Viridiplantae; phylum Streptophyta; class Pinopsida; order Cupressales; family Taxaceae; genus Torreya; species Torreya grandis. The sequence goes on from JARHVA010006898.1 coordinate 287,254, forward strand.
ACTTTAATTTAGTGCTTAACACCAAACACACTTCAAATTTATAATATTTTCAAAAGAGTATTGTTTTGTATAAGTCATCTATCACTTGATTTTTTAGATTGTTTGAGCAAAAGCAATTGATCATGTATGGTCTTCCCCCTTCCCCTATAAAGAACTCAGGTGATCAAAAGAGCTCTTTCATTACAACTGTGCTTTTTTCCAAGGTGTAAAAATTAAATTATATAGGATCTTACTTAAACCCATAAGGTTTGGGTGATATAAAAACAACCATAAATCCTTGTTACTTAGATTTTATTTCATGCATTTTGGCTTGTGAGGGGGATGCTATTACCTCCCACGAGTTTTATATTGAATATTTAATCTAGGGCTTCATATTTCATCATTGTCTTCAACCCCTCTCCACATGGGGGTATACAAATTAAGATCACCCTAATAGGATGGTGGTTTGAGTGATTAAACCATCTCCATTTGTAGCAAGCCAACCTAGAATGTATGATCATTGAAGACATCACACTATACTAAGCAATTGATAGATGTAGTGGTTGTGAAAAGGACTAGAACTTTTCACAACAAGCCATTTGATGTGGTCTTATTAACGTGTTGCATCCCTTGTGTTAGCCATACTTACGACCATATAAATGATTGTAAATTGTAATTTTTAGGAAGCCCCACTTGCCATGTAGTATTGTTGATGTAGGGTACACCCAAAGGTCCATGTCACCATATTGTCACTTATAATAAGAGAGGGGGGTGTAAAATACCTTACTATATGATGCACTTTTGTTTTGGATGAACACTTAATTTCATTCCAAGTGTACGTATATAGATGAACTTCAACAATACAAAGAAAACCTTGTTAGTTTAGGACTTTAAATGATAACTTAGTTATATTTGTATTTTGGTCTTATATTAGTTGGTCCTTGATTTGAGTCAAAAATTGCTTGTAAACAAATGTCATAAACCAAACACATTCTCCACCAATTTATTGAATAAGGAGGTGCTATGTTGTCCAAGTGAAAATTATCTTTTCCTTGATAAAATTTGTCATCTTAAACATTATTTCATATCATATAATTAGCATATTTATGTTTCCCATTTTATTTTAAACTGTATCCCAAATTATATTTAAGTCTTTCATTGATAGTTAAAATTTTAAATTGAACCTTTCTAAGTTCATAAGGTTGATGTGTTAAATTGGGTTTGCCATTTGCACTTGATTTGGGGGAACTTGGGTTTAATTTCTCATTTTGATTGAAGGTAATTTTAAGACTCATCATCTATCTTACCATTATGAAGTTGAGTTATCAAGTGTATCACTCACACTCCAAGTTCTATAACATATTATATATTATCATTCCTATTACCATGTGGTGGTGTTGTACTACCCATTTGGTTATAGTTTCATACTTAAGAATTATTTCATATTTATAAAACTTGAGTTTCTTGGTTTGTATTATCTCCTTCTTAATATAAAGGTTTTAATTCTAATTTCCCAATAGAAACTCATCAAAGTTGAACTAGTTTTTATGGTATTGATGTATCTCAAAAGTCTACATTTTAGTGTACTAGTTACACTCTAAGGTTTTCAAGTTATCATACCCTCTTCCATTGAATATGATTTAAAATTTACCTAAGGTTGAGTAATTTTTTGATCATTAAATTTTAATTATGTGTGGTACTATGCCACCCTCCCTATTATAGTCTCTTTGATTACCTAGTCACCTTGTTTAGAAAAGATCAAAATGCATACCTTGTTCAAATGTTTTTAAAACATTTACAAATATTGGAAAATTTAAAGGACAAACCTTTATAAATATTATGCTAAGGTACACTTGTAATGGGGTCTCTTATGTCCTTAGTTACATGGTAGATCATTTTTATGGTAGACATGAACACTGTAACTTGTTTGAGGATACTTCCCTCTTTGATCCTATTTATTGAAAACCAATCCAATCCATGGAATATTTTTTACATCATCCCCATACTTCCCCTTAAATTTTCACACTATTCTTGAAGGTTACTATTTTGGGATATCCTCCTTCAATTCATGCACTTTCCTCAAAGTTTACCATTTTTGGTTATCCCCCTTTAGCTTATGTGAGCACTCAAGCTCCACAAGATGTGAAAGTTACCATTTTAGGATATTATAATTTAGATTGTGTGAGTAATTTAGCTTCATAATTCATGAATGTTACCATTTTAGGGTCTCCTCCTTCGGTTTGTGTAAACAACCAAACTACACAGTTTCTAGTCATTACCATTCTAGGCCTATCATCAGTATTTAGTGAACCTATTATTAAATAACATCTATTTGATGAACCTAATTTTGTTGATCCATTATTCAATAGTTTAATTGTTGTATATCCCATTATTGAACCATAAAACATGGTTCATCACTTTATAAATTCTATGCCAATCTATGAGCCTCAATAAAACTATTACCTCTTTAAGAGCCATCTTATGAGCACTAAACTGTGTTCAAGGTTGATATTTTGTAAAAAAATGTAAACCAATATCATGATGTTATTGTTAAACCACCCATTTGTGATGAGTTAACTCATGATGAATCACCTATTCTTATTTTGCCTATTTTTACAAAGCCTCATCTCTTTGACAAGACAATATCTACAAAGTTATCTCTTAATATTTTTCCACTAATTTAGGAGTCTCCTTTTTATATATAAGATTCTATCAAGTCATCCCTCAAATAGTTCCCTCTCTCTGATGGGATTCACATAGATGACCTAGTCTATGTTGAATCCTTCTTAGATGAATCAATTTTTTATAGAACCAATTATGCCATTATAACCATTACCTATTTTATACCAAACATTAAAAATAACATTAAATAAATAACCACATTATATTAAGAAATAATATTTAAGTCAAGTTCCTTTCTAAATCTACATCAAATTTAGCATCAAAAGTAGAACCACTATCAAAAATGATATCTAATTTAGAGTCCTTTAACTCAAACTCAACTTCAAAAATAAATTATAGTCATGGTTGTTACAATATTGGTTAAAACTTCCTTGTAGATCAATTTGAATATATTTGTTATCCTTCTATGCTTTTTGATGATGATTACTTTATCATCGACACAAATTTTCTTAATATATTCTATAAGGATTATGCTACCTTTCATCATTCCATTAGCCCCATCCAAAATAGTCATTATATTGACATTTCACCTCCAACAAGAATTGATTTTGACTAAAAGAATCATACTTTATTTTGTTGCATCCATGGTGACATACCATTTGCACAATATCATGAGGGGCAAGACTACATTCATTTAGGAGAGGAACACTCTCATAATGAAACTTTTTAGGAGGTTCTAGGGGATCATCAAAGAACAAACTCAACATATTTTAGTGAAACTTTTTTGAAGGTGCTAAAATACAATCAAATTTAAAAGTTAACATCTCTTTGTGAAACCTTCTTGAAGGCACTATGGTATAATCAAGACAAATTCATTGGTGAAATCCTCATTGAGGCATGAACAACTAAGCATAAAAATTCTTCACTAATTGATGAAGTCATTATCAAAGAATAAATTATTATAGCTTCTAATCTACAACATAATCATATGGTATCTACTCTCAAGATCAAATAATAGAAAAATCTAGTGGTCCTATTGAGAGTATATTCATAGGTCTCTAGCTTTTCCACAACCAAAATTATATCAAATCTAGAATTAACAAAATTATGTGTGACTAAAATTCTTGATCTTCATTTGTTTACCATTCATTATATATTTAGTTATCATCCACCTATTCATTACCCACTTATATCCTTTATCCTATGCCTAACATTCTCTACCATCATTTGTAACACTTTCGTTTGTAGAGGATACAAGAATATCTTGTCTCACCATATGAATGAAACATAATCAATTGACCAATGAGGATCATGAACACATTATTGAGATATAGATCTATATCAAGTTACTGATAAGGAAATTTTTTCAAAAGGGTGTTTGGTAACAACTTTATGACTGATCTTTTTTGTTGTCTACTATGTACAAGACCCAAAAATGACCTTAAAACTTGTCTAATCAACCTGGGTCAAAATAAAAACATATAAGGTCTTTTTTACTATTTAAAAGCACATCATGATATAGTTTATAGGAGTGATTAAAATATATATTTTCAAATTTATAGCATGACTTACCAGCTCTTAACAATTTTTATTTAGAAATTACCATTAGCCCATTATCTTCCTTATTGATCACCAAGTTCATTTTCTTATTTTCCAACTAATAGTACAAGCCAAAAATGCTTTATATATTGATAAAATAATTTGGTGACTCATTACAATTTAGATATGTAACCTAAATTTCATGTGCATCTTACAACTTTGACTAATATTTGCAAAAAATCGGCCTCTTCTTGAGATAATTTAGTAGTTTGGATATCATTATCAAGATTTTGCCAACCTACTTGCTTTTTGGGGGATGAAAAGCTTACTATTAACTTGAAATTTTGATCTTGATCTTTCATGATGTCTTTGGGCCTATGAAACTGATGTATGACTATTGGAACTATGTCGATATCTTTATGTTTCTCCTTAGGTTCCATTGGATTATTAAAAGCTTCAAATTCTTCAATGATATCAAAATATTGATGTCATGCCTCATCAAGATCCTATTGAGGATTAAAAAGGTTAGGTATAATGGTATTATTCTCTTTGATATGATCACCTAAATGGAATATGCATTCCAAGGTCACTATTTCTTTAGGTAACCCATTTGTATTCAACTCCACCATCTGATCACCATAATTTTCTAGCATCCATGACTAATTTTTGAAGGAAAATCAACATTTTACCCTAATTTGATATGTTTTCCTACTCATCCATGATGTAGTTAGATGTGTCAAATGGATATCCATATAATTCAATATCATTAGTGTCTATAATCTTCTCTTTTAAGGGTTGTTTTCATATTAAAATACTCAAACTCCTTAATGAGATCATAGTATAGTTGCCAAGTTTCATAAAGATTTTTTTGAGGATTCTCAAGATTAGGTATAATAGTGTTCTCATGTATCTAATAGGTTCTAAATCCTACTTCTTCATCCATATTTATGCCACCAAATTCACTCTATTTCTAATTCAAAAGAATAGACTCACTTTATTCTTTTATATGTGCCTCTCCTCCTTGTGAAGTTGATTCACTTAGTTTTCCTTGAGAAGATGACACACTTTGGACCATCAAGACTTGATTGAGCACCCCATTTGGATAATTAGTTTGATTGAGGATGATTTCATGGATAACACCACTCATAATCTCAAACTAGGTTATTTTTCACGTGTACAATGGTTTTTCAATTGCTAATAAAATTTGGGTTTTGACTATTATAGGGCCTAACATATGTGATTTGACCCTGAGCTTGTGGATTGGCTTGATAAGTATTCTTATTAGGATAATAACATTGATTGTAATTCTAGTATGGTATCTTATACTAAGCTTGTTTTTTTGTCTTTACAAGGGTACCAATTCATTCCCTAATCTTTACAATAATGTATTCACTTTACTAGCTCATTGGGAGGGGAAATAGGCTGAACTAATTGGTTATTGATAATATAATGGGTGCCAAATCAGGTTTTATAGGTAGTGTAGTAGGTGGTAACTCTAGAAATAATTACATGGGAGGTCTTGGAGTAATATTTATAACTTGTACAAAATATTTTTCATCTCTAACTAAAATCTCACATACATTAGGAAGAGTTGTAGCCTACATATATTGGATCATAAGTATAACTATTCATTCTCTTAGATAGTAGATGAAAGTATTTTTATGAGTTGGCTTAACTAGAGTCAGGATTCTATCCCAATTTTTTTTAAACATGTAATTGAAATCACTCTTGAATTCTCTTAGAACCCTCTTAATAGTAGTCTATTATTAAACTAAGGACAAATGGTCAATTTTGTCTCCAAATTTATTACATAAGCCTTCTCCTAATTAATACAATGAGTTGATATAATTGTGTTATAATTTTGTATACCATTGAATTGACTTGTTTTTAAATGAGGAATCTAAAACCTTGATAGCAACATTATCCTAAGTAATATGGTGTACTAAATAGATGTTGGCAATATCATTAATGTGATCTATAGGTGTGATTGAATTATCTGTAGAGAAATTAATAATACTCTTAAGGAATTAAAAAGGTATAGAATCATATTGGGAAAGATTTAGTGGGATTCCTTCATTGAATGGAATAAAGACCTAATTTATGGGGACAACCTTATGAAAAATTTGAGGTAAATCTTGGTTATTTTGAAGGGATATAGTATCATAAGAGGGGTTAATGTATGGATCAAACCTTAAAACCTATTCAGTTTAGATAAATGCAATGGTAAATAAATAAAATAAATGTCCTTACCTATATAAGATGCATTTTTTTTTACTTTTGGCATATAAATTTAGAGTTGATCTAAAACCAAAAATTTATGGAGTCACCAAGTGCCTCTAAAGTGTATTCAATCTCATAGACTAATAAGGATTAGTACCAAGTCCTTATCTAAATTCTCTAACTTTATAGACCTTTGTCCCACTAAGCATGCCATAAACTATTATCACTTAGATATTTCACTTGTTCATTCAATAAACTAATATAATTACAACAATAGAATCATCCCTAAGGTGTGGGACCTTGGATCCTTGGGATGAACCTTTAGACAAGGTTTATTTCCTTGCTAAACTAGATGCACCTAATCTAAGATTAGTTTTAGGCCTAACATGATGGTAAAGAGAGATAATTATAACTAATACTATGGTTTTGTCATGAAAAGGGAAGAATGATTGAACTGAAACTACAAGAGGTGATGAATCAATAGTTTATATATCTCCTCAACTCACTTAGAAAAACACAAGAGAACCTATAAATATTAAAAATTATTACACATGATCTTAAAATTAGACCTTTATTTCATAAGTATTTTAAATAGAGGTATGAAAGATAAGACATAAATAGGAGGGTCATCATATACCTTGGAGAAAGATATAATGGTGAGTTTACATAGCTAATTCATGTATAAATCTAATGATATATAAAATATAACTTGAAAAATATACTATTATTTCATAGAGGTGAGGGGAATTTGGAAAATAAAATAAGATAAAATAACATTATACAAGAATAGATCAAAAAATCATGAAATACACACAATATACAAGTAATTAAACAAGGTAAATTTAGTATTTTATTGATTCCAAGGTATTAATATAACATTAAAAGTTTCCATAAGAGTAGATTCGTGTCATACCAAAGAGGAGGGATCATGAATAAGGAATATTTAGCCCTATATATAATAAAATGAGATGATAAAGGAGAAAAGAGTAGTAGAAGACCTCATAAATACTATCATTACACCATGATCTAGTCCATATCATAAAATAGACAATGAAAAATAGGTATTAAGATCCTATAATGCATTAGGCTTGTATTCATGTTCATCTACATGGAAAGTGGGTTTAGTAGTGTAGGTGATGACCCTATTTTTTTCTTTCTTTAACCTTTGGAAGGATTATTCATGTATGGTTTGGTCCTTCAAAGCTGTTCCACTCTTGGAAAACATGGATTTAATATCCTAATGGGCTTAACTCACCCATATCCATCTCTTATGAAGTTGAATTTTTGACCTAAAAAGGATCATGTAAGCCTATTTGGAGTTGTTATTTACTTTCTATGATCACCATTTCATGAAGGGATTTACAAATCTCAAGGGGTAACTTTCCAATGTCTCATACATTTTTCATCATCTTAGTGACAATTAACTCCATTCATGGAGACACTAGGCATGTTTTAGAAGCATGATTTGACTTAATTTTTCCTTTAAATTCATGTATAGGTATCTTGGAGAGGTTGAGAAGTTGTTTCACCTTCATATTTACCCATAATAAATATTGGGAAAGCCAAGAAATGTGTTTTTGTGGTTTGAGGGATTTATCTTGTCATATATTTCACTTTTCAAACCTATAATAATCTACCTAAAATCCCACAATAATATTATAATTTTTTTCATGTCTATGAGTTAGGATTTGAGGTAATAACACCTCCATTTATTCATTTTCAGGCCTCATTATAGGTTATAAGTTTTGACAATCTTCAAACATGTCTTGTAAGCTTGTAGCTATGCTTGATGAATTCAAGATCTCACCCCTTATTTTTTAACACCATAGAGATCATATTAAATACATATTTTTATTTCAAAATATTTTAAACATCCATGGGGATCATCTTTAATGTTTGTATACATGTAACTTTCTTATGTTTAAACTCTTTGTTCTTTAGACCTGCAAACATACTTGTTTGGATGATCTTTATACAGAACCTCATGAACTATTAGTGTATACCTAAAAATGGTTTTAAAATGTATTTTGAAGTAAATATAATGTATTTATAACCATTTATGTTCCTATACAAACCTAATTGAAAGGCTTAAGACCATGCAGCTTAAAAAACAAGGTCAACTTGTAACTTACCTGAGTGAGATAACTAGGCCTACAAGCCTTATTGACTAAAAATATCAATGAAACAAGGTTTTTTATACAATTAAAGTATTTATAAAACATATATAGTGTTTCATAAAATCATAATAATAATCATTACCTTCAACCAACCTTGATCATGCAAGAAAACATAAAATAAGGGTTTTTTAGGCTTAAAACTAAGCATGTAGACTGTGTTTTAAGCATAACTTTATTTCTAGTCCATATAACCTTGAAAAACTTATAAAACTTTTATAACATTTTAATTCATAGGTATAACAATTTACATTAGTTTTTTAGAGTTATTTTATATTTTATGAGGCTTTTTAACCTCCAAACACAAGCAGGCCAACAAGTAAACTAAGAGCATTTAAAAAATCATAACTTGAGTTTCAAGACCTATTTTTGATATGTTACAATTGGAAAAGTTCTTCATTATAATTATACTATACTATAATTCATTTAGGCACATTTTTTAACATTTAAACCTAGAGAAAATGAGCCTTTCTTGGTTGTTTATTGCACTTTTCTTGACTATTTATAATTAGTGAACCTATCGATGTACTTTTGAGTTCAGGAAACTTGAGTTGAGGTTAAAATTATAAAAATTTACCTTTAAATAATTTATTAAAACCTTAAAAATATAATTGTATGTTATATCATGTTCCATTTCCATTTAAATCCTTTCATGCCTTAGTTGATGCCTGTAAATTTTCTTTTTAGCCTCCTTAAGAAAGTTTTGAAAGCTTAGTGAATATTTCCCATTGATCACAAAACTATGAAAACATATAATACTTAAATAAAATTTTATTATTTATACTATATCTTAGAATTCATGGTTTATGCCTTAACAAGCCTCAAAACATTAAAAAAGTGCATTTATAGCCTTTAGGGTTTAAGTCAGGTTTTAGACCTACCTACCATATTCTTGGAAAAATGGTGTGATTATTTATTTATACCTTTATATAAATGGATAATAAAAACCATATCAACCTTATATAATAATTTTATATTCTCATTCATTAATAAAATCAATATAGCACATGATTGATTGCAAGAAAACCCTTCAACTTCTCCTTGTTCAATCTATAGGTTTGTAGGTTAAGTTCATATGATTTTTTTATCATGGAGGCATATAAATATCATAAATATGTGTCCTAGGGACTAAGAAAACCATCCCCAAAAAATTATTAGACAACACACTTGTATAACAAGACTATGATGTGATATGTGCTTGATTTCTTGTAAATAAACTCACAAAATGATTTTTGGAGATGTTCTTCCTTTTTCAATTTGGCCTTATTCAATTAAGGGTATTTATTTGAATTAGGATGAATCCATTACCTTATAAAAAAAAATTATGATTTATTTCTCTCAAAATACCTTGAAAATTCATTAACACCCTGCAATAATCATAAAATCCTCTCCATTATCTATCAATTACTTGTTTGAAGGATATTTGGAGCATATTAGTAATGAAATATGTCTATAACACCATGAGAAATTATCTTCGATAAAGTTTCATTTATTTATGATAAAGTTTCATTGGATTCTAAAATATTGAAAACAATGACAATATAATAGAAATATATAACTTTCTCCTTCTTATGCATAGAACCTACAAGTTCTTGAGAGTGAAACCTAGTGCTTTAAATCTCAAGGCCTTGAAGGAGCATTGAGACCATGATGGAAACCTTATTTCGTGTGATTTTATCCTATAATTCTATCCATCATAGCTTAAATCTTTGAATCCATGATGTTCTTTCATCACAACATTAAGAAAATATATCTACCTTTAACTATATAGAGCATTACATGAATCATGTAAACCTAAAAAAAAAAATGAATAAGGAAGACTACCAGGAATGAAGGCTTAAATATTGATAGTGGTTTGGTGATGGATTGATACACCTTTTCCATATTTAGATAATTTAAATACACTATGATGGAGGAATGGAGGGAAAACTACCAAATCATATGTATTCTTTGACCATTTGTACAAATTGGAGAACTTATGAGGAGTCTTCAAATACAAAAATGTATTTATGTGACTATAATAATGTTTCACCCTCTTTAAAATGAATTTAATAGATGACCTAAGACCTCTTAACCCATTTTTTGAACTCATAAGTACTCTTTCAGATCTTTATGTTTTATTTCACATCAAAAAGCACTTGAATATGCCTATACAAGGCTATTAAGACATTGATGAAATAGTTTTGAACTCTTTTGATGCATTCATGACCTTATGAGTTCTCTTAAGACCCTTTTTACTTGATTTCACATTAGAGAGTAATTAAATATACCTTTACAATGTTATTCATGAAACTAATACTAACGTATTAGGCCTTCTAAAAAGATTTTGAATTAAGAAGAATTTTTAGTGCTTTTAGACATGAAAATGAGGTTGGAAAAGATTGATATGGCCTCATATAGGACTCGTAATACACTTTAAAATTAAAAACCATGAAATTAGACTCTCTATAAGGCAAATACCAACCTATGACCTTAAAATGCTTACTTGACCATCAATGAAGTAACAAACTACTTAGGAACACCAAATAATTCCTTGGCATACCTATTTCTAAACTAAAATAGTCATTTTGAAGGTACTTATGAATTCATAATCAATTTTTCTTATCAAATAATAACCCTCTCACATCATGTCAAGTGTTAAGAGACCAAGATTAATTGAAATATTCAATAGGTACCTCCTTAGTTCACACCAAGTGTGGGACATACCATTGAGGAACATGTGAATTTAAAAAAAAATATTCTCATGCCTCTAAATTTTGAACATGAGGACACTACCTATAGGATTTTACAATTCAATCAGATGGATGTTGCATATAATTAGTTCATGAAATTTCCCAAAGTCTCCATAACAAGGTAGTACTAGTTAAATAACATGTTCCTCACCTAATTTCTACAAGTCATCATTCTAAGTTTTTAGTACCTATAATCCATGTACATCAAAATGGAACCCAATGATACCATAATAAATTTAAATGCTAGGTTTCATAATATGTATAGCTTAATCATTATGTTTTATAGACTAGATACCTAGCTATCGCTTGAAATATATATAAATGTACTACATCCTTGGATCATTATGTTTTTTTATAGAGATATTTTACTCTTATATCTTCCCCTAGATTATATTGAGGCCATAAAAGTATATAGGAAACTAAACCCTTAATGTCTATTGGCACCATCCATCCCAGATGCTAAAAAGTATACTTAATTAAACCCCTTATTTTCCACTATCCAAAATATACCCATGCCACAATTTGTGCTAGTGAAAAAACTAGTTTCCATTGAGACATGACACTCTTAATCATCCCCTAATATTATTTATCTCAATAAATAATGAATTAGTGTCTCAAGATCATAATCAAACATTGGTTCCCACTATGAAAAATGTCTAAATACAACCCAAATCTCTATTAAGATTGATTTAGATGCTATATAATCCATGGTACAAGATCTCAATAATGACCTTTTGGATCTCTAAATCTAGCTTTGAAATAATGGTGGTGATATTTCAAATAGAAAATTCACCACATTGAATTCTACAGTGCATTTGACATGTTATAGAAAGAGATGGAAGAGTATGATATAATCCTAAACCACCTAAAGGCTATCACTCAAAATAAAACCTCTATTGATCTAAGATCCATAAGTAATATCATGTTTTTAGAGACATTATATTTTCATATCTATAAGGAAAATGAGCCATAATATGCCATCAATGAGGTATAGGCTTTCCAACAATTCCAAAGGAGTAACTACACTCTCAAGAACTAGACATAGTAATATCCCCTTACCACATGAACTCCTCATAATAATGGTGAAACCCTTCATGATCAAATAGTAATGAATGATCCTCCACCCCAAAAGTAAAATAATCCTTAGCCACTTGAAGATATATAACCTACTACTATCAAGACTAGGTATAACATAGTAGAGGATATGAAGAAGGTCAAGAAACACATCACTTTGCATGAGCTTACCTAGCTCACTGATTAAAGAGATATCCTCCTAAATTCCATCACAAACAAAATAATTCATCCCAAACCCAACCTTATGCACACTAACATGATGATACATAAGAATAAGACTAAGGTCTCATCTTTCCTTCTTATTGTTAGGTTATTTAGGAAGAATATACATAGCTATTTATTTGACTTAGGAGCATTTATGAATGTTTTGCTTATAGGAATTTATCAAAAACTAATATTAAAGCCTATTATTCTAGACAAAATAATGGTCTATTTAGATGAGTCTAAAGTTAAGGTTGTGGTAAATCTCTCGAATATCCATATATAGTTGGAATATTAGCCTATGCTCTAATAATTTATGGATATTCAAGTTATGGAAACACCATAGGCCTGTGTGTTATTTATTAGTAGATATCATTTTAATATCTTGAATGGGTACATGGATACAAACTTATCCCATATGTGGTTGCCTTGGATAGGTGTAGCTAATTACATCCATGTTGATAAATAACTTGTAATGAAACACACAATCATGGAACATAACATATTCAATAAACAAATAGGCCTAATATCCTCTAATATAGGTTTTTATCCTTTTCCTAAAAAATGTACTAAAAGCCAAGTTGATAAATATCTTGAATTTCTAGGTCTTTATATTTGTACTTTGATGAGGCCCATTCTAAACAAACTTCAAGAGCATGAATTCTTCTCATTGACCTAGTAGGTAAATAACACCTAGTTTCCTATAGACTAAAATTTTCTTACACCAAGTACTTGGTGGAATATGAATCCTTGATCTTAGTACTATAGTTGTGTTGAAACATAGAGTCAAAAAATTGAGAGTGTTTAAGGATTTTGATCTATTAGTAAACCAGTTCAAGATTAATTTCTAATGCAAGATATCCTTTTAGAAATACAAGCACAAGGTTTGGTATTTTATATAAAATTTTAGTGCTTTAAATTTCATCCCCATTCCTAAATAATAAAAATAGGTACATGATTCTTTAGAATTTCTATTGTAAACTTGATACCCATAGATGACCTAGGGTGACAATTTTTTTTAGTAAAGCTAATTTAATGTCCTTTAGTCCCTCACAATGTGAAGAACTTATAGGTATTTAAGGATGATCACCACATTTTATAATTCATTATTATCTTGGGATTATTTTAGACCGAAATTATATATTAAGAAGAAATAGATAACCCTAAGGGTGAGGAGTATAACAAGGATGGTATTATCAATTTGAAGGAAAATCATGTTCTAAGAGGTATGATATCCCTTTAGAGAATGTTTTACCATTAAAAACACATGCAAAAACATTAAATACCAACACACATGGAGAAAAGATCCAGATGATTAATCAAGGATCATCATACTAGCTATGAGATGTCCATATTCACCCAAATTGCACCTCTATTGAGATCGAATAACTTAATATTTTTTTATAATATTGAGACATTATTTCTTTGACCTATGGATACCTTAAGGTCTTATACTTGAGGGTAATAACCCGCACTATCCCACTAAAATAGAATTATAAACATTTTAGATAGAGGTAGAAACCTATGAATACAATCTTAAAACCTCCTATTCAAAATGAAGTCCACAAACTCTTATTAGACAAGATCATCTTCCAAATTCATCACTCAATGTGGGTATCTAATTTAGTGCCCATTTTCAATAAAAATGGATAAATCCATCTATGTGTCGATTTAAATATCTTGAATAGAGCTTCTAAAAAATATGATTACCCTTTTCCATCCCTTTATGAGGTGATCCAAATGTTAAGTGGATCCATTATGATGTCTTTCTTGTATGGATTCTCAAGATACAACCAATTTATGGTAAATCCTCAAGATAAAAAAATTGCATTTATAACCAAGTGGGACATTTTGGATTACAAAAGAATGCCCTTTATCCTTATTAATCCAAGATCTAATTTTTAGAGAGATATGGACTTTGATTTCAATTCTCTAATAGGTAAATGCATTTTTAATTACATGGATGACTTGACTATTTTTTCAAAATGTAGGTCTGATCGCATTTGCCACTTGAAAAAGATATTCAATAGGTGTGAGAAGTCTGGTATCTCACTTAACCCAAATACAAATGTATTTAGTGTGATGAAAGGTAATATCCATGGTTGTGTCATCACCAAGTAATATATTTCTATCAGCCCTAACATGCTAGTATGATTTCCAAGATATGTTTTCCTAATAGTAAAAGGGAATTAATGTCATTCTTTGGTAATATTAATTGTGTATGCAAATTCATATCTAGTTTTGTTGAAATTTTTAAAATTCTAAATGTAATTTTTAAATTAGGAAACAAAGTTGGAGTGGACTCATATAATGTATAGATGATATTTATGATTTATAAGCACCTCAATCTTATACACTTAGAAAAATAAGTCTTTGGATGGTCTACTCAATTTTAGACTTTTACCACTTTTGTAAGTCTTGCATTTGATATATATTGTGCCCCTTGGCCTATCTCTTGGTCTGACCACTCTTATGTGGATGACCCAAGCATTATATCTTTCCTATAATTATTAAAACCATCTTATCTTCCACCTCTACAAGTTTTGAGTCAGTACTAATTTTATGTTCCCTAGATACTATCATCTAGGACAAACACCTACATCAATACAAGTGTCTTTTTTTTATGTATGTGTCCAAATCCATATCTAATTTGTAAATGAAATGTATAAAAATGGTTAGCCTAAGTGTCTTAATGTGAGTTACTTCTCCTAAGGTACTATTCTAAATACAATATCATTCCTCATTCATTCATCACCTAGAAAGACACCTAGAAAAGACCTAAGGCAACTTATCAAATCATTAAATCAAGCACTCAATAATGTAAAGCTTTATTATTTTCTCATATTTTCATATAAGTCATAGTAACGTCACATAGATAGGTCTATATTACTAAAGGATTAGCCTAAGATATATTTTCCATGTTAGAAGTTAGGTCACTATTGTACTTATTTTCTACATATTGCATGAATAACACAAAAGCCAAAACACAGGGGATAACTACATCAATATGAGTCTCTTTTTAGAGTATTGGTTATATAGGTAGTTTTTATTAATAGAGGGGTATTTGGGGTCATCATAATATTATGTACCCACTAACCTCCATTTTTGTCATAGTTTCACTTAATATTTTTAGCCTATCATAATTTAATGAATTCAACATATGTTATATCTGAGTTTACCATCTAATTAGACTACTATAGAAATAGGTTATCAATATTTACCATAGGATATATTTATTCCTTTTAACTTGAGATAACTTCAATCTATATTTTGAATGTTAAACATTTGGTAAACTCAACCTTTGAATATCATTATTACATAAGTATGCCATTTAGGATGTTTCTTACATGTGTTGTCATAACCTTTGTGTTCTTTATCTCTCTCATCATGGATGATATTGATTGATTTGATGACTATGATTATGAAAATCTAAAAATTTATATTAATTAATGATTAAAAATTGATTACTCTCATATTATTCTAAGTGTTATATCCTCAAACGCCTAATCTTTAAATGGTGGTAGCTACCATCCTTCTAATCAAGTTCCTACTCTCACCATTTCAATAAATGATTTGATCCATATTAGGTAAGATAAAGAGACTTTACATGTATTTACACAACACCATAATATGATTTTGGCCTTTTATATTTTTGAAAATATGGATACAAAGGCCAAGTATTTGGAAAGTATTAGAAAGGTATAACCCACCCTATATCTCTTAAATATAATACAAATTATTAACGCTTGGTAATTTCAAAAATTCCATGAGTCACCAACAAGGCAAGTCATTTAAATAGGACCTTTATGCACATTCTACCATAAAAATGACTACATATGACCAAGATGTTCATTCATATGATCGTCAATGGTTCTAACAATCATATAAGGAAATAATGACTAATTTACAAACTAATAATAAAGGGAATGCACCAAATTATTCCAATGGTCCAAGTCATTAAAATGATATATCAAAAGTACTAAAATTCAAATATCTAATACCATTATAGACATTTATTGATCATGAAAGTAAACTTGATATCCATGAGTATGATGATATTCATATGCCATGATTCAAAAATGTGGTGGATTGGTGTAGATGATATTTTATGATTATGTAGTATCTCAGTCTTGTACACTAGGAAAACTCAGACCTTGACTATTCCTCTTATTTCTACACATGCCTTTCTTTTATAATCCTCACATCTAATGTATTTTACACCCCTTGCCCTATATCTCAATTATACCAACCTTACATTGAAGATATAGACATTCCATCTTGTATAGAATGCTTAAAATGCACTTATGTTACACCTCTACAACTTTTGAGCCTATGCCTTTTCTCCTTCTCTTTGGACACTAACATCTAGGATAAATAGTAATTTTGATGTTATTGTCTTACCCTAACATAAGTGTCCAATTCCATAAAGTCATCCAATTTGTAAATGAAATTTATTACAATGGTCAAACTAAGTTCTATAATGTGAGTTATCTCAAGATATGATTGGTATAAATATAATATCAACCCCCATTCATTCACTACCTAGAAATCAAACCAAAATAGAACTCAAGAAGCACTCAAGTTACCAAAAGATTTCTTATTCTACTCTATTTTGATATCAGTCAAAGGAACAACCCAAATATAGGTCTAATGTACTAAAGGAGAAGTCATAAGGTCATATTTTCTAAGTTACAAGTTAGGTCATTATTGTACTTGCTTTAGACACAATGCATTATTCACACACAAGCCAATATTTAGGGGATATCTACATGATTTTAAGGGCCTATTATATATTATTGGATATGTAAGAAGTAACCTTCGATATTAGGCCCATTTTGAGTCAACTAAACACTATGTGCCCACTAATGCATTTCTCCAAAAGGTCACATTGAAGATGAAAATCTAGGGTTTTTATTTTTTACCAAGAGTGAGAGTCCATGACCTAGATATAAATGTGCCATAAAAAAGATGAATCCAAACCTAGAATAATCTAGGTTTTTTCAATCCTATTTCATCTAATATTTCATATAAGACACTAGCATTTAACACAGACATTAGCATTGATACAACCATCTCAAGTTGACACACTTATATATAGAGCTAGAAACACCAGACCTAAAATATAATGATTGAGATAGAACTATCTTCTTACCTAATTTTTTACTATTCCAAATATAGATCTAAATTAGAATCAAAACTATTTAATTACTCTCTTTTATTTCATTTATATATATAGCATAGTTATACTTTCCATTAATAACCTATCTAAATTCTATAAATTCACTATATGGTACAGTTGAGTTTAGTACATTAATTGGAATGTTTCATATCTAATACTCACCCTTGTTCCTTATCATTGTTAACACTATTTAACCAATTATGATTGCCTAATCTAAGTTAAGGTTAAAAATTTGGTGAACCTGATCCATGTGACTATAATTTTTTTTTATTCTTGGGGTTTTAAACCAACTAGGGTTTTAGATTGTTATACTTTTCCATTTTCTATTTATACTATTTTGAATAAAACCTAGGCATAGATCTAGATTGGGTGGGGGTGTCTATTGAAAAATATTGAGCTAATAGTCAACCCATCCAAGATGTCTTAAAATAATGAGGGATATCATACCTTAGATCATGATGATACCCATGTTGACATTGAAAAAAATCTTGATAAGGTTATCATAGAAAAATATTCTGGCAATGAGAATTTGGAAATAAAGGAAAATATCTAAATAGATAATGACCAAGTGCATGAAATTGTAATTCTTTATGAGTGAATTGAAAAATTAATAAATATCTTGATAAAATCTCAAAAATTATACTTGAAGCTAAAAATGCAAAAAATTTAGTGGACGCATCCCTCCCCTTGAACATATTACAACTTAATACATTTAATGGGGGCATGGATTATGCGTTTAAACCTTTATTGCCTAAAACTACTATTAATAAATCTATTTTGAACTTACCCATTATTTCAATACAAATACCAGTTTCAATGCCTATTACTACTCAAAACATATTTCCATCCCCTTTGGTGACTACTCAAATCGCTAATTGAAATACCATTAGGCCGATATGTCAATCACTCTTTCAAGTTGTAAAGACCTTGCATGACAAGGTTATAAACATTAAACAAAAGGATTCAAAGTATTCACATGCTATAGATTTGAAATATGTATTACATGAACATCTTTTAGTCGATATCTCTTTTCACCCTTTTCTAACTACATTTTTGGCACCCAAGTTCACATTTTATGATGTTAAGGGTGATTCTGAACAATGTATATGAACCTTCTATGAAACATGCCTTGATTATGCTTTAAATGATAAAGTTTTGAGGATATTATTTCAAAGGAGCATCAATTATTATGTTTTGAGGTGGTTTTATGACTTACCTCTTCAATCTATGAAAGCATTCACACCTCTTAGAAATAATTTTTTGGCACATTTTTCTATTAACATTACTAAAAAGGTTTATTATTCTCAAATATCAAAGATAAAACAAGGAAATAGTGAACTAATCAATGAATATATCTTGAGATATAAGACAATGATAGACAAAATGCCCAATCTAATGGTTGAAAAAGATTTGAAAGACATATTCAAGAAAATTTTACTTTCTCATTTATATGAGTCCATTGTTTTTTAAAAAAATCATTCTTTTGATGACTTATGCCATGTTGTACATGATTGTGAAATGAAGTTTCCTTCATTGAATGAAATCAAGTATGTAGAAAACACACCAAATACATCTACATATAGTACAAAATTTAAAATTAAACCAAGTTATAAGGTAAAACTTATAGAGCTTAAAAAGAAAACAAACACCATGGTTTACACAATTTCATAACATAATCAGCTTGTCCTATATAATACATCAAAGAGATAGCTTACACATGTGTTTTAGCCTCCTGCTTCATTACTCGCATGGTTACTATAGTTTTATATTATATCTCTCCCTCATCTTATATAGGTTGATGTAAATAGACCTCTACCTAGATGTAAATTCTTATTACTACTATCACCATACCCTACACATTATATGAACAAATGTTTTATCTTGAAGCGTAAGATGTAGGACCTCATAGATGACAAACATATTACATTTAATGATCCTCTAAAGGAATTCAATTCACAATCTATTGATCACCATATACATAAAATATTTAAAAATATTTTACAATACTATTCTAAGAAGGAATCATAAGTTCAAATGGAATATAATGCACATCCTCTTCCATAATATTATGGGCACCCACTAGAAAGGGTTATTGGTACTTACATGTTGCATATACTTCCTATGGTTTAAAAACCTACCATTTAATTTTATTAAAGTGAAATTAAGGATGATGAATTTGATATTAATTCTCTATTAATCTAATTAAACCTTGGTAAGCACCTCATATGTAGTATTATGATTGATAATGGTGCAAGCAAAAAAAATTCACTATGATATTACTTATGCATTTGGTTTATAATAATCATGATTTATGTCCTACTAGATTGGTTAAGTCATTCAGTGGGACCTCATAGAAGTTTTTGGAAAATATTGATCTACCTTTATAGGTTGGTCATATACATATGATTACAACTTTATTAGTTATACCTTATCCAAGTCTATTTGACATGTTATTTGGATCACTTTAGATACATATTATTAAAGAATTACCTTATATAGTGTATGGGTGTATTAAATACATTCATGATAATTAGGTAATTAAAGTTTCTAGTATTCCATATGATTATCCTATTTTAACAATAGAAATTCATACCTAGCTAGTTAATTATCAATATTGTTAAGGTTAATCCACCACAAAAGGGTAAACAACAAGAAATCCCCTTTACTAGGTAGCTATTACTTGAGATACTCTTATATCAGAGATAGATAATGGGTTTTAGGGAATACTAATCTTCCACACATCATATTTAGATATATAGAGAAGCTAAACATGTTCTTACTATTACTATTCTAAAGAAACCATAGAATACATAGAGATGGGTTCCAATAACCCCTATTCCTTTTATTGACACTTCACAACCTTAGAGTCCTATTATACATATGCCAAGAATCATAAATACTATAGAGACAAATATTTCACCTATACATGCTCCTTGGTAGTACCACAAATTTATTATTCTAGGTTATAAGTGGGGAGATACCTAAAATAATCCTTTGGATAATATCATAAGATGATCTTGTCTCTTCAAAAATACCTAAAAAATAAAAAAGATTCAAAAATACAAAACCATTTTCAACACCTATATGTTTTATTGGATCGTTATCATCTATGTGTTAGTTACAATTAAGGGATAACATATAATTTAATCCTACATACATATATATAGGCATACATAGATACATGATACACTTATGGGTGTTGGTATTTCCCTCTACTCACATCATTAGGACATTTGAAGACTCCATATTCTACATTCTTGATATACATAAGTTATATTATTTAATGATCACTCTTCATTATCATTTTTGAGCTTGTATATGTACTTATACATGCCTTATACATTATTATATTTTTCACATGGATAACTATGATGTTTTTATTCTAGTTGATTATGTTTTTTCTTTACACACTTCCTTGAGTGTTTTACCTTGATATTATCATCATTTTTTTAAGCATTCAGAGATTTTTTGTGTATGTGGACCCTATGTGTATGTTTTCCTTCTTGGACATTAAAATATTGCATTACTTGTTTTATAGACATTTGAATATGTCATTCCTTATTTTGTGTACATTTGACTAATTCATTTCCATTTAATGTTTAATAATTTAAACATGCCATTTATTTTTGGTCTCCTTGGACCATTACTTTTTGGCTTAATTTTGAGTGCTCTTATGTGTGATTTTCTACTTATTGAGCTGGTAATATTACTATCTAGACATTGACATGATATTTATAATTCATCTTATTCCTACATGTGATCAAATTAGTTTTATGCACTTTAATGATACATTTACCTAGACATGTTCCTTTTATATGCTACATGGATACATTTACAAATTTTACAGTTGTCTTACCCTTTTGAGATGAGGTAACTTTCAAGTAATATTTTTTCCTCGCCTCAAAGTGGCACAATATTAGTGGGGGAATGATTGGGAAGCAAGTTATCCACATTTTATATATTTATTAGAATTAATAGGGGAATTTCATATGGACATGGATTACACACATTCATAGTTTACAAATTATAGTGGGTGCATGCTTTAGAAGCATGTTATCTACATGTATTCATTATTAAATACTTATACCATTTTACAAATTTAGTGCGAGCATGTCATATGGACATAGCTTTAACACATTCATAATTTTTAAATTTAGTGGGGGAATGATTTTGAAGAATTTTCTTCACATTCATTCATTATGGTACTTATATAGATTCATAGATTCAGTGGGACCATTATTTAGAAGCGTGTTCTCCACACCTATTCAATATTCAACATCTCTAGTTTATAGTGGGGGCATGTTTTGGAAACATGTCCTCCATATTGGTACTTATATAATTCTTATATTTCTCCATATATAGTGGGGTCATGCTTTGAAATCATGTCATTCAAAATTACATAATTTTCCAAATTAGCCAAAAAACACAAATGATCTAGATTCATAGTTGTGGTATAATTTTATACATGGTATCATTTTTATACATGGTTTTAGGATTAGACATATCCAAGGTGCATATGTAATACAACATGTGCCTAATATTAAAAAATTCAAATCAATTTTAGATTTTAAAAATATTGCATGTGCTGATACCCCATAGAATTTTATGGAATTTAATGCACTAATATACTATAGTACTTGGTTTAACTTTTGGTATGGTTGAGTTGATTAAATCACTCAATCTTTCCAAGTTTATAGTTTGGACTGGATCATTTAACCTCATCAATTTATAAGTATCATTAGGGTTACAGTGTTGAGTTAATCTAAACTACTAGGTGGTAACTCACTTTTGTTCCAAACTTAGGGGCATACCTCTCTCTCTCTCTCTCTCATATTAGATATATACACATTAAAGTTTTATCTGTATTTATCCTAATCTTAGTTTTAGAGCCGTAAATGATATATCTTTTTAAAAAATAGCTTGCAAATAGGCAATGTAGATACATCGACACATAGGTGTACTCATAAACCTTACTCTCTCAATTTAAATATATTTCAAGTAATTTGATCCATATTATATGCACTTATTATACACTTTAACATGTTCTTGGTTGTAATTCATTCACCAATAAGACACTCAAAATTTAAATCATGTAAATCACTCAAATTCAACTCAAGAAAAGACAAGATGTGCATATACACCTAGATAAATCACTAGAAAATCACTCAAAATTCAAATCCAACAAAGCAATAAAATTCAAATCAAGTAAATACAAGGTGTGAATACATAAACAGGTACTTAATCCTTTATTTTAAACTAGTAATTTCATTACTAGATTAAAAGCGGGGAAATGTACATGATATTTTGTGATTATGTATCACCTTAGTCTTATAAACATAGAAAATGTAGACCTTGGTTATTCCTCTTAGTTCTTTGCATGCCTTGATTTTGTAGTCCTTGTATTTAATCTATATTGTGCCCCTTAGCCTATATATTAGTCTAACCATACTTATCTTGAAGACATGGACAACCCATCTAACCTAGAATGCTTAAAATGTAATTATCTTACACTTATACAAGTTTCAAGCCCATTCCTATTCTCCTTCTCCCTAGACACCAACGTCTGAGATAAAAAGTAACATCAACATTATTATCCTACCCTAACACAAGTGTCCAGTAGCCTACAATCATCCAGTTTCCAAATGAAACATATTAAAATGGCTAGACTAAGCAATTTAATGTAATTTATCTCTTGATAGGTTTGTTATAAATACATTATCAACCCTAATTCATTTACCACCTAAAAATTAGACCAAAATATCACCCAAGAAGATATTAAGTGATTAAAATATATCTTATTCTACCTTATTTTGATATCAGTTGAAGTAACAACCCAAATTCAAGTTTAAAATACTAAAGGAGTAGTCATAAACTCATATTTACCAAGTTACAAGCTAGGTCATTATGGTATTTTTTTACACACAGTACATGACTCACGCACAAGCCAGCACATAGGGGAGAACTACATTAGTTTATGGCCTTGTTCTAGTGTATTGGCTATGTAGGTAGCATACTTTGATAATGGATTCATTTCATAACAAATCAGCAATGTGTGCCTACTAACCATTTTTTCACCAAGGTCACATTGTCGATATAAAATTAGGGTTTTATCTTTACACCAATAGCAATAGTCTATGACCTCGATTTGAATGTATTATAATGAAGGAAAATACAAATCTAAAAGCATCTAGGAGGTCATATCCTATTTTAGCTAATATTCCATACATGACACTAGAATCAAACTCATAAAGTAGCATTGACACTACTGCCCTAGGTTGACATAACTGTCCAAAGAGCTAGAGGCACTAGATCTAGAATTTGATGATTGATCTAGAATTATCTTCCTAACTACTTTATACCTGTACTAGATCTAGATCTACATTAAAATTATAACCATCTAAGTACTCTATTTTATGTCATTTTTATGTATAACATAGTTTTACTTTCCATTAATAAGCTATCTCAATTTTATAAATTCAACATATGTTACATCTAAGTTTAGCAGATTAATTAGCCTACTTTAGATCTAATATTCACCTTTATGACCTATCATTTCTATATCCTTAACCATATTTACCCAAGTAGGATCCCTTAATCCAAATAAGGGTAAAAAGGTTGGAACCAATGATAAAACCTATGATAAACACTATTATTCTAATGTAATATCTTATTATTATGATAACAAGTATTTGAGATCTTCAAAAATATGTTTCAATACTAAAAAAGCAAATTGATTTCCATATTACTAATTCAAAATTAACTTCATTTAAAAAGCAACATATTACATAATGTATATGTTAATATACTTGTCCACGAGATTTTGAACTACCAAATTTACCTTTCTTTTTGAGTCATAAGGATCTAAATAGAAAGGTATTTCTTTTTGACATGAAGTCAAATTAATACATATTATAAATGATAGCATTAGTTATTCTACTACACATGTAAAGCATGATGAAGAACATGATATTTACCTTTTAAAATTATCCAATCTTGATGAAAACTATATACACATAATATTTTCAAACTTTTGTCAATTACTAACACTTTGTATCTTGTAGGAACCCATCGAGTCTCAATCTCTCTGAGTCCATACCCTAAGGGGTGCACTAGGAAAGGGGTGGCAGAACATTGGTACTTCATGCATTTTTATCCCTTTTTCCACTTTTTATCTACACACTTATCTCCTAAAATCATTAACCCTAAGCTTATCCTTCTTTTTTATACCCATTCAAGACATCTTCTACAGTGTATCCTCCTTTTCCTTACCTAAATCCATTTTTATCAGTCGGCTATACTTGGCTGACTGGATTGACCTTATACAATTTTATGGTATTTTTCACGTAGGAGCTAGTTGACCTTTGGCTGACTTAGCTTATGACCTAGTAAATTATTATGTAAAATTATGCTAGGTTGATTGGGTTGACTTTATCAACTAGAATTTTTAGGATATTTTAGGGTCAACTCCACCTATAAATGAAAGTTCATTTCCATCATTTGATAAGAAGTAAAATAAGAAGAGTGAATAAAAATCTACTTATTAACCATTCTACTTGAGGATTAAATCTTAGGGTTTCATACCTTTTTTGGAGATATAGATATTGTCTTATGGATAAGTCTTTTGGATGCATTGATAGGTTTTTTATCCTAAAGTTGATTTGTCTTTCTCATCCTTACATACTAAAACAACCTCTTTTAAATCACCTTGTCCAATGGAGAGATTGAGGCTTATTGGGTTCATATTCAAAGGTAAGTATTCTTAACCTTATTTTTCCTTTTTTAAGAGTATATATATATATATATATATATATATATATATATATGCTTTTCTTCCATGTATTAGGATTTCATATACATTGATGTGAGTATATGTCCTTTATACATGTTTAATTTTATTGTTTATGACCCCTATTTTGTGCCACAAACTTTGGTGAGCACTATATTATATTTACTTTACTTGTTATTGGTTTAAGTGAAATATCAAAACATAGGACCCCCTTAGGGTTATTACATGATTGTGTTAGACTAGAGGCTTTGGAACCCTACTTATCATGATTAATTATGATAAAAGATCCCCTAATCGAGTCTATAAGATCTCCATATTGGTCATGCTCCCACTTAACAAATGTGTTCCCATCATAAGTGTAAGTATGATCTACCTTATCTAAGTTAGGATTAATTTATAGACATGATGTATTTTTGATTGCATATATTCTGGTAAACTTGATGTGAATCTAGACCTTATAGGGTTTGTTTCACTTATTTATTTATTTTATCATTTTTATTATCATATATTTATAATACTAGGTCAATTGTATCAATACAATACCAACTTTTATGCATAGGTTTAACACACACTCACATCTGAATGACTCTATTATTTCTATGTAAGTTCTTTTCTATGTACAGGCTAGTGGATTAAATTAGTTGACATAATATAGTTTTTGAGACTTTCATACATCCAATCTAGACTACCAGATTGACCTAGTTAACCTTGTACATTTTTAAACATCAGATTTAAACTACCATGTTGACTCGATTGACCTTGTAAATATCAAACACTCAACAATAGGTTTTTACAAAGCTTGGTTGAGCCATTTGACCCTATTAGAATGATTTTAAATCATTTAGAAACATTATTTGATAGTAATATCATTTCTCTACATCTTCAAATCCACCAAGGTTCCATTATATCCTTTCTTTCCTTATAGTCTTTCTTTTCACAATTTATAGTGTTTAGAACTTCCCCTAAATAGTCAACTAGATCCACTCTATTGACCTAGTTTTATATTATATATGTTGTTTAGATAACTAGGTTGACTCTATCAACCTATTCATTTTCAGACTTTTACTTCCACAGTACAAAGGTGACACTGTCAACTCTATTCTATATTTTATACATACATTGTCAACTAAATTGACATTGTACTATGTTTTAAAATTAAAATTAACACTAATATGATATTAATTATCTCACACTTTCATTTATTTTTTCTTGCATGCTTATAATAGTTCAAATAGTCTAATTAGTTGGTTTTCAATATACCATCTAGTTTCACTATCTTCTATTTTATGCACACATGAAAAAATCACTAAATTTTAAACAAGCATTTTAATAATTGTCTACCCAAGGCCAACCTACTTGGATTTCATCAACAAGGGAGAAGATGAATTGGTTTTATACCCAAGTATAAACACATGGTTAATTATATACTATGGATAAACACCTACCATCCTTATTGTTATGGTATGTGAAGTGAGGGGGTAGGCTTCAACACTAAGCCTATATCATTGCAAATATAGATCCCTTTCAACCCAAACATCTTTAAACTATCTGTAGATTACTTTCTAGTTCCTTATAGCCAAATTTCTGTCACATTAAAAATATTATAATAATCTAATAACATTAAGGTTTACCACTTAGTTATATTTTACTTTCCAAGTTGATTGTTTGTTTTTTGTTTAATTGCATGTTGTATTGCAAAAAATTACATTGGCTAGCATTAGTGTAAGGTTTTATGTTGTGTGCCCCGATTGGGTTAACTTCATTGATTAAATTTATTATATGTTTAATTTCATTTATTACTTTCCTAAATACTTACAAAAAAATTATTATCTCACTAAGTCATTTCAATCAACACAGTCTATTATAGGATGTTTAATTTTCCCTATCTATTATGATAAGTTAACCCAGTCAACCATGTACCCTTTTTCAACCTCTATTTCCTATGCTAGGTTGACCTAGTCAACCTTTTATAGTTTATAGGCCCTCTTTCATGTGATAGGTTAAACCAATTGACTCTTTCCTATTTATATCATGTCCTATCTCTTTGTTCTTTATGTGCACCTCTTTTTTGTGTGGTTATCTAGTCTTATCTCATAATGATGGCATCTTTTCAACCTTCCCTTAGTTAAGAACATTGTATAATCAAGGATTTAGATAATAACCTCAGTTATTTTATTACTTTAGATGAAACTATTCACTTTCTTCCTTCATCCTCTCCTAAACCAAAAACAATCACTACAAAATGTGATATAGTTGAGTTCATTCATTCTAATCCTCCTCCAAATACCAATGTTGGGAATCCTCAATCTATAAATAATCCTCCTCCCACCAATGAAAATAATCCCCCTCCTATAAACACCAATCCACCTATTGATATAGCTCAAATTATTACACAAGTAATACAAAAAATTAACATCATGAAAACAACCAATCAATCTCAAATGATGAACATGAAACAACATTTACTAAATATAACTAGTCAACCACCTCAAGTCATCATGTCTCAACCAAATCAAATTTTTGTCCCTCCTCCTCTTAGATATGATAATGGGAATACCATCCCTCAACCTCTAATGAATAACAAAATGATTCAAAATATTTAAAATTAACCTTTATCCCCATTCATTACGTCTATATATATAGGAAATATTTCTCTAACTATCACATATAATGGGACTAAGGACCCTACTATCTTTATTAAGTATTTTGGTAATCTTTATAAGGAATGGGTATAAACTAACACCTTTAATACCACCAAGATCTTATCCAAAACCATTTTTAGTGATGCACTTGAATGGTACAACCAAATTCATAGACATTCCATCTCACAAGTAGAGGATTTAGTCAATGCTCTAGTGAAGGAATTCCAACATGATGACCTTCCTAAAATTATCTTAGCCATTTCATAAATGCCAAAAAAATTCGTAATGAATCCATTCACACTTTAATTAAATTATGGAAGTCTTTTTCTCATAAAGTGGATCATAAAATTAATGATGATACTCTTTTAAAACTATTTGTTATTGCTCTTAAACCTCCCCTTTAATACAAAGTTTGAATCTTTTCACCTGAAACTTAAGATGAATCATTAGACAAAGGAAAAAAGGCAATACTTTCTTATGACTCAATATTAAACATACAAAAAACTAATAAAGAACATTTTCAATCATTTTATCATAGAATTGATTAATCCAAGCCTCCCTAACCTCAAAATGGACCATCTAATTCAACCAAATTTAACCCAACCCACCCTCCCTTGAGTTTAGAACAACTTAAGCATAAATTTCCACCCTCTAAACCTAAGAGATTTGATCCTTAAAAAACTCCTTCAAAATGGTATAATCCCAATAAATTTTATTGGTGGAATGCTACTATAGGTCATTCTCATTACACTTGCCATGATATTCACCAATTTCTTATTTCTTCTTTATTTGGTTTGCATTTCAATCTTGATATTTACACAAAACAACATTATCAAGATTGCCAAATTTAATTTCAAAAACCATAATCACATCAACATCAAATACTTAATTATCAACAAAAATTCTCCCATACCTACACCTCATCTAATAATTTTGTTCAAACCATAGTTGATCATTCTTCTTACACCAATAAGGGAAGGATAGGTAACATTAATAACTTTAAACATATCTTTGTATCTATTGAACCTCAACCTCTTAGGTCACATGAACCGAAGGTGTACCTAGCTCAAATACTTCCTCAAAATCATATCATACATGGTCCTCCTTTATGTCAGTTCTATCCTCATACCTTTACTACACATCCTATGTCACATTTAACATCCCTCAAATCTAACAAACCAACACATTTACCTATCTACACATGCATATAAAAATCTAATGAAAACCATTATAATGGTCCAATGTTACCTCACTCCACCTCAAATGTTGGGGAATCTTTTGATACCCATCCCTACATCTAATTATTCATTGGGCATCATGCAACACCCACTCTTATTCTCTAATGCATAATAACAACCAAATTCAGTTTCAAGAAACCTTTCAAGAGTTAGACTTGTATTTCACATGCTAATATTTCATACAGATGTTAGCATAAATATTTCTTATTATTTTTTGTCTCATGTGTTTTTTTTTTCATTTTTGTGCACTTTACTTTGTTTAGTTTCACTTTACTAGCATCATTTTCACCTTTGTGTTCTTTTATTTTCTTACACATTAAATTTGTCATTTGTTTTCATTTTTAGTTCTTATGTCTCTCTTTTATTTTGGTATTTTTTATGTCATTCTTTGATTTAGTAACTTTATGATTATTTTTTATCTTCATTTACCATTCACCTCATTGGTGTCTACCTTGTGAGTTGTAGTGTAAGACCATGGATAAGAACTAGCCTTCCTCACAAATTACTATTTTAAAACATCTTTAAACAACTTTTTGAGATGACTAATAAATTCATTAGTGGTTGTGTTAGATCTATTATAGGTTAGCATGGATTTTCTAATGAAATGACTATCATAATAATAGCCCCATCCCTTTCATAGAATTATTTACTTCTTCATGATTAGATACGAGCATATTCCTCATTGTATCACTTATTAAATAGATGGAAATCTTATGATCCTCATTTTCCCCTTGTTTTCTTTCATTTAAGGCTCACATTAGTCAATTTTAAGATTGCACACTCACTTGTGGGTTGGTCTAGTAGTTTTTATACACCTTGGTCTTTAGTTCCTTTTCTCTAATCACCAAGTGTAAGATATCTTGTGTTTATCATCTTTAACACCAATGTTTGGTTCTCAAAATCCATATGGAAGAGGAGGAATATAAAAAATCCATCAAGAAATTTAAAATCCAAATCATTTAACAAAAGGCAATGATCCAAAAGGCAACATTCAAAATTATCAAAAGTTAAATCACACTAAAATATGTGATTCAAAGCACATCTCCTTTTTATAATTGAAGCTCAAACTCCATACTTATCTTCATAATAGAGATAAGGTCCATTGTGGTATAGTGGGCCAATAGATTACAAAAGGAGAATATAAAAATCTTTTAGTGCTACCTAATTTCTCACACAAGTACCCAATATTTTTAGTAGACTGACGACTCTGTAAGGGGTCCTAAAGAATGGGGAACATGTTGTGGGAAGGTATCTCCATTTTACTTTTCATTAATGTAGCCTTAATGAGATGATATAATTCACTTGTTTTCCTAAGATTTGTGTTTATTAGTCAAAATATCCGAAGTCCTTGATGGTTATTATTATTAGTCTTTCTCACTTGCCTAGTATGTATCATTCTTGCTAAGGATGTTCAAGTCACCTATATGGTACCTCACATTCCATATTCATATCTTATTTTCCTTATATTCCCCTTGTTGGATATTTATTTTAGCTGATCACATCCCTGATCACATCTACCTTATTACATCTCTTGGTTTATATTTTTTTATTTTAATTATAAGACCTTAGATAGGATCAAGCATTCCTCAAAAACACCCTTACACCATTTTATTACCACACCATATGATTGTCATACTAGTCATGTTATTAGGTGGTTGTGTTTTATTACATTGTATATTAGAACAAGCACTGAGTTTGAGTTTTCATCCTTTAAAGATTTTTTATTTTCATTTCTCCATCATGTCCTTATTTGATTTTTCTCACACTTCACTTATCTTACATATGACATTTTTCATTCTTACATGTTTCTCTTTATGTATGACTTCTTCATGTTTGTCTTACATCTTGACTTACATTTCATTTTAATTTATTTATGCTTTCTTCACCTTTACTTGACATACTTATATTACATATTGATTTAAATTTTCATTTTTAGCCATTTGTGATTTATTTATGTTTGATTTGACATGTTTATCTTACATGGGGTTACTTGGCACCTACTACCATATCTTTGTTAACATCTTCTTACATTGATATTTAATATGTAATTCATGTTTTACATACTTCCTAATATGATTTAGTATGTTCTACATTCATTTTTGTGATTTATGTTTTCCATAATTTCTAATATTATTTAATGTGTTATACAATAATTTTTCATTCATTTTCCATCATTTTTAATTCATTTTACATCCTTTTTGTGTCATTTATTTTCCTTCAACATTCTAGCCTTGTCTTAACAATACTAAGTTTTCAATTTTTCGTAATACCCTCATATCTTTTCCTTAACTCATTTTACACTACTATATGCATATCTTCAAAAAAGTTATTTTTGGATATTTTTTACATTAATTACTATAGGTTCACCTAGTTTTATTCATATTGGATGTCTTAACTCCTCCTATAGTCTACTTATCTATAACACTAAGTAAAGGTATGTGTTTTTAAATTTTGTCCTTTCCTTTATCTTATTTGTTTGTTATTACATTTTACTTAGCATCAATATTATGTGTTATCATGTTCTTTCTCAAAGAACCATCCCATGTTACACTCATGTGACACATGATGATATTCAAGTGGGGCATATGTATTTACATAATATTATCAAAATTTATCTATTACTAACACTTTGTATCTTGCAGGAACCCATCGAGTCTCAATCTCTTTGAGTGCATTTCGTAAGGTTTTCACCAAGAAAGGGGTGGGTAGACCATTATGTTGTACCCAACACACCCCCATTTCTAAAAATGAGTACCCTTGTTAAAATTCTACAAATTTGTGTGATAAATTGAACATCTTAATTAATCAAAGTTTACATAGGTATTTTAGCATGTAATCTTAATTTGACTTCATCTAAATTTTATTCTTACATTTCCATGTTACATTTTTAATGAGGTCTCATTTGTGTGAAAACTACCTTGGGACTTTGTACCTTAATGATAATTTGACTCTTTGTTTTGATTAACCCTTCCTCTCTTGTTGATTAGATTGAATTTATGTTTAAATCATTTTTAAAAACCTTAGCATAATAACTTTATCCTAAATTCCTTTTAAAATAAATTTAAAATTTATGTGGGGTCAAAATTACTAGGGAACACCTTAATATATTTTAAAAATTCGCCTAAAGTCTTATCCAAAGTCTTAAAGTCATAGGGTAGAGTGTATAAAGTTTAAAGTCAATAAAGTTAAAGTGAAGATCAATGGTATACATTTTTTCATGTACCAAACATCTAATGGCATAGGTTAGAGATACGAAGTCAAAATATCTATGAAGCAACCTGAGAGTACTAGGTGGAAACATTTTGGGAGCCCAAATGTGAGATGAATGGTCGATGGTCAACATGTCAACAAACAAAAATTATAATGGGGATACCAAGTGTAACACCTGAAAGCACTTTATTATATTTTAAAACTTATTTTAGACTTCACCCTAAGGTTTTTTCATGTTTATTAGCACAAATAAAACCTTAGGTTAAATCTATGTCCTGAGTTCCTTTTTCTCAAGACCTTAGTCTAAGTTTTTTATGCTAAGTCATTTTACATATATGTTTATAGATCAGAGAGTCCCAAGGAAGTGATAAGTGTTAAATATTTTAGGAGTTAATAATTTAAGCACCTAGATCTATGATTTGCATTAACTCAAGCACCACATATCTAATGATATGTGATCAAGATTGAAAAGTCAAAAGGATTTTAAAATTGAGAAATGGTGACAAGTATCACCATCATGGGAACACTTAACATAGATCTAATGAACCATGGGTAGAAGCAGGGTCAATAAGTTATAGATGATGAGAATGAACATGGGATCAAAAGATGGAAAGATATTGGTAATAGATAGAGTAAATCAATGGTTCATGCTTGATCCTAGATTCAAAAGATTAATATACCACTTTGATCTATGTAAGTGGGATCAATAATTTGAAAGAAACAAATGATTTCTCAAAAGTGAGTGATGGTGACAAGTATCACCATCATAGGAACACTTAAACAAAGATCCAATGAGGTGAAAGGTATAACCCAATATATTTAATATCTACACACTGTGTTCATCCATCTAAATGGGATTAATAGTGCAAGATCAATGGATAATTTTTAAAGGTCCCAAAACTAACAAGAATCCACCACATGGCATAAGGATGTTTAAGTTATGAAATTTGACTATAATATGGATAGAGAGACCTGAGGAGATACTAAATGGCACATGGTCATCCAATCAAATAAAATCAAGATCAATAGAATGTGATTGATTCATGAAATTGAGATCAACAATGTGAATTGAGACATATTGTTCAAAGGTCCT
Organism: Torreya grandis; assembly: GCA_037957365.1. Taxonomy (NCBI): domain Eukaryota; kingdom Viridiplantae; phylum Streptophyta; class Pinopsida; order Cupressales; family Taxaceae; genus Torreya; species Torreya grandis. The sequence continues at coordinate 320,943 of JARHVA010006898.1, forward strand.
AGAGCCAATTAAAAAGAAGTAAAATGACTCTCTGATCTAGATGGGATGATCTTGTGAGCTTGGAGATGAAGATCAATTTTGATCTAGTCTCAAGGTTTTAAAAAGAAGTAAAATGTGTCTTAAAAGGATAAATGGTCCTATTTTGAGTATCAGATGGGAATCATGACATGGCATTGCCATATAGACTAAACATGTGAATCTTTTGGCACTTGAGTTGTACTAGGCTATTTAAATGCACAATAATGGGGAGTTAATCATAGTTAAATAGGGTTATTGGAGGTATTGACATTTGTAAAGGGATAATATTCCTTGACACATGTCTGAGTTCCATGTCAAATGACTATCTTTAAGTATCTGACAGGTTATACTCACAAATTATAAAAGGAAGTATTATCATTTAATGCATATATTTCTAGTTTTCATGTAGTTCAAGCCATAATTTTAAAATTTACCCTTTTTTGTATGCATGTACATATTTCATAGATTTTTTAAAGGCTAATTTAAACTGATAATTTTAAGTATACTCTTATATAATTTTGACCATAGTTAGAACTCAAGTTATGACTATTACATGTAATGACATTACATGGACTTTGAGGATGAGCCAACCCCTTCCTCAAGCCTATTTAAACAATTTTAATCCACTACTTAGTGGAAGGAATAAAATTTTCAATATACAGGATCAGAATCAATTTCTTGTTGTCAATGAATGTGTTTATGTACTCTATCTCCAATTTATGTGTAATTATGCTTATATTTTTTGTTATATGATTCAATAATTCTTACTATGAAACATCTTCAATAAATTATTTCTTGTCTTAATTGATATGATATTCTTAAATGTGTAATATCTATTAAAGGATTAGTAAATTACATTGAATATTAGCAATTAAGCTAATTGATTCATGTTCTTAAGTGTGTAGATGTGCTTTATTTTCATATAGTTTTCTATTTATGTGAAAAATATGACTCAGATATTTCATTAGCTTGAGCCATAATCTTTTGATTAAGGGTTTCCAATAACTACTCTAAAATGGGAAACCTTTGATTAAGGCTTGTGAGTTTTCTATATTAGTATCCCCTTAGACATATAAATTATCTTTGACTATTAGTGTGAAATAATTTATTACAGTAGGCATATATTTTGAAAACACTTATCCATTTAGAAACTAGTGAGAGAGATGATTCTTAAAAACATAGAGTATTATTTATACTTTAACCTCCCCTCTTTTCTAGAGTTTATTTTGAGATCTACTCACTTTATATTAGAAACCAACCATCCATCCAATTTACATAGATATTCACTACTTTTTGAAGAGACCAAAGCTCCATCCAAAAAACCTTGTCAATAACCTACATGCTCTACTAGCTATTCCATTAGCAAGTTATTCAAACCACATACCTAAAACTCATGCCCTAACACATTAGAGGTTACCTCATTGACAATAGTGTGTGTAAAAACTATATCAATAGTTTCATTGATGTTAGGAGGGCCCTAAACCTCTAATAATAGTAGTTATTCTTTATGTAGAGTTGTGCTAGAGTCACCCAAGAAAGTGACCAAATTTAATTCCAAGTCTAGATTTTTAGTCTCACCCTTATCAAATCATAAGAGATATAGAATTATGTCAACATCCCTAGTTCACAATAATCTACCTCCTCCAGTAAGTAACCCTTTACACATAAATAAACCTTTAGTGATTGACCAAAGAATGGCTTAACCACCTTGGTTAGTTAGATATACTATTGCAATCCTAACATATGTGCATGATCTACCTAGGAATCATGAGAAGTATCTACCATCCTTTTCTCCTTTAGGAGTAAGGACAAGAACATATCAAATCTTTCAAGGCTTGTTTGAGATTAATGAATATTTTTTATGAAGATGTTGCATGTAGATTATTACATTTTACATTAATGGATGCCACTTCTGATTGGTAATTAAATGTAATAGAGAACTCCATCACTTCTTGGTATGGATGTTAAGCTACTTTTATTGTGTAATTTAGATAGGTCACCAACCCTATTTTGGTATACTAGCACTTTACCAACATGAAGAGAGAGCCTAATGATCCTATTAAGGCTTTCAATGAATGATTTCAAAATATATACAATTAGTTAACCCCAATGTATATACTAGATTCTATAATAGCGTTGGTGATGTAAATAAATACCCTAGACCCCATCACTTCCATATTCCTAAGAAGGGCAACTACTACCAATAATTTGGCATTATCATATGAATAAGCCATCAACATAGATAAACAACTCAATACCTAGATTTTTGACATACCTAATGTCAACAATGGCTTCCCAACATTGAATATGATACCACATGTAAAATAGAACATTCCAATATTCAATTAGAACCAACCCTACACACTACCTCCATTGACACAGACAAAACAATCAAACTACAACTTCTTTAATAATAATGCATTGAGCAATGGTTACTAATAGAATCAACAACCATCTAAACTTCCCACTATTATTTTACAAGGTAATAACTCTATAAAGGTAGAACTATATTCTATTTAGAATATGGTTCAAATTTTGAATAATGACTTTTTAAATATGCAAATGAGGATGGGCAATGTTAATGGCCCAACTAGTAATTAGAATGCTATATTTCAAAGATACAACCAAACATTCAATAGGCTTGTAAACAATATAAAGCAACCCAATAATCTTCAAGAGATAAACATGGTAGAAACACCTCTTCTCAATTGGTGTAGAATTTCTAATACTTGCAAGCATGGTGAGATCAATATGTTGAATTTTATGTAATATTTGAAATATTTCAAGAAAAGGTGTTTAGATAAGACTAGATGCATAATCTACCTAAACTTCATCCAGATCCTATCCCTCCTATAACTACCATGTTATTTGAAACTCATGAGTTTCCCTTTCCAATAGAAGATGACAATGATTTGGAGGACAACATGGATGAATATCATGCTTTCCATTAATAATAGAAAGGTGGTTATAGTCTAAGGATTAAGCAACCACTCAGAATGTCAAATCCTCCAAATACTAATACAATTCTACCTTATTTTAAATCTAAAAACAATTCACCTCCTCCAAAAGCCAAGGAGGAACCTATCAATGGAGGATATAACATTTTCAAAGACATGAAGAAGATCAAAAAAAATATAACTCTTCATGAGTTATCTCAGATTATCAAATAGAAGGAGATGTAACATAGGTCTATTATGGGCAAGATACCTATGGATAAATAAAAAGCATCCATGGACAAACCAAAATCATCTAAAACTAATGTTAGCTACAAGATCAAGCCACAAGTTCCATAATTTTTGCTAACTATCAAGGTATTTGGTAAGACTATTCAATTATCTAGTTGATCCTAGAGCTTATGCAACTATCATGCCTACTTTCATATTTCAAAATCTTGGTTTGATGTCATGCCCGTTAAAGGGGATAGTTTCACAATTGGACAACGTAATAGTTCCTATAGTTCTATGAACCAAGGGATGTACATATCCATGTAACATCTAAACAATGCATATAAATGGCCATTGATATATTGGTGGTGGACATACCTAAATTATATGATCTACTAAGTAGAGAATAGTCCAAAATACTCAATGGATATCTTTATATAGACTTCTCTCATATATGGATGCCATGGAGAGGAGTTTTAAATCAAATAATAATTGATAGAGAGACAATAATGAAGTATCACAACATGAAATGTAATGTCAAGAATGAAGAGGTAAAGTATAAGTCTCCTAGCCTTAGTATTTATACTTTTACTACTCAAAATCAAGTACATAAGATAAAGCCCAAAGGTTACAAATAGTTATGGACTTTACACTTTGATGGTGCTATATCAAAGAAAAGATCAAGCACGGGAGTTGATTTGATTGATCCACAAGGTAAAATGTTCTTTATAGCATAGAAATTGAAATTTCCATGCATGAATACAAAAAATAAGTATGTGGATTTAATTATAGGATTATAATTTATACTTAGGAATAATGTAAAATATAGATTAGTATTTGGTGACTTAGAGTAGGTAGTTAACCAAGTTACAAACACATACCAATGCAATTTGTCTTATTTGAGAAATACAAACATAGATCATGGGAATTGATAGAAATCTTTGAATCTTTCAACATAGTAGCCATTACCAAAGATAAAAATCAAGATATCAATTTGTCAGATGTTACTGCTATTGATCTAGATCCCTTTCAAGAATTTAAGGTAAAAAGGTTCTCCATTTAATTGATGCCTTGTCCCTCTATTCCTAATAACATAGAAAATTTACAAGTCTTTTATGAGGACCAATAAATTATCCATATTGTAATAAATTCAAGGGAATATGAGTCCCAAATCATTGATGACAAGGAAATTAATCACCTCTATCAAGAATAATTAGACATGGAAGGTATTTTCTAACTCAAAGATAATTGCATCCCAGTTGGGTTGGTTTCTTTCAAAATGTACTTTGACATAGACCCTCAAGCTCATAAATTTAGGCATTCCAAGGTCAATGAATAATAATTCAAGAGATAAAATCTAGGAGATGAACATAGCCCACACTATGTTAATATTAGTTTTAGTTACACCCTAGAAGAGAGAAAATGAGTGAAAGATGTAATCACTTGGTATAGGAATATGATTTCTTGTACATATGAGGATTTAAAAGTATATGACAAATATTTCATTACTCATATTATTCCCTTGAAGCCAAATTATAATCCATTCAAATAGAGGTAGAGACTAGTCAATCATATTCTGCCTCCTCTCATCTAGAGAGAAATGGAGAAGTTTTTAATCATTAAAATCATCTTTCTAGTAATACATTCTACTTGGGTGGCCAATTTAATCCCATTAAGAAAAAATAATGTTGATATATGACTATGTGTGGATTTTAGGAACCTGAATAAGGCTTCTAAAAAAGATAATTATCCCCTACCGTCTCTAGATGAGGTGATACACATAGTAAGTGGTTCTAAAATGATGTCCTTCTTGAATGGATTTTTAGGCTATAATCAAGTACTAGTGCAATCCAAAGACATAACGAAGACTACATTTACTATGAAGTGGGGCACTTACACATATGAAAAGATGTCATTTGGACTGATAAATGTAGGGGCTACTTTCTAGTGTGGCATGGATCATGCATTCAAAGGACTCATAGGAAAATGCATAATCATACATGGATGATCCTACTATGTTTTCAAAGAATAAGAATTAAAATATAATCCATGTCTAGTCAATATTCAAGATATGGAAAAAAATTTGTGTTTCATTAAACCCAAATAAGATCATGCTTGGAGTGACTGAAGGCAAGCTCTTGGGACACATCATCACCAAAGATTCGATCACCATTAATCCAAATAGAATTCAAGGAATTTTAAGGATTACACTACCAAATAAAAATAAGGAGATCAAATCATTCTTCAAAAATATTAACTTCATAACAAATTTCATCTCAATATTTGTAGAAATTGTTAGGCCTCTAAATTCCATGCTCATGTAGGATGCGAGAATAAAGTGGACAATTGAATCTAGAAAGTCCTTCCAAGACATTAAATATGAAATATCATAGGTTCTAGTATTAATCAATCCAAATTTAATGAAATATTTATACCTATATTCATTCACTTTAGACCATACAATTATTTATATCATAACACAAAATAAAGATGAAATTGAGCATCCAATTGTATTCATGAGCAAAAATTTGAAGGATGTAGAACTCAGGTATTCTATGACTGGAAAATAAATTTTTTCCCTTGTCAAAGTAGTAATTAAATTTTGACATTACATCTTAAGTAATAAAATCATTACCATTATGCCTAATCATTTTGTTAAGGTCACCCTATAACATAATGAATTAGGAGAATGTTGAGGTGAGTGGATGGTAAAATTACAAGAATTTGATATAGAAATCAATCCAATAAAAATTATCCAAGGTCAAGGCATCATTTATCTCATGACTAAACCTAATCCATGCATCACCATTGAAGATATATGTAAGGATCAAGTATCTAAAGGAGAATAGTATGCTGATGTCATATAATATTTGCTTATTGGTGCTTGTTTCTCAAAACGTAATAGAGAACAAAGGAGAGATTTGACGCTTAAATTTGTTCATTACATGACAATAAGGGAGTTCCCTATATAATAAATTATGAATGAATTTACCTTAGGTGTGTATCTATAGAGGAAGATAAATAAATTTTAGAAAATTTACATAATAAAATAGCATTGGTCATCCCTCTAAGAATACCATGGCCCATAATATCTTATGAATGGGTTACTATTAGCCAAAAATTTTCAAGGATGCTCATACTCATATGAGGATGTGCCTTGAATGTCAATCTTAAGCCAAAAGGGAAGTACACATAGTGATGATTTTATAGTCAATTGTTGAAGAAAGGCCATTTTCCTAATGGGGTTTAGACTTCACTGGCATCATCAACCCAAACTATTTAGCAAGACATAAATTCATGCTTACTCATATTAACTACTACACCAGATGGATTAAAGACAGCCACAAAAAATTATAGAGCACAAGATGTGATTCATTTCTTAAAGGAACACATAACAATTAGATTTGTCATGCCCATTTATTTATTTTGTGATAATGGATTGGCTATCATATAATCAAAATTTATTGAGTGGTCACATGAAAAATAGATTATTATCATGTTATATTATAACCATTACCCCTATGTAAATGGATCAATAGAATCAATGAACAAGATTCTGATAAATTCAGTTAAGAAATTAGTAGGGGACAATCCCAATGACTGACATAATTTATTGAAGTATGTTCTTTTGGTAGACTAAATGAGATACAAACAAGCTCTTAATGAATCACCCTATCTATTGATGTATGGATGTAGGCCTATATTCCTAATTATGCTAAAGTTACCCACTTATCAATTCATGCAGGACTACATGGAACCATGTGATAAAGTAGAGTCAATAATACTAGACATAATAGAAATGGAAGATTCAAAGACTGAAGCTTTATATACATTTAACAAATAGTAGGATGTGATCAATTGGTGGTTTGATAAGAAAGCAAAGGTCAAAGCATTCAAGATTTCAGATCTAGTACTACTCTGGGATAAAACCCATGAGAATAAAGGAGATCATGATAAGTTTTCCCCAATATGGATTAGACCATACTAGAGATCATGGGTAATAATACATTTTATTTGAAGGACCTACAAGGCAAAAGGTTCACATATCCAGTCAATGGATAGTTCCTAAAGCATGCCTACTGATATTATCAATTGATGAGGGATAGATAAATGTAGCTATAAGATTAGTTTATTTTCCTACTTTCTTAGATTAGTTTTTTGATTTATTATATTAGTTTCCTACTCTATTAGATTAGTTTCTTGCTTTCTTATTTTAGTTTATTATTTTATTAGATTAGTTTACTGTTTTCTTAGATTAGTTTCCTACTTTCTTAGAATAGTTTATTCCTTTCTTAGATTAGTTTCCCAATTTATTAGATTAGTTTCATACTTTCTTAGATTAGTTTCTTTCTTTCTTAGATTAGTTTCCTTATTTATTAGATTATTTTCTTTCATTCTTAGTTTAGTTTCCTATTTTCTTAGATTAGTTTCCTACTTTTTTAGTTTACTTTCCTACTTTCTTAGATTAGTTTCTTGCTTTCTTAATTTATTTTCCTGCTCTCTTAGATTAGTTTTTTTTCATAGAAATATGAATTGTGTTTGATCTGAATGTAACCAAGATAAAGATGAAAACCAACTGAGCTTATGATTTTTAGAAAGATGTAAAAATAAAAATTTATCAATTTGGGACTAGTTTATAGATTGGGCATATTTTTGTGTTTTTAGTCTTCAGAATAAACGTATGTAATCATAAACCATTCTAGATATTGTCAAAATTGAATAATTTCACTAGGTACATGGAATATTCTCTTATATTACTTCATGAAAATTTAGAATTTTATCTTATTTTTTGGATCAAATGTACTTATCACATTAGCTACCTATTGCAAATGATAATTTTTGGTAATGATTTATTATATAATTTGGGGTTCTATCTTTTCTCTTTCCATTCAAGAACAAAATAAGAAAATAAGGAAAGAACCAATGGGTTCAAAAGAGTGAAAGGATATCTAAACAAAATCAAAAGGCTCACATGATGAAATAAGGTCAATGTAGCATGCATCATGATTAATGTCTAGTTGGCAATAGAGTAATAGCTAAACTTTCATTAATTTAATGATATTTAAAAGATACTATAATGAAACCTATAGATTAATCAATCCTTTGAAAAATTCATCATAGTATGGGTTAAATGAATTACACATTTGACACACACAAAACCAAAAAATTGGTAGGCAAGTATGTTGTGTGAATCAGCTTAAGAGTCTCTTTCATATTTTTGATTTAAGTATTCTTATGTGACACACTTCATGATTGATATAATTTCTTTCTAACTAAATTTATGGGTTCTTGAATACTCAGGAGTATTCCCCTTGTGAGTCACTATTTATTGTACCTAATACACCCCCATTTTTTAAAATGAGGACCCTTGTTCAAATTTTGAAAATTTGTGCTATAAATTAAACATCCCACTTGATAATAGTTTACATAGATCTATTAGAACATATTATTTATTTGAATTCATCTAATATTTATTATTATGTTTCCATGTTGTAGTTTTAATGGGGTATCATTTATATGAACACTACCTAGGGGCTTTGTACCTTAGTGCTAATTTGACTCTTTGTTTTGACTAACACTTGGTATCATATTCATTAAATTTAATTTATGTTTGAATCATGTTAAAAAACCTTATCCTAATAACATTAGCCTAAATTCCTTTTGAAATAAATTCAAAATTCACATGGGGTCAAAATTACTAGGGAACACCTTATTATATTTTAAAAATTAACCTAAAGTCTTATCCAAGTCTTAAATGTATTTTATACAGCAAAGCACTTTAGGCTAAAAATTATATCCTTAGTTTTTTAATTTTTCCTAAGTCCTAGCTCTATTTCATTACTAATAGGAATGGATTAAATGACAAGATTCTATGTGGCAATATCTCAAATCTCAACAAAGAGATCAATGACCCATAGGGTAGAGTTTATAAAGTTGAAAGTCAATAAAGTCGAAGCAAATATCTATAGTGCATGTTTATTCACACACCAAAGATATAATGGCATAGGCTAGAGATATGAAGTCAATAGATATGTGAAGTAAGTTGAGAGTGCCAAGTGACAACATCTTGTGAGCCCAAATGTGAGATAAATGGTCTATGTTCAACATGTCAGCAAACCAAAATCCCCATGGAGCTACCAAGTGGCACACTCACAAGCACTTTATTATATTTTAAAACTTACCTTAGAATTTATCGTAAGGTTTTTTGATGTATATTACCATGAATAAAATATTAGGTTAAATTTATGTTCTAAGTTATTTTTTCCTAAGACCTTAGTCTAAGTTTTTTATGCTTGGTCATTTTATGTTTATGTTTGTAGAGTAGAGAGTCCCAAGGAAGTGACAAGTGTGAAAGCTAGTAGGAGTAAATAAGTTAAGCACTTAGATCTATGATGTGCATTAACATGGGTACCATATATCTAATGGTACATGATTAAGATTGAAAAGTCAAAAGGATTTTAAAACCAAGAAATGATGACAAGTGTCACCATTATAGGAACACTTAATAGAGATCCAACAAACTATGGGTAGAAGTAGGGTCAAAAAATCAAGAATTAAAAGAATGAACATCAGATTGATAGATGGAAAGATCTTGGAAATTGACAAAGTAAATTAATGGTTGACATTTGATCCTAGATTCAAAAGATTAATGAACCACATTGATCAGTGCAAGTAGGATCAATGATCTAAAAGATAAAAAGGATTTATAAAAATGAGTGATGGTGAAAAGTGTCACCATCATCGGAACACTTTAATAAAGATATGATGGTGTGAAAGGTAGAACCCATTACATTATATATTTATGGACAACATTTATCCATCCAAACAAGATCAATGGTGTGAGATCAATGAGTATTTTTCAAAGGTTTTAGAACTAGAGAGAAGATGCCACATGGCATAAAGATGTTCAAGCTATGAATTTCTACTGTAAGGTGCATAGAGAGCCCTAACAAGATATAAAATGACACATGGGAATATAATCACCTAAAATCAAGATCAATAGAGTGTGATTGATTTATGTAATCAAGATCAATGGTGTAAATTAAGACATACTTTTTAAAGGTCCCAGAGCTAATAAAAAGATGTCACGTGGCATGATATCATGAGTTAAGAGATGAATATTGAATTTGATCAAGTTTCATGGTTGTACAGGGAAGTGACATGTGTCTTGAAAGGACAAATGGTCATATTTTGAGTATCAAATGGGCAACATGACATGGTATTTCCATATGGACTGAACACATGGATCTTTTGGAACTTGAGTTGTACTAGGTTATTCAAGTGCATAGTAGTGGGAATTTAGTTATAGTTTAATAGGGTTATTAGATATATTGAAATTTATAAAGGGATGCTTGTCCTTAGCACATGTCTAAGTTCCGTTTGAAATTACTAGTTTAATGTATTTAACATGTTTTTCTCACAACTTATAGGAGGTATTTTTATTTAATGCATATATTTGTAGTTTTCATGAAATTCAAGATATAATTGTAAACTTTTTCCTTATTTGTATGCATTCACATGTTACATAGCTTTTGTAAATGCTAACTTAAACTAGTAACTTTAAGTAGACTCTTATACAATTTTGACCATAGTTATAACTCAAGTTCTAACTCTCACATGTAATGACTTTATATGGACTTGGAGGATGAAGAAACCCCTTCCCCAAACCAATTTAAACAATTGTAATCCACTAATTAGAGGAAGGGATAAAATTTTAATATAGAAGAGAATAAACAATTTTTGATTGTTAGCAAATGTGTTTGTTTATTCTCTTTCCAATTTTTGTATAATTAGGCTTATCTTTTTGATTGTATGATTCAATAATTCTTAGTGTGTAATATTTGAAATGAATTATTTCTTATCTTGATTGATATACTCATATTATATGTAACATAGCTATTAAAGTATTAGTAAATTACACTGATTATTAGAAATTATGTTAATTGATTCATGTTCTTAATTGTGTAGAATTGCTTTCTTTTGATATAGTTTTTTTGTGTGTGCAAAGATACATAAAATACCTTATTATCTCAAGCCATAATGTCTTGATTAAGGGTATGTAAAAACTACTCTAAAAGGGGAAACCTTTTACTAAGGCTTATGAGTTTCCTATATCAGTATCCCCTTAGATATCTAAATTATGTCTGACTATTAGTGTGAAATAGCTACTTGAAATAGTCATAGGTTTTGAAAGCATAAGTCCATTTAGAAACTAGCCAAAGAGGTGATTCTTGAAATCACAAAATATTCTTTTCTACCTTACACTCCCCTCTTTTTTTGAGTTTGTTTTAAGATATAATAACTTTATATTAGAAACCATCTATCCATCCAATTCACATAGAGATTCACTAATTTTTTAAGAGACCACACCTCCATCCATAAAAACTTATCAACACCCTGCATGCTCTACTAGTTATTCCATCAATAGGTTATTCAAACTACATACCTATAACTCATACCCTAGAGTGAAGTTTACCTCCATTGAGATCCTAAAATTTTATAGGTTACCTCATTGACTATGGTGTGCATAAAAACCTCACCAACACATTGGTGATTCATAGGATGCTTTCCTTTTTTCCACTTGTTATCTAAAAACTTATCTCTTAAAACTATTAACCCTAAGCTTATCCTTCTCTATTATACCCATTCTAAGATTTGATACATTTTATCCTCATTTTCCTCACCCAAATCCCATTTTATTAGTTAGGTGTACTAGATCAATTAGGTGGACCCTATATAGTTTCAAGTTATTTTTCACTTTGGAGCTAGTTGACCTTTGGCCAACTTAGCTCATGACCTAGTGAATTATTTTATGAAACTATGCTAGGTCAAGTAGGTCAACCCTATCGGTCATAATTTTCCAAGGGGTTTAGGGTCAATGCTACCTATAAATACAAGTTCATTTCCATCATTTGATAAGAATAAGTGAAATAAGAAGTAAGAGTGAATGAACATCTTCTTATTAACCATTCTAATTGAGGAATCAATTTTAGGGTTCCATAATTTCTTTAGATATACAAATATTGTCTTGTGGATAAGTATTTTGGATGTATTGTTAGCTTGTGTAGCCTATAACTAATTTTTCTTTCTCATCCTTAAATACCATAGAAACCTCTTAAAAAGTACCTTGGCCAAGGGAGACATTGAGGCTCAATGGATTCATCTTCAAAGGTAAGTATTCCTAACTTTAATTCTCCTTTTGTAAGAGTAGATAGATATGAATTTGTGCTTTTCTTTCATGTATTAGTATTCCATATAAATTTACATGAGTATATGTCTTTTATTAATGTTTATTTTTATTATTTATAACCCCTCTTTGTGCCACAATCTTTGGTGAACACTAGATTAGATTTACTTTAATTATTATTAGTTTAGGTGAAATATGAAAACCTGGGACCCCCTTAGGGTTATTGCATGATTATATTAGACTGAAGGCTTTGGAACCCTCTTTATCATGGTGTATTATGATAAAATATCCCCATATTTGTCATTCTTCCTCTTAAATAATAGGTTCCCAATTGTAAGTGTAGGTATGTTATATCTTTTCTAATTTAGGATTGATTTATGGACATGATGCATTTTTGATTATATATAAAAAAATTGTAAAAAATCTAACTTGAGGTTATTTATCATCAAGTGGAGAGATACATACAACCATCCATTGGATGAGATCATAGAGTAGTCTCTTAAAATAATTCAAAAAATACTAAAAAAACATTTAAAAATCCAAAAACACTTTTTGTCGATAACTAAATCTGGCCACCGATAACCTCCAATCATGCTTTTGACCAATTTCCACCCAAAGCACATAATTTAGCTTAAAAACAATAAAAAAATTAAAATATTTGAATCTAACATATTCATGTGCCGATTTTGGCTAGAGTATCATAAAATGGGTAATGCAATTTATGGGCTAGTTAACTTTGATTAGATCATTTTGAGTCAAAATGCCAATTTTGTACTTTAGTGCTATAGATTGCTCTTTTATATCAAATTTATTATATGAGATGAATGTATTTATTATTTTTTGTTGGAAATATCCTAAATTGGATAACTAATCCAATGCATCTGATATTGACTTCCAATTCTAATCTAGTCAAATTTAGAATCAATAACAAGGCATTCTGATCAATTTAAGTAATTTGTGCTCAAAGTGCTTAATCATTATTAAGAGTTAATAAAACCAAATTAGATAATAATTAATAATTACATAGAAACTTGTTGAATACTTATTGTTGGAAATGAATATTGAATATCTACATCATTAGGTGACCTCATTTCTTGGGAAGACATCATTAAGCCATAAATGCCATAAATATCAAGATTCATGCCCCCCATGGCTCATTAATTCCCTCCATGCCACTTAATTGCTCCTTTATCCCAGATATTGATGATCATATCTATGTATTTTAATTACATAATTAGATTAATCCTTATCCACACATCTTAATTTTGAGATGGATGGTTCAGGTTGATCCTACCCGTTTGTAAAAATCTACAAATAGAGAGGCCATGAATATCATTTCTAAGTTCTTTTATTCAAAACTTATAATGCCTAAATACATAAAAAAATCATTGCATCTTAGTTATATGATTCCAAATTATTGATCCAAACCAATCCAAGATAAATCTAAATGTTTCAAAAGGAGATGAAGGTAGCCACACTCTATTGACGAAGGTTTATTGAAGCACAAGCCAACCAAGCCAAAGAAGGAGCCTTTTTGAGTAATCAAGGATTTGGTAGGAAATTGGTGTTTTGTGTTCATATTTATTATTTATTTCCATTTATATTTTTTTTTCTTAAATGGATTTCTCTCACTAAGCTCTCCTTAGTAACTAGGCCTAGAGATGTATGTTATCTAGTGTTTTGGTTTTTCAATTTGATTTCATTTTGTCACTAACAAGATAATAACACCTCTCTTGAGTCAAATTCTTAGTTAACATAATGGCACACCCAGTGGGACCCAACTCATCCCACATATGAAGAAGATCATTCTACAACTTTAAAATCTTCATTTGGATCATTAAAACTTTTAAAATTTGATTTTCTAACTTTGTTTTGCCCTTTTTCTTTATCATAGGTTTACATAGTAATCATCATCAGTTGAGTAAACCACCGATGGTCATTTTTAACCATCATTGGTTAGTATTAGTAAAACCATCACTAGTTTGCATAACCATCATCGATTATTAAAATCATTATTGGTCTACATAAATGTCATTGTCACCGATTGTTATAAACATCGATGCTCATTATGTTTTTTTTACACAAACCTGAGAGATCATTTTTATAAGTTGTTTGTTTCATATTCAAAGTGATTATAAGATAAACATCTTTATAACATTTTTTTATAGTTTTTTTCTTGAAAAATCATCAAATCAAGCTTAAATAAATCCTTTTAAACTTCATTTGGGGTGTTTTAAAATGAATCAAACTTTTTATTTTGGTGCTTAAAGGAAAATCATTTAAGGTTTTATTGATTAAATATTGTATTTAGATTTAAAAGTTACAAATTAATACCAAGGGGTCAAATGAACACTACCAAATCTTTCATTTGGGATTAAAATTAAACACACTTGTCAATTTTTTTCTTACTTGTTTCAATTAGCTCTTTTTTATAGAAAAATATAAGGATGTTATGTGTATCCTCTTCCATTTTTCCCCTTTAGGGAACCCTTGGAATAAAAATTGATTTCCTTATTTGGTAATTACCTAGTCCAAGGAATAGAAAGAACATCATCTAAATCACTCCCCAAAGACTCGTCAAAGTTTGGGTGACCTTGAAAATGACCCTAAAGTCTTTCTATTAGTCTTTTATTTCATGCAAACTTTGCTTATGAGGGGGATGTCATTAACCCCCCCTAAGTTATTTAGGGAAGTTTTGACTTGAGGTATCATCTCTTGACATTGAATTCATTTCACTCCATATTAGAATTACACATCAGATGTAGTGGAACTTTGGACATCACACTACACTAAGAAAACAATAGGATGTAGTGGTTGAAAAAAGGATTATACCTTTTTGCAACAAACCAAGTGATATGGACCCAAAATCCATGATTTTATTTTGCATTGTTTGACATGAAAGTCATTATGCAATTTATTCCCCTAGAATGTTTGAAAACTTGTAGATGTTAGACAAATCCCCACTTATCATGGAAGTATTGTTGGTACAATGTGTGACTCAAGGTCCATGCCATAGTAATATAAATTCAAAGAAGGGGGGTATAAAAACCCTACTATATAATGTGCATTTACTTTTGGATGAACACTTAAAATCTTTTTAAATGATGTATATTGATGGATTACAACAATACCAAGAAGCCTTGTTAGTTTAGGATCTAAGAGTGATTAATTATTTTGTTTTATCCTAGATTAAAAGTCTTGTTTGGAGTCAAAACTTGATGTAAACAAATAATGCAAACCAAACACATGGTCCTCATTTTCCTTTAAACAAAGATGTGTTATGTTACCCATGCAGAATCATCAATTTTCCTTGTTCAAATTTCATTAAAACTTGGAGTTATATCATCTAATTTGGCATAGTTATGCTGCCCAATTGAGTTTAGACATTTGCCAAAGTTGTTTAAGTCCTTAATTTATAATCTAAATTCAAAATTACACCTTTATAAGTTCATAGGGTTGATGTGTTAAGTGGGTTCACCATTTACACTAAACTTGAGGAAACGCAGGTTAAATTTCCAATTTGGGTTAAAGGTCATTTAAGACTCATGATCATTATCACCACTTTATAGACTTAAGTCATTTTGTGGTAAAAACTTGCACTTTGATTCTATGCACCACAACATTTTGAGTCAAGAAAGGTAGTGTTATAATGTTAAATTTATTAGAAATTATCTTTGCCTTAGAGAGTATTTGAAATAAGCATTTTGTCACATCTTATGGGTAGTCTAGCATTTTTATGCTACCTAAAACATTTTAGATATTTTTTCATAGGACTTGTTGCATAGAGTTCAAATTTGTTCTTACATTTTCAAACTAATCCAAGTATATCTTTGTGAATCTTAGTCTAACACAATTAAATTGTCCACTTTTTTTCTAGCTTATTTGTCAAACGAACCAAGTTTTATACCATTATTTGTGAGAAAATAAACTATCTCTAAAGTTCCTTTTGTTTCAAACCTTATACATATTTGATTGATTCCATGTCCAAGAATCAAATGCCTAGCATTTGTTAGAAGTGTTTTAAAACTGCTAAATTAAAACTTTCATCTATTTTAAAGTCTAAATTTTGATGCCATTTGGCCAAGAGTCCTAGCGCATGCCTTGTTTGAGCCTACATTTTGATGCCATATATTGGCCAAAAGACCTAGCAACTTTTAAAATTTCCTAGATTAGATTGATTTGAAAAACATCAAACTTAGAGTTTGACATTTCAATTTTTGGTTCATTTACAAATCTTTTTGTGTAATATGTGAATGTTAGACAATTAACATTAGCTTGTGTTATCATAAATCTTTGCATAAACCATTTTGATCCTTTTGATGAATATAGACCAAGTTTGAAAATTAGCATTTAGACATTGTATTTTTAGAGTTTGTAGAACTCTTTGACCTTTTATTTCAAAAAAATTTACTATGGATCCTAACATGTATTCCTACACTCATACTGAACTCATGTATAATCCAAGGATTAGTAATGTGGTTGCACATAAATAAATGGTTCAAGACTCCTACATAGATAATATTGCTTATGAGATAGATCCATTTCCCTCTTATAATACTCAATTAGGGGCACAAAGCCAAGATCCATTGGCTAACTATTTGGTTAATATACCACCTTATTTAGAACAAGACCAAGAACAAATTACATAATACCTAGCTATAATACCCACAACTAATGAACTAGTTGTTTAACATCACAATATACTAATACACCTTCCAATTATGATCCATCTTTATTTGAACATCATCTATTGGAGAACAAAGATGAGGTTTTGGTTAGAGCCATAGCTATAAGGGCCAAGTTTCTAGTAGACTTCCCTCATGAGAATTTACCAATCCTATTAAAAATGACCCACAACATAATTTATGATCAATAGGCTTCTTCTAGTGATCCTTTGGATCTAGTCCAAATAACATATCAAGACCCTAATATGCCTAACAGA
Source organism: Torreya grandis (assembly GCA_037957365.1). Taxonomy (NCBI): domain Eukaryota; kingdom Viridiplantae; phylum Streptophyta; class Pinopsida; order Cupressales; family Taxaceae; genus Torreya; species Torreya grandis. The sequence goes on from JARHVA010006898.1 coordinate 338,254, forward strand.
GGTATAAACCTCATGGAAGACCACTTTAAACAAATGTAGGTGGAATATCAAACCTACTTGAATATAACACACAATTTTAATCAGATGACCATGGTGAACAAACCTCTTATTGACTTAGTTCCTTTAATAGGAGTTTTTATAGAGTTAACTTGTCAAGACAATCAGTGTTTAGACCCATTCATGCAAAATAATTTAGTGGATAATTTGATGCATATTCCCATTATTGAATAAGTGTCTTCTACTTCTACATATAATAATAAGAAAAATATAGTGGACAATGTGAAAGCAACATCCAATCCAAATCAAAGTGGTACTAACATAGAAACAACTAGTCAACAATATGTGCATGTAGTTAATACCATGAGTGGATCATCATACCAAGGAATAAGAGCTTTTGAACCCTAACCTTCACCACCTACTTCCCAACCTCAACCAACTGCTTGACTAAGTGTGCAACCAACAAGATTAGGTAGTCAACTAATAACTAATGTCATACCTCAATAGCCAAATATGATGAATCTTACTCCTCAACAAGTGATGAGTATTATTTCACAATAGTAGGCACAATATTATGTACCAACACAATAGAGGCTAAATATATTACCACCTCAACAAGGGGAAACTAATATTTCACCTCATTAGGTAGTGGCAAATATACCTCCTCAATTATAGACCAATATACTAATCCAAAACCAAATGATGACTATCCAACAATGTGTAAATATTGGTCAGTGGAAGATGCTAAATATTTAATAGGTAGTCACTTCCCAACAAGGGTTCATGCAACAAGGAGGACCCCATGTTTCTCAAGTACTTACTAGACAATAATCAATTTAAAATGTGTCACAAGTGTAGAGACAAGGTCTTGGTCCATAAGTTATCACTCAATAGTAAGGTACAATTAGTTGACAACATGTCCCTTTTCAACTAAAATAGGCATATTATAGTTATATCCCTCCATCTCAACCACAAAATCCTCCAAGTCAAACCTTCATATCCAACCCAAACCAAAATATCACACAACCAAATGTGTAATTTTAAGTACATCATAATCTATGTATGCATATTCCTGGTCTATTTCCCAGCCAAACCAATATACCCAAACATATATCTCCATCATACCTTGGTCAAAGTGTCCCACTTGTAACCTCCTAGACCATCTACCCAAACCAATGTTCCTTCTAGTTTCCTATCCCAAGAATTATAACAGATGAAGGATGTAATTTCTATCATTCAGGCTGGGAAATAGACTAAAAAATTTAAGCTAGATGATGTGTGTTCTTATCTATTCAATACAGAGTACTTGCAGATACCATTCCCTCTAGGATACGAACCATCAAAATTCAAAAAATATAAATGGAAAGGTGACCCAAAGGCCCATTTAACTAAATTTTTTATTGCATGTCAACCAGTGGAATATAGTGATATATACCTTTTATTTTTGTTTCTAAGTAACTTGGTTAGATAAGCCTTGGAGTGATTTTTAAAGTTTCCCAAGAATTCAATAATAAATTTTGATGATATTTTTGATATGTTTATGCAACACTTTTCCTGTAATATTGAACATGAGATTTCATTGGTTGACTTAACACAAGAAAAGAAAAAGGATGGAGAGAGTTTTGAAATTTATCTACAGTGATGGAGATCCCTTTCAAGTTGATTCACTTATAATTTACCAAATAAATAGTTAGCCACTTTGTTTACTAAAAATTTGCATACTGAGATAGCTTATCATCTGGAACTACACTATACACATACTTTTAAGGAGATCAGTGAAAAAGGATTATTGATTGAGTGAGCCCTTATTAATAAAGGGATCATCAAGCTTATGTCAACTAATTAGAATCAAGGCACCAATCAGGGAAGTGGCTAAAACCAACATCCAATCCAATTTCAAGCATCACAACTGGCACATACCAATAACCAAGATATAACAAAGCAATTCAACCATAATAGGAATGTTGTGGGTAATCGAGTAACTAAGTCATGTCATGTCTAAATAGTGAAAACATAATTTTCACCACCTTTTTAGCTTACTCCTACCTAATAAAATCTCTAACCAATACCACAAGCATAATAACAAACACTCGTGCAACAAATGCACCAACATTTACCATTACAAGCCCCTCCTCCAAGGAGAACTATGCCTATGCATCATGTATTTAGTGACCTAGGAGAGCCTATTGAGTCTTTATTTTGCAAAATTACTAATACTAATTTGATTAGTTGGCCTATACCAAAGCATTATCCATAAGGTATTCCTTATCCTTATTATTACCATAAAAATGAATTCTATGAATATCATTAGGTCAATGGGCATAATATATGAAGATGTGTGTAAATCAAGCATATGATTGAGAATATGTTGGAAAATGGGGAGATAACATTGAATAATGGTGATTCCACCTCCAATCAAAATCTTGAGATTTATCAAAACCCCTTTCCCTAGCATAACACATAGTAATAGCACAATAGTCAACAACAACAACAACAACACTGGCTAGTACAACAACAAAATCAACAATATCAAAATCAAAGGTTGAATAAACAAAATCAAAAATAGAACCCATAACTTTAGAATAATGGATAAAACCAAGGTCATAATGATAAAAACCAACAAACCTACTATGTAGTTTCACATGACTACAACAAGGTTGTAGATCATATTGTAGGGGGTAGTGTTAATACCATCTCCATTAATCCTAGATTTAGCATCAATCGATCTAGACCATTACTAAATAATACCATTAAACCAAATTACATGGATAATCCTTATTTAACCTAGGACTACTAATATCCAAACCAACAAATCAAGACTTTCACTTTTATACCTTATAATAATAACTCACCCTTGTCATGTGACCACATACAAGTGCACTAGTAACCAAACTTATCATATCTAGTCCCACACCATTCCCAACATTTATTAGTAATTATGGTCCAACATCTAATCCTAATTGTGTACTCATAACTTGAAAGTCAAAGATTACTATCCTAGGTCCAAAACCATCTACCACTTTACCTATTATCTAACCAAGCATTCAGACTTAGAATAAATCATTCACCATTGACCAAGACAAGAAGTTTGATATTATGGAATAATTGAAAAAGACACCATCAAAAAATTCTATTTTTGATTTTATATGAATGTCAACAATCCACAATATCCTTTTTAATGAGTTTTTAACCTAATCCATTATTTCTAGGACATATCCCCTAATAAATTTCAAGCTTTGGTTGGACACCTAGCTCTAGCCCAACAAGTCATGTGTCAAACAAGGTGATATGTCTTCCCTTGGCCCACTACATAATAATCCATTATACATATAATTTTATATAAAGTGGCATAAATTGAAATGTGTTTTTATATATAATAGATCATGACTCAACATAGTGTCTCTATATCTCATCAAGCTTCTTAGGTACACAATGGTAGATCTCCATCCAAAAATGATAACAATCAAAGGCTATGATAATTAGTAAAGAGAATCACAAGGCACCATTAAATTACTAGTTATCCTTGGGCCTTTGACCCATGATATACTTTTCCATGTACATGATCTTGAGTTATCATATAATATGCTTCTAGGAAGGCCTTGGGTACATGAGATTCATGTAGTCCTATCAACGCTGCACCAATGTATGAAGTTCTCTCACTCAGGGATGGAAGTGAATATTCTAGGAGATTTACACACATATGAACACTAAAAACATCTTGAGGCTGAGTTTCAAAGCTAAAATTACCTATACGACATGAATCCAAGTTCCAAGTAGGATAAAAGAAAGGCCATACTTATTGATCCTCCACAAGATAATTACATAGATCCTAATACCTTAGATTCCCTTTCCCACATGCCACCTCTTAAAGCTTCCAATCATTTCACTATTTTAGATAATGGCCTAGGGGAGTTTGTGACCCATGACACCTTCCATATTTCTAATCTTCCTTATAATCCAAAAACCTTTAGATGACCTAAAGTTACCCCACACATGTATTTATAACAAAAGAACAAAGATAAGGGACCTATCATGTTTGTACCAACATTTGGCCTAGAACTAGACCTTCTTGAAGGGGATGAATCATAGTTGTACAATGATAAATAAGTTGATTATTATAAAAGTGCAAAGTATCCTATTCCCAATAGGATCATGGAGAATCAAGATTATGAAGGAAGAGGCCTTGGACCAAATCAATAAGGAACCATTGAGCCAATTTTTATGATTAAGTAAAAAATACCCTATGGCCTTAGATTGAAACTAATTGAGGGTGACCCCACATATCTTGTTTGAGTTCCATCACAAGTGGATAGTGATGATGATTATGATAGTGAAGTAGAGTCTAATCATAGCCTCACCTTTGATGACCTAGTTGAGACTAACCTTTTCAATAATAATGCCATTTTTACCCTTACCCCAATCATTCATCACAACCCATTTCCATTATACTATCACCAACTAATAGATTAGGACCAACAAGAATATAATTTTCCAATTAATGAGTTTCAAAATGATGAGGCAATCTATGAATTTTTAGGCATTAGAGACAATATTCTATTGGGAGATCATAAATGAGGGTTCTCAATTACATTAGATCCTGAAGCCTATTTTGGAGAGTAGGTGAACACCCTTAGCCAAAAACAAATAAATAAAACATTGAGGTCCCAAAGTGAAAACCTCTTTGAGGAACTTTTTAACCAAGGAAAAAGTAAAGATAAAGGCTATTCTAGTGGTGGAAACATATTTCAAGCACCATTAGATGAGGGTGTTCATTCTTCTTCAAGTTTAGACTAAGAGACCACTAAAAATGAACTCACCTATATATTTGAGTTTAGTTTTGAATAAAAACAAGTATTTGATCAAATTATTCAATAATTTATTAATATTTTTATCACATGGCTAGATATCCCATTGGGGGACTTAAATTCATCATGCCTAGGAGATGTTGAAGAACAAGTCCTAACATAAGACCCTGATATAGTCCAATAGTTTAAGTCTTTGTCTACTATTCTAGAAGATCATCTTCTAGTCAAATAAACAATAGAGGTGAACATTGAGACTTCATTAGACCTAAAATGTATAAAATTAGGCATGTCACTCATTGAGGAGGAACATGAAGTCTTTATAACTCTTTTGAGAGAATTTGTAGATATATCTACATGGGCTTATTTTGACATGCTAGGTTTGGACCCTGCCTTGGTTCTACACCACCTTGTGGTCAATCTTGATGCCAAAATGGTGAAACAAAAGCCATGTTAGATGCATCCTCACATTGTTGTCTTGGTAAATAAAGAGTTGAAAAAAATCTTCAAAGTAGGATGTATCTAATCCATTGACTACTCAGAATGGATATCTAATGTTGTAACCATTAGAAAAAATCTTGATGGAATCTGAATTTATACTAATTTTTGAGACATAAATAAATCTTATCTTAAGGATTACTTTCCATTTCCTAATATTGACATGATAATTTACTCCATAATGGATTATGAAATGCTTTCACTCATGGATGGCTTTTCAAGATACAACCAAACCATAATAACACTAAAAGACCAACATAAAATAGCATTCACCACTCCATGGGGAAAATTTTGTTATTATGTAATGCCATTTGGTCTTAAGAATTTTATAGCTACATATCTAAGGCCCATGATTGTCATATTCAATGATATGATGCATGATATTATTGAAGACTATGTCAATGACATACTATAAAAAACTAAGACTAGGGCCAACCATCCAATAGTGCTATGTAGGATATTTGAAAGACTATGAGAGTACAAAGTTAGATTCAATCCAAATAAATGTGTGTTTTGCATAACCTTAGGAAAATTAATTGGATTCATTATGTCTTGTAGAGGCAATGAAGTTGATCTATCCAAAGTTCATGCTATAATCAAGATGTTACCACCAACCAATTTGAATCAACTCTATAGTTTGCAGGGCAAGATCCAATCAATCTGATGCTTCAACTCTTAGTTAGCAGACAAGCGTCATCTATTTGAACATATTATAAATAATGTAATTTTATCTCACTAGGTTGATCACTACTAAATAACTTTTTAACAACTCAAGGACTATCTAGTTAATCCACCTATTTTGTCACCTCCTATGCCAAGAAAGCCATTCATGTTGTATCTATCATCTACTAATAAAGCATTGGGGGAAATTTTAGCTCAACATGATAGCAATGGAAAAGAGGATGAAATATACTATGTAAATAATACCTTGGTCACATATGAACACAAATATGCACCTATTGAAAAAGCTTGCCTAGCCATGGTCTTCATAACTTAGAAATTATGGCATTGCATGTTAAATAATAAGATCATGGTCATTCCAAAAGTATATCCACTCAAGTATCTACTATCTAAAATAACTTTCCAAGGTATAATGGCCAAATAGATCATGCTTCTTAGTGAGTTTGACATAGAGTATGCCAATCAAAAGGTAATCAAGAGACATGTTCTTATAGATTAACTTGTTGAAGCACCCCTTGTAGACACAAAGCCACTCATAATTTATTTTCTTGATGAATCCATAATGACTATCATTGACACACCTCTTTAGGAGCAACATTGGAATCTTTTTTTTGATGGTTCATTTACTACACATGGATTAGGGGTAGGCCTCTTATTTATTACACCATAGAGTGATTTAATCCCTAAATCATTCATAATCAGTTTTCCTTGTACAAACAACATGGCCACATATGAAGCACTTGTCATAGGAATCTGATAGGTAGTATAATGAAACATATCTCATCTTTAATTTTATGGTGATTCTCAATTAATCATCAATTAGGTCATAGACCATTTTTAGACCAAAGATGACAAGTTGGTTCCATATAAGGCTATGGTTGAAACCCTAAAGTAGCAAATTGTAAATATCCAATTTGGGCATATACCAAAGGTTAGTAATAGAACTATAGATGCCATGGCTACTATTGGCTCTCTAATTCAACAAATAGATAAAGCTAGAGAATATCAGTTCCTTGTTGAGAATTTGTTCAAACTAGCTCATGAACCTTCAACCATTGCAATGATTTGTGATATTATTGGTCCTAATTCTATCTGGTACTCAGACCTTTACAACTACCTTCATGACCAAATTATACCACCTAACCTATCTTGAAAATAAACCAAAGCCTATATCCATCACTCCACTTTTTATAATCTACTTGGATCCACCCTTTACTAAAATAATTTTGATGGAACTCTTCTTTATTGCTTAACTTTAGTAGAGTTTACGCTAGTGTTAAGAGATGTTCACGAAGGGGTATGTGGCACTCATTTTAGTAGGGTAGTCCTATCCAAAAATCTTTTGTGTGCTAGTTATTATTGGATCATGATGGATGTAGATGTAGCTACATATGTAAATAAGTGTGATAAATTTCAATGACATGCTAATTTGATTCATGCCCCAACACAAACTCTAAAATGGATGTTGACACCATGGCCATTTGCTACATGGGGACTCAGCCTCATTGAGAAAATCAACCCCACTTCATCTGATGGCAATAAACATATCCTTACAACCATTGAGTATTTCACTAAGTGGGTTGAAGCTATACCCCTCACTTACATGACTGGAAAGCAAATTTCCAAATTCATCCTCAACCATCTCATTTACCACTAAAGTATCCCCTCTGACATTATATCTGATAATGCAATATCAATCAAGAGCAAGGATGTAGACCAGCTATGTATTGAATATAACATCACACAACATTTTTCTACAGTATATTACCCTTAAGGTAATGGCCAAGTTGAAGCATCAAATAAAACCATTGCCAATATTCTCAAAAATATTGTCAATGATGCTAGTCATGATTGACACATATAGATATTCCCTACCCTTTAGGCATATTTTACCAATCACTATAACCCTGCAATATCCACTCCATATTCACTTGTTTATGGGATAGAATCCATCCTTCCCATTAATGTTGTGTTGCCTTCACTATGCATATCTTTCAAACATGTCCTAGATGATCATGACTATCAAGTGGCTCACTTGTGAGATCTAGACCTACTTGATGAAAAATGCATAACTATGCTCAATAATCTTTAGGCATATCAGAACTAACTTAAAGGCCACTATAATTAATGTGTCAAGTATAGAACATTTGAACTTGGTGATATTTTTTCTTAAAGAAAAACAAAAGAATACCACAACTAAGAAGAAGTATAAAGGTAACTTCAAACCATATTAGATAGGGCCTTTCATCATTACTATAGATTATGGATCAGCAGCATACAAACTTGCCACACTAGATAGAGATGAACTTCCTGAGTCGATGAATATTATTCAACTTAAGTTGTACTATGCTTGAGTGCTAAGGTGTATTGTCTATAAGGACCATTTTAGTGGTGCCATTTTATCACTATTATTCTATATATAAATAGAATTCATATCTTTGTTTATAGCCTATTCCATCTACTTTACCATCATATTCTATCAACCAAATGTGTTCTAAAGCATATCCTGTTTGACCTTGGTTCTTTCCATTTGTTACACCTTTTTAACATCAAAGAATCTGATCAATTTCAAAAGTTGTTTCAAGTACTTCTGATAGAGATCATATTTTAGAGTAGTATGATATATTTTTTGGCAGTTGTATCCTTCATTTATTATTATTTTCTTATCACTTATCTTGCTACTAATTATAACTACTTTTTGGGAAAATTATTACCATTGATCTATGCCTTTATGTCTAAGTTATAACTACCTATGGGAAAACTAGGTGTGATATTTGTTTATTGAGCCTTGACATACCAACTTGTCACTTCTTATGCCATACTATGCCTTTTTACCAACTGTGCCTATTTTAATTTGAATTGACTATTACACTAGTCAAATTCTTGTACTATAGGGTGGGACTATACTAAATTTAGGTCCTACTCTAGGACTATTTAGGCAGTGATCGATACTTTTTGAGGTTAACTCAGTCACCCTTTCCATAATTTTATCACCATTTTATGAGAAACCTAATTTGAATGCTCTCAACATTTTTTGAGCTCAAACCATTTAGTGTCTTGTTATTCTTGATAGAGTTGAGATACTTTAAAAATTCCAGAAACATTTATAAAACCGGTAGAAAATAACAACATTAACCACTTATTTTCCTTAAGGATTATGGGATCCCTTACTAAGTTGCAAGAAAATACTTATTTCTTAGTTTCCTCATCCTTTCTAGCATTTTGCTCTCATGCACTTGCCATTTTTCAAGACCATTCCTATTGTTCTATCACATCCATTCTATTTGTTTTCATTAGTTATCACATTCTTCCCATTCCTTGCGAGAACTACATTTGGCCTAAAGTTTTTATTAGATATTACATCCATGAAACTATGTAGGTAGTGTCCACTTTCTTAGTGCATATGGAGATAGCTCGGCCACCCCTTCCATTTCTTCTATCCCCCCATTTTATTTGTTTGTTAAGTTGTTGCCTATTTTCTAAGAGTAATGTTTATATGGTTTCTATTGCATTATTTATTTGTTTGTCTCTACTTATTTTGTTTGTTTGTTTCCTTATTTGTTTATCTATTTGTTTTCTTTCAGCACTACCTTGATTCACTCTATTTGTGGTCATTAGGTGTTTCCTTATGTCCACTTATACTTGCATCCATCCATATTTATATGTTTACATTATCATCATTGTTTTTATCATTGGTGCATTATTTTATATTTGAGTATTAAATTATAGGAGTTAGTCCTTATGCATATTTTGGCTAAGTCCTCATGATGTTATATCATGATGCCTATCAACACATGCTAGAATTAACCTTAGCTTCAAGAAGTCTATTCAATAATGGTGGAATCAACATCTGTTTAGCATCAAAATCTAGATTCAATCCCAATAATATCCCAAATAAGTAATTAACCATGAAATAATTTCAACCTTTATTAGTTTAGATGAGCTTCTCCCTATTAGTAGGTTATTCCAATTCATCATTACCCTCTATGATTTAATTACCATCATCAATCAACTGATCAATCATGTTTGCCATAATCAGGGTCTAATGATTAGAACCACTTATGGGAAAATCATTACACACTATCCCACCTACATTTCTTAATGATAATAACCACATTTGGGAAAATCATTATGTTGTCAACCCTTTACTACCTATATAGGGGCACATTGTTATCTTGTTTGTCTATCCTAATTAGGGCAACACCATCTTCTCAATGATTATAACTGACTTTGGGAAAATCATTGTGTTATCTACCATGTTACCACTATCTAGATACAATGCTTATAACTACCTTTGGGAAAACCATTGTACACCATCCCACTTGCATTCTCATTGATTTTGACTACTTTTTCAAAATCATTCTTCTTTAGTCCCCTCATTTCACTTCTTATCGAGGGACCATTTAAAGACCTACTTATGCCAACCATTCCGTTGAGGGGGCATCATATAGTTAGTTTATCATCAATGTATTTTTAGGCATATATGACCTTTTCATTCTTTTAGAAGACATTACTATGCTTATAGCTTACAATGCCTTCCCAAATAGGGGAAAACTATAGACACCTAAATTTGGTCATCAATAACCTCTAATTAGGCTTTTGACCAATTTCTACCTAAATCACACAATTTAACTTAAAAACACTAAAACACACTAAAAGATTTGAATTTGACATATTCAAGTTCTAATTTTAGCTAGAGTATCATAAAATGGGGCAATCTAATTTATGGTCTAACTAACTTTGATCAGATCATTTTGAGTCAAAATGCCAATTTTGCACTTGGGTGCTCTAGATTGATCTTTTCTATTAAATTTATCATATGAGATTCATGTATTTGTTATTTTGTGTTAGAAACATCCTAAATGGGATAACAAATCTAATGCATCTGACATTGACTTATAACTCTAATTTAGTCAAATTTTAGACCAATAACAAGGCATTATGATCAATTTGAGTAATTTATGCACAAAGTGATTAATCATGCTTAAGAGATAATAAAACCAAATTAAATACCAATTAATAATTCCATGGAAACTTGTTAAATAATTATTTTTGGAAATGAATATTGAATATTTGCATCATCAAGTGACCTCATTTCTTGAGAAGACATGCCTAGGCCATAAACACCACAAATATTAGGATTCATTCCTCCCATATCTCATCAATGGCCTCCATGCCTCTTAATTGATCCTTTATCCTAAATATTGATGAGCCTATTTATGGATTTTAATTACATAATTTTAGTAATCCTTAGCCACACATCTCAATCTTGATATGGATGGTTCAAGTTGATTCTACTCATTTACAAAAATCTATAAATAGAGAGGCCATGAACATCATTTCTAAGCTATTTTATGCCAAATTTATAATGCCCAAATGCATACAAAAATCATTGAATCTTAGTGTTATAATGCAAAATTATTGAACCAATCCAAGCCAAGCCAAAGCTAAAGCCAAAGGTGCCAACAGGAGTTGAAGGTAGACACACTCCATTGAAGAAGATCTCTTGAAGCTCAAGTTGAACAAGCCAAAGAAGGAGCCTTTTGGAGAAAACGAGGATTTGGTAAAAAATTGGTGTTTTGTGTTCATATTTCTTATTTATTTCCATTTTTAGTTATGGTATCAAATTGCTTTCTCTCATTAAGTTCTCCCTAGTAAATAGGTCTAGAGATGTATGCTAGCTACTATGTTGGTTTTTCAATTTGATTTCATTTTGTCACTAACAAGATACTAACACCTCTCTTGAGTCAAATTCCTGGTTCACACTTTCAACACCTATATTTATATTGGATCCATGGATTCTATGTGTTATTCCCCTTTTAATGGATGACATATTAGTTATTTATACATATAAATGTGTGTTGTGCTTATAGTTGAGTGTGAAATAGGCATACACAGATATATGATCTATTCCTATTTTTAGTCATTGGGAATTTCCTATTATCATGTCATATGTATATTGGGGGCATACACCTCTATGATCACAATAATTATAGGTTATATAATTCTATGGTCACTTTACATTATCATGTTTTGAGATCATATATATACTTACACATGCCTTTATCCATGATTATATATTTCAAATGGTACCTGATATGATATGTACTTGATGTTTTTTCTAACACATTTGATGCATTGGATACTATGACATGTTTATTTTGATTGTTTATACTTTCTTAGATGCACTTCCTTGAGTGTCTTGCCTTATTATTATCTTTATTTTTCAAACATTTGAATATGATACTTTATTTATGACGCCCATGCCTATGCATGCTTTATTTGACATTTGAATATATCATTTATTATTATATGGATATTTGAATATGTCATTGTTGCTTTTGTGTACATTTTAATAAGTCATGTCCCTTCAATTGTGTGGCATTTGAATATGCCCTTTTTTTAGAGTCTCCTAACACCATTGCATGTTGAATTTATTTTTAGTGTTCTTATGTGTCTTTGTTTTCTTGTGTATCTTGCATTATTACTATATATACATTGCCATGATCTTTATCATACATCTTAGGATTTCATGTGATCACATTGTTCTTTGTGCTTCAATAATACATTTACATAGAAAGGTTATTTTATATTCTACATGGTTCCATTCATAGATTATTCAGTTGTATTATCCTTTTGAGTTGAGGTAACTACTAGTTTATATTCTTCCCTCACCTCAAAGGGGAGGTATATCAGTGGGAGAATGTCATAAAGAAATGTTATCCACATTTGTAATAGTTTAAAATTTAGTTGGGGAATGCTTTGAAAGAATTTTATCCACACTTACTTAGTACTCAACACACCCAAATTCAGTGGGGGATGTTTTTGGAAACATGTCCTCTATATTGACACTTAATTAAATTTTTGTATTTCTCCATATATAGTCAGAGCATGCTTTATAATCATGTTATCCACACTTACATAGTTTCCAAATTAGCCAAATCACATAGTTATGTTTTAACCTTTAAGGTTTTAGATAATTTAAATATTATGTTTTATTAAAAGGTTGAGTAGTCTAAATTAGTGAAATAACATGCATAAAATAACCACTAATTTTTTATTGATTTTGACTAGCTTTGACTTTTTAAAACTAATAATAAATATGTGTAAACAAAGACTTATCTAGAAATAACCTAATATAAATGATCTGAGTATTGTAAATTAAGATATGAATAGGTCTACATGTCATCAAATAGATCCTTATATCATTACCCCTTATAGATACCAACACCACATTTAGATAGAGGTATCATGTAGATCTAGTGTCTTGATAATAACACTAATGCCCTCTATGTGTGATTGATCCAAAATTTTGGGTGTAAATACGTTTGTGTTTATGGGTTCTATTCTTATGTGTATGAAGTTTAAAACCTTGTATTATTCCTATAATATATGATTTATGATGCAAACCCTAATCCTCATTGAAATTAAAGTATGAGCTTAAAAGTGTGTTTTTTAGTAGCATAGGTTAGACATCCTCACCACCCCATTATGAAGAGAGTTACATACATACCAGTACTCTACGAAGGGGAAAATCCTTTTGTAGTTCTTCCCACCTAAGTGTTGGTTCAAATGCAAGGGATGCTAGAATGATAGTGGTATTGAATGCCTTGAGTGTGTTTGAGATTGGAAAGTTGGAAAATTTGAGATTAGGGTAACTATAGATTGTATTATTAAAAAGTGGGGTAGAATATTGATAAATAACCTTGATTTTACTCAACTTATTTTGTGTTTTAATATGTCTTGCATCTAATTTACATCTAGTGGATAGAGGTCAAAAATTCATGTACTTATAGTGTTTTGTAGCTTGTGAAAGTAGTAAAACATTTTTAAGATAACCTTAGGAGGGTTTTACCTTTGAAAATATATTCATTTAGGAAAGATAGGGTAAAGGAAATAGGCACCATCTTAGGGGCACTAGTGCCACATGGTTCTAATGTCTTTAATGCGGTGATAATGTCCAGCTAGTAGAATAATGGGAATGAAGGGCTAAGATTGGAAAATGAGGGTCTAAGACTATATTTGAGTTGACTAGGGATGTTTGTGTTCTATACATATTCTATAAAAGTGTGATAATAGTCTATAGGATATGTATAGGGATAACCTAGGAATATGTAGTCTCAAGTATCACTCTTAGCACTATATATCACTTTTAGGTGATTACATTTGGCCTCATTTATGTTATAAATGCATCAAATAAAAATGATTAGTATAAAGGAATAAAAACATACATGAAATTACCTAGTAAGTGAATCCCATGAACTAATTTTGAGTATGTGAATTTGGGTCTATGCATGTGAATCATGATACAAAGCATGACCTAAATATTTAATTTTCGTAAATCAATCCTTACTTAAGTGATAAAAAAGTGAAAGACTATGTTAAATAAATAAGTAACTAAGTAAAACTAAGTAATGAGATGAGAAAGAGGAAAGGAATGAATACACCTCAATGGGTATATGAACTAATGCATAAACCCAATGATAACTTGTGTGTGTATGTCTATGCATTTATATAGTGATAGATTAATGAATAACTTTGATTGAGCTAATAAACTACTCAATCCTAATATGTGGGTGGCTCAATAACTCAATCTGGTTTTGAATCCATTATTGCCCACAACTATTTGGTGGATCATGACCTATGAATACCTTGGATTGGACTGATAGTGTGTCCAACAATATCATATGGGTAGATTAATAAATTAAGTAGAATATGACTCCATAATTTCCAACCCATGTTTATTAGATGCATTTAAAAATGAATTATACAAATTACTAGAAATGTCTAATTGAGTATATCTAGCTATGTGTGGTAGCTCTACATCCACTTGGGTACATTAGGAAGATCTAGGACATTTGATAATGCCAAACACATTAGATGGAATAAGGAATGAAACTAATGATAACATGGAATATGATGTCAAGTATATACAATATATAGAATGATATGTAGTTTTACATTCCATCTTATAAACCTATGTGTAACTGAGCTTATGGAAATAATGTGTCATGCACATACCCCCAATCTGATATCTAATTATATTGATTCTAGATCGAGTTTTAAATTTTTTATTTTAGTATATAAATTAAATATGGGAATGATCACGATGTTTATGATGACTCTAATTTAAATAATCGATATGAATATGATCTGAACTAACATGTATTTTAGCAAAATTTGAGCATAGCTATCAAACATGTAGCTAAATTTTGAAAACTTGTAATGTACTTTATATATTGTTGTATCCAATTTGAGATATCCTAAAACTAAGGCTACTAGACATTATTGCCACATCTTAGATAGTAGTGATTTATGGAACTAATTTCCCTATTTAAGTGTTAATGTTTATCAAGACTAAAATCTGTGTCACTATATTGATTTCTAAATCACTATTTTTTTGTGTTTACCTATGTCTAATTTTCTAAAACTAAGCCCTGTGCTAAAAAATGTTTAATTAATGAAATATAAGAGTTTGATCTCTATGACAAACCCCTATTAATTCCCCATATTTTTATGTTAGTTTTTGAATCTATACAAGAACTGTCCTCAAAATAAAAATATTTGTAAAATGTAGGTTAACTAGAGAATACATGATAATTATGTGATAATCCAATATAATATATAAACATAACATCAAAATTTAAGATAATCTCATCATAAGTATGTAAGGTAAGAATAATATCAATGCTAGAATTACACAAGGGTGTTAATATGGATGTAATCAATGTATATAACATCAAATTTGAGTATAACTTAGTAGCTACCTAAGGGGATGGGGCATGATGTTCATCAAAACACACAAGTAGGAAGTGTAGATGCATGAGGTCCCTCATCGAATAAAAAAATGGTGTGTGTAATAAGAAAAGATAAGTTTCATGGCCATTATGAATATAATAAATCATACATACAAAACACATGAGTCACACAAAATAGGCCAAGGGGAGACAATATAAGGGACATGGGCACATATCACTAGATCTAAGAAAAAAAAACATACAAGAACATGTTCAAATGTCCACATACACATGAAACATGTAAGTTGGGTTAGAGACACATATAAAGACATTCAAATTTTTATATACACAATCAAGAAAGTACACAAAAGGACATGGGTACATGTCTAATGAATAAATATTATGAATAGTAGTGGCATATAACCAATGACTAATGGCATATTCAAATTCCTTGAAATAAAAGAAGCATAAAAATACAATCAAATATAAATTATGAAAGCTAAGACTTAAATCACGCATGAATTTAGTAAAAATATGTGTAATATCTAAGATGTACATATGTTGAGTCTAAAGTAATAATATCTAGAAAAAATCTAAGTATGAATAGTAATGATTAATATCAAGATATATCAATGCTAAAAATGGAAAGCAGAGAATGTAAGGATAAAACCTAGTAATAGAAACTATGTATAGGATCCCCTAAGTAGGAAAATGTGTCAAATTATTAACCATGGATTGTTGTATATGCCCCAAGTGGGCAAGTAATAACAAGTATAGATTAGCATAGTGGACATGATTCCTACAAGTAATCTATGAGCACTCAACAAGAATAAGTGAAGCATGTAGTATGATAAAACTAAATATACTAAGATAGCTAGCATATACAATGTTTAGAAAATATAAGAAATATAAACATAGCAATGTATATAATCTATTAATTTTTTGTTTTCTAAGTAATTATTTAAATGTTTTGTGTTTTGACATTTTATAATATTTTTGTATTTTTTTGGAAATAAGCTATGTACAAGCAATATGAAAATCAACTATGCATTGTCTATACATAAAATATCCTTAGGTTTATGATGTTCAATATGTTTTTAATTGCCTTCCCATCAAGTGAAGCTCGATGGTATACTTTTGGGTTAATATTTTCTATGATGATGTATGGTCCAAGCTAATTTGGTTTAAACTTTTCTTTATTTTCTTCCTTGGCATTTGTATTTTTGAGATATTCTTTTAAAACCAGATCATTGACTTCAAATTACCTATTGTGGACTTTATTATTGTAGGTTATCTAGATTTATTTTTGATAAGATTTGAGATGATCTACAAATTGCATACATGTGTGATCTAATTGTTCTAATTCATGGAGGCATCTATCTCTATAATGATCATCTATGATGATCCTTTATAAAGACACCTATAAGGAGGGGATTTATAACTCTAATGGGATAAATGTTTTTATGCCATATATAAGTGAATAAGGAAAAATTCTTGTTGGTGTGTGTATACTAGTGTGGTAGGTCCATAATGCATAGATGAGTTGATTGTGCCAGTCATGACCACATTTGGTAACTATTTTGTTGTGAATATTGTTGATTATCTTGTTTTTTACTTTTACTTAACCATTTCTATGTGGGTGATATGGAGTAGAGAATGTGTGTCATATTTTGTATTGGATGTAAAAAAAATCATTATTTTATTCTTGAAATATGTTCCATTATTTTTAATTATGGTTACTATGAAGCAAAAATGGCAAATACTATTGGTCAATATAAAATGTCATATATCCTCCCCCTTTATGGATTTTAATTTGATGGATTAGACCCATTTTTAAATATATTATTTATCTATGGTAATGGATTTGTGAGATTATGCAGAATTTAGTTTTATCTTACCAATTAGATCAAAGCCCGATAACATGAATGGCCAAGGGGATATGATAGGTTGAAGATGATACAAGGTACATGGTGTAGGTTTTTATGTCATTGACATTTGTGTCATAATTTGGCATATTCTTAGCATTCTTGTTTCATGGTTGGCTAATAGTTACTTGTTTGAGTAACTTATGTGACATTGCTTTACCACTAAAATGACCACCACACTCACTATTATGTATTTTTAAAATAGCCAATTTACCTTCCCTAACTATCAAACATAGTATTAAGTGTCCATCAAAATATCTCTTAATAAATCGTTGTCAATGATGACATATCAAATGGTGTTTCATTGTATTTTATGCTTTTAATTTTTTGTTAAAGTATCAGGTGTAATAGATTTATTCAAAAAAAATTATATTTCAAAGAACCATTAAGTTGGTGTTATACTCTGAGTGGTAACTATAACCATTAGAGAAATATGGTTTGCATGGGACATTGATGAAGATTATAATCAGTTGATAGTGAAAATATCTTGGTTTACATTATGTTGGTGGGTATCAATGATGTGGCACTGGCCATTGCATCAGCATGATGATTATCTCTATGGGGGGATGATATTAATAGAGAAATTATCAAATTGAGCCTGTAGACATTGAACCATGTTCTTATAAGGAGTCAAGCATTCTTCTTTTGTTTAGTATATATCTATAACTTGATTGATAATTAATTATGAGTCCTCATAAACTTTTATTGATTTAATCTTGAGAGCCTGAGCTCATTTAAGTCATAAGATAAGATATTTATATTCTATGATGTTATTAGTACATGATAAATTGATTTATAATGAAAGAGGTATTGTGTGATCAAGTGTATTCATGAAAATAAGTTTAACTTTGGCACCATATGCACTCTAGAACCATAAAAAAACATTATCCATGTATCTAAAGTGGTATTATATGTCATGAATTCATATCTAAAATCAACATTGATAGAGTTTGTATCTAGTAATGGGGTTTCTACTAATTGATTTGAAATCATCTATCCTTTTACTAATTTTTGTGATCTTGAGGTCAAAGTATGTGAGTATCATAACTCATTTTGTAATACGGATCAAGAGATGTGATTTTGACATAAGGAATTTTAAATGATTCATTTTAATAATGATTTATGTCTCATTTTAAATCATATAGTGTTGGATATTTTAAATATCAAATACAAGATCTAAGAAAAGTTTTTTAATTGATGCATTATTTATTTCAAAGTCAACTAGTGTATGGATGATTTAGTAAATGGCCCTTTATTTATGTTTATCATCATGTTGTGTTAAGAGTGCACCAAGTGCATGATTTATCACTGAGAGGTAAAGTAAAAGTGGATTTTTAGGTATTGATGGGACCAAGATAGGTGTGTTTATTAATTATTATTTAAGTGTATCAAACCTTTCTTATCATGTGATGTCCCACTCAAATTTCACAACTTTTTAAAGTATTCTTGTGAATGATTGGGTATTATCTATGAGTTGTGCCATGAAGTGGTGAATTACATAAATTTTGACTTAGATGGATTGAAGTTGATTTAAACTAGTAGGAGGCATATCCATGGTTTCTTTAAATTTATTAGGTTCAACCTATATGCCACATTTGGATATAATGAATCCCAAAAGTTTTCTTGAAGAAATCCCAAACACATATTTTTTGGGGTTGAGTCACATGTTTTACTTTTTGAGTCTCTTAAAAAACTATCTCAAATCTATTGCATGATGTTATCATTGTTTTGATTTCACTACAAAATAATTGATGTAATCGTTGACTCTCTTATGAATGAGATCATGAAAGTTATGTGTCATTGTCTATTGTTATGTTATACCTACATTTTTTAATCTAAGCAAAATGAGAATATACATAAAGTGCCCCATGGTATGGTATAATAAGTCTTTTCTTCGTCTTCTTCAACAATCTTAATTAAATTATATCTTGAGATGAAATCATATCATATCATATCTTGAGATGAAATCAACTATCATATCAATGTTGAGTAAATTAAAGTCATCATTAGGACATGATTTATTGATGTCTCTAGAATAACAAAAACATTAGACTTGGTCATTAGGATTTATAATAGGATCAATATTAACAAGCCATTGTGGATGAGCAACTGGTCAAATGAAATTGACATCTAACAACTATTGGATCTCATATTTAACTAGGAATTTAACTTTGGGATGAATTTTTTGAATATTTTATTTAACTAGCTTGGTGTCTGGATATAATTTAATTCTTTATACTATAATTATTAATGCTTGTCATATTGGAATAAGCCCAGGAAAATACTTCAAGAAAATATTTTAAAATCTAAGAAACATATATATCTTCTAATTTATGAAAGGCAAAAAATAATAGTATGATACGAGGATTAATTTTTGTGAAATAACTGAATTAAATTATTTCTTCATTAAGTAATGTAGATCAATCCATAGTGTATGATGTTGTATGGATAGTATCATCTATGTTAATTAACATAGCATCTGAGTCATTTGAACACTCACCAAAGTATGCATATGCACTTGTGGAATGAGGAAACGTATTCTTAAGATAGAAGGAAGGGAGATCCTCATATGCACCCAAGAATTCTAATATATCCTTGTCATTAGTGAACTCATCAAGAACAAGTTGAATTGGATAAACTATATAATTGATAGGATTAGGGTAAAAAATGAGTTGTAAAAACATGGTTTATTGTATCATCTACCCATGGAATATGTCGATAAAACATGATATGCTAAGAATCATGGTGAGAGGAATTGTAATTAGATGTGTTAGATTTATATCTAGGTCCTTGTATACCCTATTGATTATATGCCTAAATGGCATTAAGGATTCCCTACTCATGTTTACCAAGGCCCTATTTTGTTTATCCCATATTTGAGAAATATCTTAATGCAAAAGGTGAAGTGTTATAAGTATCCTATGTGATGGAAGTAACTAGGGGATTTTTATGCATACTTTGAATTGTAGATTAGAGTGGTGTTGTATCAAAATACGTGTAAGGAATATAATTGTGTGAAGTCTTTATGTGTTAATAGTATTTGAATGGTTATTTATCCATAGGGCATGTATATATATGACATTTTTAGATATATTTTTAAAATGTATGTAAAATCAATGGGACTAAGTGCATAACATGAATCCATGGTCTCCAAAGAAAGATATTATAATCAATATCACTAGGCATAACTTGACATATTATAGGTAGCTTTTTAGGCCATAGTGTAAGGTTTAATGTGATTTGACCCAAAAAATTCATCTAATATTATCAAACCCTCAGATGTTCATATCATAAGGATCAAAATACTTAACATGTCTATTAAAAACTAGAAAAGAGATATGGAAAATGTTTAATCTTGATCCATTGTTGAATAAAACCCATTTGAAAAATAATTCATTAATTTCTAAGGAAATTTAGAGAGATAGGTGTAGATATATGATGTTTTTATGTGGGATATCTTCCCACTCAAAATAAATATGCTCTTTTGTCCATTTCATAGTATTAATTTTGGAAACAACATAAGCAGGCTCAGATGTTCAAGATACCTAAGTATCATGGAGTACCACATAAAATATGTCCTTATATGTATAAATATTCTTTAATATATCTAAAATTGAAATTGTATGTAAATAATCACTACTCTGATCAATAAATTTATAGCCATGGGTGTTGTAAACTTGACAAGCTTTATGATCACATGAGGACATCATAAGCTAGACCATAGGATCTACTAAGAGAGTAGAGATGATAGTATAGGTGATATGGTGTCTATATGTTTGTGATAAATAAGGAAGAGGGATAAGTGAGAGAAAATATGTTTACTTATTTCTAGGAGTGATAAGGAAGGAATCAAAATGGACAAAAGAGTAAAACATGTATAAAGGAAACTTATTGATTTTAGGTAGTATAGTTATTATTTGATGTAGTGTGTTGTCTATGTGATTAAATATTGATTTATTAATTAAAATTTGAAAAATATGAAAATATAATTCTAAATATATAATGAAACATGATAAAAACTTTGATTGATATGAATCATCATGTCTACATGTATCTATGTCTTTTATAAGTTCATTCTGAACTAAAGGGAAAAAACATGCAAATGGAAGTATAAAACTTTGAAATAGAAAGTGATACACCTCTATAGTCATTATTATCATGATTATATTGAATAAAATATGAAATTTTATGGATATGAAACTTGAATTCTAGAAATGTAAGCCCTATGGTTATATAGGGTTTTGATTTATGCAATGCTTAAATTAAGTCAGATTTGTTAGAGGTACAATCACTAAGAGGGAGGGGGGGTGAATCTATGAGACCAAATAATCCAAATTAAACTACTATTTTTATAAACACTTAACTATTTACCACAAGCATTCATGAATCATACACATCAATCATAGCAATAAGCAAGGGAGACAATGCAAGATCAATCACATAACACATGACATACATGGGAAACCCTCTTAGGGAATAAAACCCACTAGAACATATAATTGGACTAATTTAATATAAAATAAGATCCAATTTAAATCATCTATAAATTATAAAGGAATTACAATCCCTATTTAGTGAGACTATAATCCCACATGGTGATGCCACACCTATCTAGCTGAGCTGCAACAATAACCAGACCTGTTAGCAAGTTTCAACTTGAAAGGAGACTATAACCACTTTAAATGATGATATTATACAACAAAACCTATAAACACATCCACCTATAACTTATGGATACAATACTTTATGATGGACCTCTACTTATCACTCTTCACCTTTGCTCACACTCAATCTACAAGAGCACTATTATGCTAATATAATTATGACCAACAGGTCATATAAGTAATCCTCAAACTGATCTAGTATTCAAATCATCCTTAGGGTAATATACCACTCATTATCTCCATAATAAATAAACACAATCCTCTCTCAAATATCTCCTTCATCTCTCACATAAAGTCTAAAAATCACCATCTTTGATTTCACTATTTATAGAGCAATTTCTATAATCACTACCTTGGTCTTACATTAGGTATGCCTTAGCCCTTAAGTCATAAATCACATGAAAACATGTATTAATAAAATATTCATAGGTTTTCCATATAATATATGGGTCACCCTTAAGTAATTACACCTTTTAATAAGGCCATTGTAGCTCTTATAGGTCTCTTGGAGACCTATTCAACCATTTAGCTCACCCTCAAGCAACACAATAACATAGGAATAATTTAAAATATATGGCTACATTCCTTATGTCCCCTTAAAGATCCTTAAATGATGTTAGTCATCTTATCTCACCTCTAAATATGCTTAAACAACTCAAACATAAATGTTATACATAGGAACACCATTATCAAACATACAGTCAAGTTCTTAAGCACTAGTCATACTCAAGATAGATTTATCATGCCTTAAAAATACTCATAGGGAATCCTCATGGAGTCTATAACACTCCCTAGTATATAATTCATCATTAAACATTAAAACATCATCAAAATTAGCTCAATATAATAAACATGAACACATAGTCAAATTCTAGGATCAATATATCTGACTATACTCACTTTTAGGTCTTCAAATCTATATTACCAGATGTGCCTTGGAGTCTTATAAAAATTTGATTTTTAAACAAACATCAAATTTTACTTCCTTACAAATATATGGATAAAATATAGATCTCTATTTTTTCCCAATGTTAAATTCAAATATCTGAATAGTAATAGTCACAGTTAACCTTAAAATACAATGCTCACATCTCATTTCCTCTTAGCTCAGATCAAATATGCACCATCGATATCTTTCAATCTTTAAAATATAGGCACCAATTCTTAGATGTTAAAATTTATTCATGTTGACCTCATCTTGTGTATTCTTATAATGTTGACTCCGTGCACTCCATTAATATCTACAGATCAACCAAGTCTTAATGATCAATGATCACCATTAAATCAATCTATACAAACACTTGTTCACCATTAAATCCTTATATTGTACCTTTGTTCACTCATTAAACATTGTGCACCTATCCTCATCTCATTTTTTCTTTAATTCTTGGAGGAATGTGCACCATTGATCTTCCTCAAGCTTTAACACTTTCAAAATTGACTAAGTTTGGGGACCCTTTCAATATGCCTAGAAGGCCAACTTTAGACAAATATATCTTTTGTTGCAATCAATCTCATGTCCCACAAATTCCACCATATTTTTTCATTTCAAAAAGGAATCCAACCATATAATATATAGATCCTTGAACCCTCTTTCATGTGAGATATATCTCCATTTAAATGCCTTCTCAAAATATTATGTTACAGAGCCAACTATGCTTATAATTTGTTTGGGAGACCAACTTTACTCTTGCATAACTTTTGTCATGCTTCAATGAATGATCTCTAATTTAACACAAATAATCTATGATAAAAAATTTACAAACCCATACGATCAATTTATATTTAAAAATTCACACATGAAAGATATAACACCATCAAAATGCTCAGTTGGCTCTTCTTGCCATATTGTAAAATTGGAAAAGTATGGGTAAACATAGTCAAACTACTTGGGAGCCCAACTTTCCATATGCATATCTTTTGATAAATTTTAGTGCATGATCTAAAATTTGTCATAAATAAAATATGCATAAAACTAAATAACCCCATATGATCACCTTCTCTTGAAACATCTAGACGTGTGAGATATACCATAATCAAACAACTTACTTAGCTCTTTCTAGCCATATTACAAATTTGGCTAAGTATGGAAAAACAATAAATTCTAACTGAGAAACCAACATTTTACCCTTGTATATTTGATTGTGACTAAATTCATGACTTGAGATTTGGTGAATTACAACTAGGGACTAATGTGATCATAACATATGACCAACTCTCCTTGACTCATTCTCATGTGGCAATGATGACATTATCAAACTACCTACTCAAATTTTATTCCACTACACCCAAAGTGTCTAGATGAAAATATGATAAATAAATGAATTACACTGATGCACACAAGCACTCAAATCATTCTAAACTTTATATAGGACCCATTTCTCATGATCAATACTTCGTACTCATCTTTAAACTTTGTTATCCATGTCAACACTAAAGATTAATCAAACCTCCATCAAGCATAATAGAACAATCACCTTTCACACTTTGTCATTGTCATATATACTATCAATTCTCTTCATCCACTCATAAGGTAAAATCCATGACATCACCATTAAATCATCATGATAAATCTCCAAAAATCTCCCCCTTATTTATTGATGTCAACAACTATTGTATAAAGTAATATACAACTCACTTTCTCTCTCTTCAAGCACTCCCACAACAAAAAAATTATCCTCCTTTCACATAATGATAAAGTTGGTAAAAATGAACTTCATGACCTTAAAATACCTATAGAAAGGAAAGTACCATCTTAGAAAGATGATATAAACTCCCCCTTACTTTGAGCCTACCTCTACTTGTCTTGATAACTTCTTCCTGTTCTATGCCAACACTCTCTTAAACCAAACACTACAACCAATGAATAAAGAACACATAAAACTAAAAAAATATGATGGAACACACTAAGTAAAATGTAATAAAGACTCCCCTTAAGAAATTTGATTAATTTCACCTTCTGAGCATCTTTAGATCTCCACACACCATGAAGAATCACCAAATATGCTTACTATCCTTCTCTCTCAAGCTACCTTAAGGACAACCAATAGAACTTCATGCCACTCACCTAAAAATAAAAATTCACTAAAAAAACTCAAAAACCTACCTTGAAACACACATACCTTGATCTTTGGAAAAATTGATCAAAAAGCACTCTTCTTCAAACTAGACCTATCTAGTCTCCTTGTAGCCCTACGTAGAACTTGTAGAACCTACAATTTTTATTAGACACATCTTCATGACCTAAACATCCATATATAGATCACTCTCATATTCCCCTTCAATCACACCAATTTTCATCACTAGGATCATCCTCTGTAACATACTTCCTTCACAAACCTACTAGTCAATTAGCCCTCCATATTGATAAAAACTTGAATAGTTTGAGACCCACAAACCTTCAAATCTATATGAATATTTATTTGACCACCCATTTGGCCCATTGATCATTTTCAAAATACCTATTTCACAAGGAAAACCACTTTTCTAGTAAAGCCCAAAACACTAAAATCTCAAAATAAATAAAGTCAACAAACCTCCTTCTGGTCAATGCATACTTCTAAAATTTCTTACACCTAAAGAGACCCATCACACACTCATATAAAAAAATTGAGACTTCTCATATTTGGTAATTCATACATAATATAACCGATTTAAGGATCAATATACTCATAAGCACAAACTAGGAAACCCAAGAGCAAACACAAATATTTAATTTGACTTCAACATACCTTCAAATCACAAAACCACCTAGAGCATGCTAGAATATGGTCAATAGACCTTTCTATTAAAAAATATTACCTTGAAAAATCACAAATCCCCCTTTTCCATCCTAGAACCTTCAATTTGACCCTATAAACTATTCCAATTGAAAAACACCACAACACTTGCTTCTCCACTTGAAAGGAGTCTCTTAAGAAGAATATATAGAGACACCCTCTATACCTCAATTATATTTAAAAAAAAAATCCTCATATTCCATATCCTCCTTGCTCAATTTATACTTATATTTCTTCTTCTTCTTCTTCTTCTTCTTTGGATTTAGATAAACAACTTCCTCAATTACTAAAACATTCTCCTTTTCTTGTATGTTTAGATTATCAATATAGGGAGACAACATATATTCATGACATACATTTTGATTTAAAGAATATTCTTTGAAGTTTGTAAACTCATCATTAGGCATATATAATTTATGTTATTTACATGATATATGCTCAATAACATCATGATGTTTACTTGGATCCATACTTTCCTCAGGATTGGCCTCAATTAGCACCTTGGTCTTCTCCTGGAGCTTGATTTCTTCATTCTCAACATGAGCAAATAGTAAGACCTCTTGGTACTCTTCAACTTATAAAACATTATCCACTATATAAAATAGATTACTTGGACCTCCAATTTTATCATGACTCATACTTGGCACCTTTATCTTTGATGTGTTAACTTGCCCTCTTCCTTAAACTCTAGGATCCTACTTAAATCTATTCTATCTTGTGCACCTTTACTTGTATAAGCTAACAATGTGACCTCTATATTTACAATTGCATCACACCATACCATTTTCAATAAACATATATTTTCTTACCTTATTTGGATATAAATTTTGAATGTATCCTATGTCATGACAAACAAAACAACCTCCCTTTTTTGAATAGGACTCACCTTGTCTAATTTTATGTGGATAATTATTTGCAAAGTGTCCCACATTAAGACAGTTAAAGCACTAGATTCTATTCACACCTTATGAATGATGACCCCCATCATAGTTCCATGCAAATTCATTTCTAACAAGTCTCTTACACTCTCTAAACCTATGACCAAATTGATTGCATGTATAACAATAACAATTTAATCTTGCATACCTCATGGCAATTGTCTATCTAATCTAATTGTTCCTTACTCTACCAGCACCTTCATTAATTATCTGATGATTTCTCTTCAAAGAATGATTTTCCTAGTTCACATTAGTCTTCATATTGTCTTGATTTACATTTTTTTGTTATTCTTCATATCCAAGACTAGTTATATCACTAGCATGATTTTAACCACTCATAATATTGTCTAGATCACATGAGCTCTTTTCAAATCTTGAAAATGTCTTCACCTTACTAGATTTATCTTATAACTTAGATTTCCAAGACTCATTTTCATAAACATACCATGAACATTCATATTCTTTATCTTTTAGGCTTGTATACATAATTCTCAATTGATAACTAAGATGCTTGATCATATTTTCATGCTCCTTGGTGTATTCATTCAATATTTCCTCATACACACTAAATGTTTCCTCATATTCCTTGAGTTTATATTTAATCTTCTTATTGATCTTCTTCTCAATGTTTAGTTCTTCATGAGCATTCATCAAAATAGTCTCATAGTCTACCTCATCTTCATCATCATTTGAATCACTCCAAGTAGAAACCTTCTAATGTGAGAAAATTCCTTCCTCAACCATGAATAGAGCTTCAACTTAAGTAAGACCATTGTCTTCATGATAAAATTTTGAGTCACTATCTTCAATCTCATCTAATGAGCTGCAATCTTCTTTGGTGTAAAGACTCTTCTTACTCTTGAAGGACTTCTTATTGTTATAATTTTTGAATCCTTTCTTCATGTATGTCTTCTTGTCATTATCTGGCCTTCATCATGCTCTTAATCATCTTTCCTCTCATGATTATGAGTAAAATTATGATAAAAATGTCCTATCTCTCCATAATTTAAATATTTTAAGGGTAGTTTACCCTTATATTTCCCTGAGCCTGTGTTAAATTGACTAGTAATCAAAATTATTAGTTCATCCTCATCAATATCAGATATGTAATCCTGTTTAGATTTATTACCTTGTAACTTCTTCTTAGGCTTCATATCTATCTTTAATGCAACTTCCTTATTTGTTGGTATATCATCATTTATTCTCATCTCATATGTAGTAAGGTTGCCATGAAATTGATTCATTTTCAAATGAGTAAGATCACGAATCTTTTCTATAGTTGATACTTTTAGATCAGACTTAAGAGATAGAGACATTAATACCTTTAGGATTACATTTTCCTCTTAAATATTCTCTCTAATACCTCTAATGATGTTCACAATATCATCAACTCTTTACTTAAAGGATGCAAAAAAATCTTCTTCCTTCATCTTGAGACTTTAAAATTTCATTTTCTAAGTCTATAACTTAACAAAAATGACCTTTGAATCTCCTTAAAAAATTATCTTCATTTTGTTCCATATCTCTTTAGTATATGTACAATGGATTACCTTTGTGTATTAAGTATTTGAAAGACCAAAAGTGATAACATTCATCACCTTACAATTGTTCTCAAATAACTTCTTGTGTGTAACACAAGATGGAGGAGTAATAAGAGTAACATAACCATCTAGAATAGATTACCATACATTAACCTTAGGCAAATAATATATGTCTTCATCCTTGTATTCCTAAAATTATAATTAGATTCATTAAACATCAATGTTTTCTTAGTAGAGAAACCTCCTTAATGACTACCCATATTGTACCTTGGATTAACTTCAAGATGTTAAGCCTTTATGAAAGGACTTGATCTGATACCAATTTTTAGATGTAAAATCATTAATAGGGGGTGAATGGATGAGCCCAAATAATCCAACTTCAATTTTGATCTTTACAAACACTTAACCAGTTATCATAAGCATTCATGAAGCATACACATCCTTCATAGCAATAATAAAGAGAGACAATGCAAGATCAATCACATAACACATGACATATGTGGGAAACCCTACTAGTGAATCAAACCCACTGGAACCTAAAATTGGACTACTATATAATAAAACAAGATCCAATTTAGACCATCTATAAATTATCAAAGAACTACAATCCCTATTTAGTGAGACTACAATCCCACAAAGTGTTGCTACCCTTGTCTACTTGAGATGTAATAATGACCAAAACTTTAAGAAAGTTTCACCTTGAAGGGAGAATGAAACTACCTTAGATGTTGAGCTGACATAACAATGCCTATAAACACATCCACATCTAAACTAATGTCTAAAACACTAGATGATGAGCCTCTGTTTATCACTCTTCACCTTTGCTCACACTCCATCTACAAGATCACTATTCAACCAACATAATTATGATCAATGGGTCATACAAATAGTCCTCAAAATAATTTATTATTTAAATCATCATTAGGTCATTCTACCCCTCCTTTCCATAATTAACACACACAAACCTCTCTCAAATCTCTCCTTTGTCTCTCACACAAAGTCTAGAAATCACCATCTTTGATTTCACAATTAATAGAGCAATTTTGATAATCAGTACCTTAATCAACCATTAAGCATGACTTAGACCTACAGTAATCTCTCAGATAAATACACAACTCAATATAATCTTCATAGGTTTTTCATAACATCTATAGGTCACCCTTAAGTAGCTACACCTTTTAATAAGGCCCTTATAGATCTTATAGGTCTCATGGAGACATATTCACCCATTTAGCTCACCCTCAAGCAAAATAATAAGATAGGTCCACAATAAAATACATGGGTCCACTCCTTATGTACCCTTATACATCCTAAAATGATTTTAGTCATCTTAACTCACCTCTATGTATGCTCAAATAACTCAAACACATACCTTATACACAGGAACACTATTACTAAACATACAATCAACTTATTAAGCATTATTTATACTCAAGATAGATTTATCACACTTAAAAAATACTCATAGAGAATCCTCATGGAGTCTAAAACACTCACCAATATCTAATTCAACATGAGACATTGAAACAACATCAAAAAATCTCAAATATCCTTCTCAAGTCACTTGCTAAACAAGCACAAACACACATTTTACTTCTAGGCTTAATAAATTTGACTTTCAAATCTTAAAAGATATATTTCAAAATGTGCCTTAGAGTACTCTACAGCTTTTATTTTTAAATTAATAGAAAATTAAACTTCTATCAAAATAAATGTATAAAATATAGATCTCTATGTTTTACCTACATTAAATACAAATTTTTGAATAGAAACAATCACAATTAACCTTCAAACATAATGCTCACATCTTTTTCCCTCTAAGATCATATCGAATCCACATCATCAATCTCTTTCACTCTTTAACACATAAGTGCCAATACTCATAAATTAAACTTTAGTTATATTGAACTCATATCATGCAATCTTATAATGTTGATTCCATGTAATCTATCAATATTTATGGATCAACAAATATTTAATGATCAATGTTCATCATTCGATCAATTTTTATGAAAAACTACTTGCCATTGGATCCTTATTCTATACCTTTACTCTTTTTTTAAACATGGTGCACATATCCTCATCTCACTAATTCCCAACTTCTTGGAAAAACATGCACCATTGATATTTATCAAGCTTTAACACTTTCAAAATTGACTAAGTATGGGGACCCTTTTAATATGCTTGGGAGTCCAACTTTGGACATATATATCTTTTACTACAATTAGTATCATGTCCCACAAATTACACCATATATTCTCCTTTCAAAGAGGAATCCAACCATATTTTTAAAAAAAACTCTTGAAGCCCTCGTGTATGAGAGATATAACTACATTAAAATTCCTTCTGAAAATCTTCTATTATAGAGCCAACTATGCTTAGAATTTGTTTAGGAGACCAAATTTTCTCCTGCATAACTTTTGCCACACTTTAATGCATGATCTAAAATTTAGTACAAATCATTTATGCTCAAAACTAAATAAAGCCATATTATCAATTTATATTTACACCTTCACACTTCTAAGATATAACTCCATAAAAATTCTCACTCAGCTCTTCTTGCCATATTGCAAAATTGGCTAAGTATGGGAAAACATAGTCAAACTACTTGGGAGCCCAACTTTGCATATGCATATCTTTTAAACATTTTTTTAAATGATCTAAACTTTATCATAAATAAACTAGGTAAAAATTTTAATAAACCCATATGATCACCTTCTCTTGAAATATCCACATGTGCAAGATATTCCATCATCAAATTGCTTACTTGGCTCTTTCTAGCCATATTGTAAATTTGGCTAAGTATGAGAAAATAATGAATTTTGACTAACAATCCAACTTTACACCCTCATATATTTGACCAAATTTTGATGCATGAATTTAGATATACACATAAAAACTAGGGATTAATGTGATCACAACCATAGGACCAACTCCCCTTGACATATTCCCATATGGCAATGGTGATGTCATCAAATTTCCTACTCAGATTTTCTGCCACTAGACCCGAAGAGTCTAGATGAAAACTATGATCAAATAGATTAATTACACTCATGAACACAATCAATCAAATCATTATTAACTTTATATAGGACCCACTTATCATGTACACTACTCCATGCTCATCCTTAAACATCTCTAGCCATATCAACACTAAATTTCAACCAAACCTCCTTCAAGCATACTAGAATAAGCACTTTTCACACTTTGTCATCATCACATAGAGTATCAAGGATATTCATCCACTCACTATGAAAAATCTATGACATAATTATGATAACTCTCTAATAATCTTCCCATTTTTTATGGATTCAAAAACCATCATATAAATCAATATACAACTCACCTTCTTTCTATTCAAGCACTCCCACAACAAGGACTTTCTCCCCCTTTGACACAATGACAAAGTGGGAACCAAATGATCCTAAGGAAATAAAAATACTATTATAAAGGAAATGAAAATATTATAAAGATGATACAAAAACCTCCTTACCTTGAGCCTACCTCTACTTGTCTTAATAACTTCTTATTTTTCCATGCCAACACTCTCTTCAACCAATGAATTAAGAACATAAAAAACCATATAAATATGATGTAACAAATAAATAAACATATAATATGGACTCCCTCTAATAAATCTAATAAATTTCACCTTTTTATCATCTTCAGATCTCCACACACCATGAAGAATCACCACATATGCCTACTAGTCTTCTCTCTCAAGATACCTTCAGGGCCACCAATAAAAACTCATGACACTTAAAAAATAGGAAACATTCAATAATCCAATTTTATAACTCACCTTGAAAAACACATTCCTTGATATTTTGGAAAAACTGAGAAAAAAGCATTCTTTTTCAAACTAGGCATGTCTAGCCTCCTTGTAGCCCTACCTAGAAGTACACCAATTTTCATCATTAGTATCATCCTCTGCAACATATTGCCTTCACAAACTTACTAGCCAATTAACCCTCCATATTGACAAAAAATTGAGAACCACAAACTTTCAAATCTCTATAAATCTTGATTTTACCACACATGTTTTCCATTAAACATATTAAGAAACCTCAAACCTCAATTCATAAGGAAGACCACTTTTCTAATATATCCCAAAACCCTAGAATCTTAAAACAAATAAAGTCAACAAACCTCCTCATAAACGCATACTTCTAAAAATCATTGCACAACTAAAGACACCCATCACACACTTCTAGACCAAAATTTGAGCCTTCAAATATTTGGTAATCCATACATCTTATAATCCATTTAAGGACTAGCATACTCATAAGCATAAACTAAGAAACTCAAGAGTAAACAAAAATATTTAATTTGACATCAACATACCTTTGGATCACAAAAACACCTGAAACATACTAGAATAAGGTCAATAGATATATCTATGCAAAAATATTACCTTGAAAAATCATAAATCCCCCTTTACCATATGGAAACCTTCAATTTAACCCTGCAGATTATTCCAACTTAAAAACACCACAACAACACTTGCTTCTCCACTTGAAAGGAGTCTCTTAAGAAGCATAAATAGATACACACTCTATACCTCAATGCTCTAAAACAAAACAAAAAAAACTCCTCATATTACATATAATCCTTTATTAATTGATAATTATAGTTCTTCTTCTTTGGATTTAGAGAAACAACTTCCTCAACTACCACAACATTTTCCTTTTCTTATATGATTGGATTATCAATACATGGAGACAACATAGATTCATGACATATGTTTTCATTTAAATAATCTTCATTTTATTTTGGAACCTCATCATTAGGGATATACAATTGATGTTATTTACATGATATATGCCCAACACAATAGGATGTTCACTTATATCTATACATTCCTTAGGATTGACCTCAATCAACACCTTGGTCTTCTCCTTGAGCTTTATTTATTCATTTTCAACATGAGAAGACAATGAGATCTCTTGGTATTCTTCAATTTTTGAAGCATTCTCCTCCATACCAAATATATTACTTGGAGTTTTAGTCTTATCATGAATCATAATTATCACCTTTGGCTTTCATGTGTTAACTTTCCTTCTTTCTTCAACTCTAGGAGCTTGATTAAATCTATTTTGTCTTGTAGGCCTTTTCTTGAAAACCTTATAAATGTGCCCTCTATGTTCATAATTGTATCACACCATACCTTCTACAATAAACATATCTTACCTTACCTTATTCATATAGAAATTTACAATGTGTCTAATGTCATGACAAACAAAACAACCTACCCTTTTTAAAGAGGATTCAACTTATCTAATCTTATGTGGACAATGGTTTGCAAAGTATCCTACATCAAGATAGTTAAATCATCTGATTCTATTCACACCTTTTGACTAATGACCCCCATCATAGTCCCATGCAAATTCATTTATAATGTGTCTTTTGTACTCTCTATACCTATGACCAAATTGACTACATGTATAATATTAACCACTGAATCTGGCATACCTCATAGCATTTATCTATTTAATCTGATTTGTCTTTACTCTACTAGTAATTGCATTCCTTATTTGATTATTTATCTTCAAAGTATGATTATCCTAATTCACATTAGTCTTCATCTTGTCTTGAGTTACATTTTTTTGATATTTTTCATATCCAAGACCAGTTACATCACTAGCATGATTTTGACCACTTAGAATACTATCTAGATCACATGAGATCTTTTAAAATCTCACAAATATCCTCACCTTACTAGCTATCTTTTCTATCTCATATTTCAAAGACCCATTTTCAGAAATATACCTTGAGCATTCATCTTCTTTATCTTTTAGGCTTGTATACATAATTTATAATTGACAACTAAGATGCTTGATCATATGTTCATGATCCTTGGTGTCTTCATACAATCTTGCCTCATACACACTAGATTTCTCTTCATAGTCCTTGAGTTTAGATTTCATATTCTTATTGATCTTATTCTCAATCTTCAATTCTTCAAGAGCATTCATCATAATAGTCTCATATTCCACCTCATCTAAATCATCAACTAAATCACTCCAAGTAAACACATTATAATGTGAACAACTTACTTTCTTATCCATGAATATAGATTCATCTTTAGTAGGACCATTATCTTCATGATCAAATTATGAGTCACTATCTTCTTTAGTGTAAAGATTCTTCTTGTTCTTGAAGGACTTCTTCTTCTTATTATACTTTTTGGATAATTTCTTTTTGTATGTCTTTATGTCTTCATCTTGGCCTTCATCATGCTCTTCATCATGTTTCTTCTCATACTTATGAGGACACTTACAAGTAAAATGTCCTATCTCTCCACAATTAAAACATTTGAAGGGTAGTTTACCCTTATACTTCCTTGAGCTTGTGTTAAATTTCCTAGTAATCAAATTAATTAGTTCATCCTCATCAATATAAAATATTCCATCATCTTTGGATTTCATACCTTGGAAATCTTCTTAGGCTTCATCTCTATCTTGAGTGTAACTTCTTTATTTGGTAGTTAATCATCATTTATTCTCATCTCATATGCATTAAGGGTGTCATATAATTGATCCATCTTCAACTGAGTAAGATCATGACTCTCTTCTATAGTAGAGAATTTTGGATCAAACTTAAGATATAGAGACCTTAATACCTTTTGGACTATAGTTGTCTCTTCAATATTCTCTCCAATACCTCTAATGATGTTCGCAGTCTCATCAACTCCCTACAGAAAGGATTCTAAATAATCTTCTTCCTTTATCTTGAGACTTTCAAATTTGCTTTTGTGAGTCTATAACTTAGCAAGCTTAACATTTGAATATTTTATGAAATGATCTTAATTTTGTCCCATATCTCTTTAGTAGATATAAAATGGATTAACTTAGTGTATTAAATATTTGAAAGACCATAAGTCATAGCATTCATTTCCTTAGAATTATTCTCAAGCAAATTTTTGTTTACATCACTAGATGGAAGAGTAATAGGAGAAACATAATAATGTAGAACATATTAACATATAATAATGTAAAACATATTAACATATTAACATAATGTATAAAAATAGATAAAAAATATTTATTTGGAATTTTAGGGGGCAGAACATAAAATGGTTAATGATGTTGCCCCTATTTTTCTTGATTTTGCTGCTAGTTTTTTAGTAGGCTAAAGGATTACTTATCTTGGTGCTTGTAATTGATCTACCTCTTTAATTCTATCAAAGGGTTTCAGGGTCCCTTCAAAACCTATTTTTACCTTAATCTAAAACATATATCAAAACCTATGGACATACTATATTTCCTCATCCTTGCACTTCAAAAATTATAATTGTATTTATTGAACATTGGTTCTTGCTTAGTAGAGAAACCTCCTTGATGACTACCCTTATTTTACCTTTGATCACCTCCAAGCTATTAAGTTTTTACCAAAGGACCTATTCTGATATCAATTGTTAGATGTATAATCACTTAGGGGGGGTGAATCAGTGAGCACAAATAATTCAAATTCAATTCTAATATTTACAAACACTTAACTAGTTACCATAAGCATTCATGAAGCATACACATCATTCATATCAATAATAAATAAAGACAATGCAAGATCAATCACACAATACATGGCATACATGAGAAACCCTCTTGGAAAATAAAACCCTTTAAAACCTATAATTAGATTACTATCCTATAAAACAAGATCTAATTTAGACCATCTAAAAATTATCAAGTAACTATAATCCCTATTTTTTAAGACTACAATCCCACAAGGTATTGCCACACCTATCTAGTTGAGTTGCAATAACAACTAGACCTTTTAGCAAGTTTCACCGTGAAATGAGGTTATAACTACCTTAGATTTTGAGATACCAAAACAAAACCTATAAACACATCCACCTCTAAACTAATGTCTACAACACTAGATGATGGACCTCTACTTATCACTCTTTACCTTCACCCACACTCAATCTATAAGAGCACTATTCTTCTAACAAAATTATGGCTGACAAGTCATACAAATAGTTATTGAATATATTTTTTATTCAACTCATCCTTAAGTCACTCTACCCATCCTTTATTCCCTAATTCATATACACAATCCTCTCTCAAATATCTCCATCTCTCACACAAAGTCTAGAAATCACCATCTTTGATTTCACTATTTATAGAGCAATTTTGATAATCACTACCTTGGTTAGCTAGTAGGTATGCCTTAGCCCTTAAGGCATATCTTAAATGAAGACACAATTTAATACAATCTTTATAGGTTTTATATAACATATATGGGTCACTTTTAAGTATTTATAACTTTTAATAAGGCCCTTGTATCTATAATAGGTCTCATGGAGACCTATTCACCCATTTAGCTCACCTTCATAAAAAATAATAACATAAGACCACATTCAAATACATGGGCCCATTCCTTATGTCCCTTTTGACATCCTAAAATTATCTTAGTCATCTTATCTCACCTTTAAGTATGCTCAAATAACTCAAACACATGCCTTATACACATGAACACCATTACCACACATACAATTAAAATTTTAAGCATTATTTATACTCAAGATAGATTTATCACACATCCAAAATACTCATAGATAATCCTCATGGAGTCTAATAAACTCCCCAATATATAATTCATCATGATACATCGATGCATCAAAATAAGCTCAAATATCCTTCTCGGGTTACTTACAAAATAAGGATGAACACATAGTAAACTTCTATGCTCAATATCTTTGACTGTGCCAATTTTGAGATCTTCAAATCTTTATTTTCAGATGCTTCTTGGAGTCCTCTATAACTTTTCATTTTATATAAATAACCAATTTAACTTCTATCTAAAGATATGGATAGAATATATATCTCTCATTTTCCCTTATGTTAAATTCAAATATTTGAATATCAATGGTCATAATTAACCTTCAAACATAATGCTCACATTTCATTTCCTCTTAGCTTAGATCAAATATGCACCATTGATCTATTCTGATCTTTAACACATAGGTACCAATACTTAGATGTTAAACCTTAGTCACATTAAACTCATCTCATGTAATCTTATAATTTTGATTCAATGTGCTCCATCAATCTCTATAGATCAACCAAATCTTTAATGATTAATGTCCATCAATTGATCAATCTATACATACAATCACTCATCATTAGATCCTATTCATATACATTTACTCAATCATTAAACATCATGCACCTATCCTCATCTTATTACTTCATGACTTCAAGGATTAACATGCACCATTTATCTTGATTGAGCTTCAACACTTTCAAAATTGACTAATTATGGGGACCCTTTCAATATGCCTGGAAGGCCAACTTTAGATAGATATATCTTTTATTGCAATCAATCTCATGTCCCATAAATTACACCATATGTTATCCTTTTAAAGTGGAAAAGAAAAATATAAAAAATTGTTCCTAGAACCCTCACACATGTGATAGATAACTCCATTAAAATTCCTTCTCAAAATATTCTATTAGAGAGCCAAATATGCTTAGAATTTGTCTGGGAGACCAACTTTGCTCCTACATAACTTTTGTCGTGCTTCAATGCATGATTTTAAATTTAGTGTAAATCATATATGATAAAAAATAAATAAACCCATATGATCAATTTATCTTGAATCCTTCACATGTGTAAGATATAACTCCATAAAAATTCTCACTTGTCTCTTCTTTCCATATTAAAAAAATGGTAAAGTATGGGAAAACACAATCAAACTACCTAGGAGCCCAACTTGCATATGCATATATTTTGATGCACTTCAGTGAAAGATATAAAATTTATCATAAATAAACTAGGTAAAAAACTAAACAAACCAATATTATCACCTTATCCTAAAACATCCACACATGTGAGAGATTCCATCATCAAATTTCTTACTTGGCTCTTTTTGGCCATATTGCAAATTTGGCTAAATATGGGAAAATAATGAATTCTAATTGAGAAGACAACTTTTCACCCTCATATAATTGATTTTGTTTTTATGAATGACTTGAGATATAGAATATAATAACTAGGGACTAATTTGATCACAACCATATGACCAAATCCCCTTGACTCATTCTCATGTGGCAATGGTGATGTCATCAAATTGCCTACTCAGTTTTTTTACCACTAGATCCAAAGTGTCTAGATGAAAACTATGATCAACCAGATGAATTCCACTCATGTACGCAAAAACTCAAAATATTCTTTAATTTATATAGGATACCTTGTTCATGATCAATACTCTATACTCATCCCTGAACATCTCTAGCCATGTCAACACTAAAGATCAACCAAACCTCCTTTAAGCATACTTGAACACGCACCTTACACACTTTTTCATTGTCACATAGATTATGAAGGATATTAATCCACTCACCAAGACACCTCTATGAAATCACCATGACATCTTCATGATAAATCTCCAACAAGATTTATCAAAGTTTTTAACCTTTTTAGGTTTTAGCTAATGTAAATATTTTGTTTGATTAAAAGGCTAAGTAGTTTAAGTTAGTGAAATAATATGCATAAAAGAACCATTGATTTATTAAATATTTTAAATATCTTTGAATTTCCAAAAATATTAATGAAATATTTTCAAATGAAGACTTTTTATAAAACACCTAATACGAATGATCTAAGTATTGTAAACTAAGATATGAATAAGTTTGAGTGTTGTCAACTAGATCCCTATATCAAAACCCTCCTAGATAATATAACCACATTTGGATATAGGTTCCATGTGGATATATTATCCTAATAATGGTTATAATATCCTCTATGTAAGACTGATCCAAACTTCTATGTTTTATTCCTACACACACAAAATTTGAAACTATGCATTATGCTTGTAATAACTGAGTTATGATGCATACCTTAATCCTCCTTAAAACTAAGAAATGAGCTGAAAAGTGTGTTTATTAGTAGGATATGCTAGACATCCTCAACAACCCACTATGAAGAGAGTTTCTTATATATCAATAGTCTAAATATAGATCAATATTGATGTATTTCTCCCCACCTAAGTGCTAGTGTAAGTGCAAGTGATGCTAGAATGATAATAGTATTAAATGAATATGGAAAATATGAGCTTAGAGTAGATATATATGGTAGTATTTAGAAGTAAAGTATAATATGGATTAATAACCTTTATTTTTCTCAAATTGTGTCATTTTTGAATAGGTTTTTTCATCTTATTTCTGTATAGTGGATAAAGGTCTAAAATTCATGTATTTATAGTGCTTTGTAGCTTGCACAGATAACAAATGATGCGTAGGATGATCTTAGGAAGGTTTTACCTTTGAAAAAAAAATTGAGAAAGATAGGGTTAATGACATAGGCACCATTTTGGGGACACTAACACCACGTGGTTCTAGTGCCCTTAATGTTGAACAGATGTCTAGTTGGTAAAATGCTAGGCACAAAGGGCCAAGATTAAGAAATGAGGGTCTGAGACTACTTTTGAGCTAACTAGGGATGCCTATGGCCTATAAAAAAGATGGAAAACAATATTAATATGCTCTAGGATAGGTCTAGGCATAATATATGAATATGTAGTCTCAAGTAGCATTCTTAACACTTAAATACCACTTTTAGGTGATTACAAGTTATATAAATTTAGGTTCACAATTATAGTAGAATTCTATACATTAGTACCATTATTATACATAGTTTTAACATGAGACATATCTAGGGTTCCTATTCTATGCAGCATGCACCTAATATTACAAAATATATATCAATTTTGACATGGTGTGCCCACTAGCCTATTTTTCTTAGATTAAGAACTACTTTCATGAGGAGTGATAATCCATGACCCAAATCTAAATGTACCAGAGTGAAGGTAATGATAAACTTGGGAGCATCCATGTGGTCATATCCTTTTTAACAGGTATTCTATATAGAAGACCTATGCCAAGTTTAGATAGTAGCATTGATGTAACTATCTAAGGCTAACACTAGTGTCTATAACTCTAGATGTACTCAATATATAATTTAGAAACTATTTTATAATCCTATTCTAGCCTATTCTAGATCTATAACTATGTCAGCATAAAAAAAACTAGGTACATTATTTCTTTGTCATTCCATATCTAGCATAGTTTTACTTATTATTTTTATCCTATCTTAGATTAAGGAATTTAGAATATGTTATATCTCAGTTTAGCATCTAATTGGTTTGGTATACACATAGTTTATCACCTTTTTACCTTAGGCTATCTATATCCATTTTAACCCTAGATAACCCCAATCTAAAATTTTAGGGTTAAATATAGCTTGAAAAACCTTCCAAGAAATCAAGGAATCCATCATACAAGAACTAGTCTTAATCAACTTGAACTATATAAATGAATTCTACATTTATGCCTTTGCTTTAGAGCATACCATGGTTGTGATTCTCATCCAAAAAGTATATGAGGATGGCCACCCATTATATTTCATGAACATAAACTTGAAGGATACAAAGATAAATTATTCTACTTTGGACAAACATGCATATTTCGTGGTCAAGGTTGTGAAGAAGTTTAGGCACTATATTATTATAAATAATGTGCATTCCATCATCTTAAACCCAAGTAAAAATCTGATACTAGAGAATAATGATATATGAGAATGCAAAGGTCTATATATGGACATGTTTCAAGAGTATGAACTTGAGATGAAACCTACAAAACTAGTCTAATGTTAGGGTCTTACTTAACTGATCATTGAAATCAACCCAATGATCATAGTGGTGCAATTGGACTAATCAATAATAGTCCATCAAAAATGGTATGGTCAAATTTTCAAGTACCTCCTTTATGGAAATACTCCTCCATGACTCAATTAGATGCAAAAAACTAGGTTGAAAGAAGCCCACAACATCAACATGATAAAGAAGGGACTAATATATATAAATAAATATGAAGGAACATATTTCATATGTCTATTTGAATAAGAAGCTAATAATGTCATGAAAAGATTCTATGATAAATTGGGTAGTGTTTATCCTTTAAGGATTGGAACCATTTAGAAAATCTTAAGAGTGAGGTATTATTGGCCCATCATATTCAAGAGTTCCAATGCTTATGTTTTTGTATGCCATTAGTGCCAAAATTTCACCAAGAAAGAAGATCATGCAATAATACCACTTCAATCAATGATAGAAAAGTATCCTTTCATTCTATTGGGACTTGATTTCATTGGAGTCATCAACCTAAATTCATCATATGGACATAGATTCATACTTATAGCCACAGATTATTTCATAAGGTGGGTAGAGGTAGTGTAAACCAAGAATATCATATCTAGGGAAGTCATTAAGTTCATTTAAGAAAATAAAACAACATGATTTGGCACCCTCACCTTGTTAGTCTCTAACAATGGACTTGCATTCTAGTCAATTAAGCTCATGGCATGGGTTTATGAAAATGAGAACACCTTGAGGTTCTCATCTAACTACTACACCTAATGGAAAGGTTTGATTGATCTAACCAATAATAAATTGATTAATGTCATTAATAAATCTATAGAAAATGAGCTCAGTCTATAATTAAATTTTTAAATGTGTTCTTTTAGATGACTGCGCTAGATATAATCAATCTCTCTAAAGCTCACTTTATTTATTGATATATGGATTGTAGCCTATCTTCCTAATGACTCTCAAGTTTACAAATATAATTTTATGTAAGACTACATAGAGGAAACTAATAATACAAAATCATGTATGTTGGACATTATCTAATTGGAGGATGCATGAGAAGAGGCTATACAAAACTTCATTAGACATCGAGTGACTATAAAGAGATGGTTTGATAAGAGAGAAAAGGTTAAATACTTTAAGATATTAGACCTAGTCTTATTATGGGATAAAAAACATGAGAAGAAAGGGAAGCATTAAAAACTTGACCCGCTCTAGATTTGTCCATACCATATATTTGAGTTTATATTGTAGTATGCATTTTGATTGAATGACCTTGAATGGAATGATATCCCACTACTTGTGAATGGATAGTTCTTGAAGCACTAATTCTCATTTTTTCCTTCCAATGAAATCTCGTAGTATTCCATAGGTAAAGGTTGTTAATGTATATATTATATTAAATTAAAGTTAGCATGCTTATTTTATGTGTTTTATTTTAGTTTTTTGTTCATGGTTTTTGTTTTCTTATTGATTGTATTTTTATCCCTATATTCACCCTTGATAGTCTTGTAGTAGTAGATCATTATTTTTTTGATGAACTGAGAGGTAGATAATTATATAAAGGTGTATTCTAATATAAAAATTAGTTTTCATGATTGATCACATAAAAGTAGACAAGGCACTGAAAACACAATCTCATAATTGGAAGGTAGAAAGTGAGCTTCCATTATTGAATAATACTATAAGCAAAGGAACCTCTCTTGAGACACCAAAAGGATTAAGAGTTACTTTAGAATTGAGAAAATGAATTAATAAAACCCATATTTTAACAAATTTCATCATAACACTTAGAAATAATATATCAATCATAATAGAATCATTAAACATGTAAAGTACCTCCTTAGTGAAAATATTTTATTGAACCATTCCTACACTTTAGATAGATTGGTCTCAAATCCTCTTGTATTAAGAAAAATAAATATCGAAATGAAAGGAAGTATAAATATCATAAAAATGAAAGTTTCTTCATAGGAAATGGTGATTTAGTCAACTTCCATTAAAATCATTCTAGTCTGGATAGTAATAGAGTAAGGCCTATAATGGGACCAAAGGTATCTCTATCAGGGCTATAGATGCATGGATAGTAGTAGAGCAATGCCAAAGATTTATTTTCCCTAACCAAACACTACAAAAAAATTACCCTCTCAAGGAGATCTAAGTAATGGAGATGTACTTAAACTTTCCCAATTGATTCAAAATAGTATAATCACTTTTGTACAAAATGACCCTTTGAGTAAATCAAGGCCCAATATTTTATTTGTTGAATTATAATTGAGAAATCTCTTCTCATTTAATTTAATCTAATGAGATATTCAGTTTTTTATCTCATAGTTCAATAATGGATGCCCATAGTATAGATTCTAAATGTTGAGGTGATATTTCCACCACAATAGTTACCATTTATTATGATGATCATGCCCCATTTTCATATTTAAAATTAGGACCCACTGTAAGCTCAAATTCCATGTTCATGTCTTGTTGAGAAATGAATCATTCCAAGTCTAAATTATAAGTCATTGTTTTAATTCTATGTTTTTAATTTCGAATGAAGTCTTGATCTGATTTTGAACTAACCAAATTGACTAACTTTTTCTATAATTAATCTAATAATTTGATTGATATTTAAGTATAAGGGTCTAAATGGACATATTTATTATAGTGATTGTATGCATCTATTTGTATTTTAATTATGTGAATCTCATTAAATTTGAGTTTACATTTTACTTATAGACTAACTTGGCTAATTGGAATTGTCCAATTGTGTGATATTTTTAGCATTATTCATACTCCATAGGGCCACTTTGTTAAATCCCACATTATCTAGCTCAGAAAGATCCTCTATATTATAATTGAATTTTTGTATACTTAGTCAATTTGTAGAATTTCCCTAGCCAAACCTTTACACACATCTCTCTTACACGTAGAGTAATAGTCAAATTTAAGAGTAGTAATGCAATTTGAATCCCAATGGCTATGTCCCAGTATTTTATATTCCATTTGCTAGGTCCCATGTTATAAAATCATTCCACATGTTGGCATCCAACTTGATCATAAAGGATTTATGAATGGACTAACCATTTTTATTTTGGTGAGTATCCAAGTTCATGGGATTTGGACATGTATCTTCATTTCACTCTTTAATGACTTATTTTTAGGTTCTAAGTTTTTTTCACTCAAATAATTGAGATTATGTCTTCTATTTTCATATCGATCACTTATTTATATCAACTCTAATGACTAATTCACAAACCCTACAGATAAGCATGGACCATCCACATGATAGAATCCCACTCATCTAGATTTAATAAATAGAAATTCACATTATAAATCTAGTTAACCCTCTAGATAAGTGATATTATGCCACATGCCATAATCTTTCTCATTTTTAGCTTGTCAAGTG
Source organism: Torreya grandis (assembly GCA_037957365.1). Classification (NCBI taxonomy): domain Eukaryota; kingdom Viridiplantae; phylum Streptophyta; class Pinopsida; order Cupressales; family Taxaceae; genus Torreya; species Torreya grandis. The sequence continues at coordinate 382,868 of JARHVA010006898.1, forward strand.
GATGTACTTAGTCAAATATTGAAAACCCTATAAACAAGCATAGACTATCCATGTGGCACCATCTTAGTAACTCACTACATGTAGACATAAAAAAATACAATAGGATATTATGAACCTTTAGATTATTTGGATCTAGCCATGTGTTGACATCTCACTAAACCATGACCAAAGTCCCAAGGTATGTGATTAAAATATCAGTGACTATGTAAAAGAGTGATATCATGGCATGTGTTGGCATCTCACTCACTCAATACTAAAATGGGGACCAAGGTATAAAATACATAAGTCGTAGTGGATAAATGAGATTAATAAAAGTGTCATGATATGAGTAAAGTATCTTATATAAAGATAAGAAAGGCTTGATCGACAATAAATAGACCTATGGTAAAGCATGTGACTCAACAAAGTGATTTGTCAAATAGAATTAGGGATATTGTGCCACTTGTTCTCTTTGGATAATGTGGATTCAAGACACAAAATTTATCCTCAAAAGCATTATAAAGATACATATATCATTTTAGGATTACTAGGCATCTAGATCTATTTTAGTCTAAAGACTAAAGGCAAGATCCATATAGGTCCAAATTAAGTGGAAAATTAAGAAGTGTCACAATCCAAAGAATCTTGACTTAAACACTTATTTTGACTCTAGAACATAAGTAAAACATGTGAAAACATTCCCCATAAGTGTTATATAGAGACATTTTTCATTATTAAAATGGATAGGTAGATATAAACATCAATGAAGCACCATAGAGGTTAATTAGGCATGTGTTTCCCACACTCATTAAGCCTAATAACTCTAGAAAGGAGTGCTCTTCCAAGATTTAATTGTTGACTTTCAGAAGCTCAACTAAAATTATAGCCTTACCAAATGATCATTGTCATCTTCTAAAATCCTACCATAATCCTTAAGAGGTGATACACATCAAACCTCATCTTGATGCTCCCTTAGTGGGCTATGGGATTCTATTTTATCTCATCTATTTTGGAACAAGGATTCTTTTGAAATAATTTTATTTTACCATTTCAGACCATTATGGATAAGAGTGTGATCTCATGCCTCTTATAGGTAGGACCCATATCTCCCTCTTCTATATATACTACTTTACAATATTGTATAAGGGTTGTTTTTATTTGAAAACAAACATTATCATATTAATGATAAATTTATTTTTTGTGTAAATGTGTATAGTTTTATTTAATGTATTCCACTTTATTTATCCTTTGATAGATTAAAACTAGTGCTAAGTGACTATAATTTATATTTTTATATAGATTTCATGCATTAACTAAGATGTGCTTCTTATTATTTTAGTTAAGTTATTTCATTCTTTTTATTTCATGTGAATCCTATAAATATCTATGTATATTTAACTACAAATCTATTTTCAATTTATTCATTAAATGAGTCTTAGAATTAAACATTTATCCTTTCTCCTCTTACCCTCTCCCTATGTGACTAGAGCCCAAGACATTGTGAAACTTAACATAAAATGGTGCAAATGTAACTGGGCACTTTTTGGTCCTAGTATCATTTGTGTTGGTTATTTATTTAGAAGGATTTATTTTATAGCTTACCCTCTTTCTCTTTTGATATTTGTTTGTGAAAAAGTGAGCTTTCCCCTTCTTTAGAAGCTTTAAAGTAAAGTAAAGTAAGGTAGAGATATGAATTTGTACCTATTGTAACTAGCTTGAGTATAATTATATAAGCTTTGTCTATTAGTGAGAAAATTGGTATTAGACCTTTGGTGATAATGTTGTATCTATTGAATATATTTTAAAATAAGGATATTAAATTTATCCCAATAATTATAGCTCATGTCTTGGATTATCATAATAACAATCCTAAAATGAGAGGATGCAAATCCCCTAGGTAATCTATAGACTTTCTTAGTACATATAACCCATAGGTGTATCTAGGATTGAGATATTGGTTCAAAAATAGACATAAGGTGGCATCAACTAGTGGATTGGAACACTTCACCTCAAGATTTACTCTTAATATAAATGGATTTGGTGTAGGCTTATAATTATCCATGTAAAATTGAGTTAAAAGATAAAGAACATACTTGGAATGAGTAAGAGTGATCATATAATAAGACTAAGTGATCTTGATCACAAAAAATAGTGAAAAAGGCCCAAGTTAATCATACTAAATTAGTATTGCAAAGCATATTTCACCCTACCAATTATGGATGAGGATCTCCCAAAATAATAAATTCATCAATATAGAGGACTAACAACAAATTATAACTATCCTCTCATAGAATGTAAACATTTATATATGAGTGGCATCTCAAGAATCCAATTGAGAGAAAAAAGGAATATATCTTGGCATACCAAGCATGAAGGTCTTGTTTTAGGTGATAGAGATAATTCCTTAGTTTAAAAATGAAATAAAAATCTTGTACGTACCCTTATGGATGCTCCATGTAAATATCCTCATAAATATCCCCATGAATAAATTCTCTCTTCACATCCATATAATGTTCAACCCAATCATGGGATACATTAATAAAAAGCATTAATAAAATAAAGGTGATCTTAGCTAATGGGGAAAAGGTCTTGGTGTATTCAATACTAGGAACTTATGATAACCTTTTGGTTATGAGTCATCCTTTTAATTTATCAATAGTTCCATCTAATATATATTTGGTTTGATATATCTAGTTACATCGAACCATTTCCTTCCCTTAAGAAGGTGGAAAAGGTCCCAATTATGGTTCTTTATTAAGGAAGTATACTCTTCCTCCATTATTAAATCCCACTCAACTATATTTTATTCTTCATGAAAATATTTTGGATTAGAATCAAGATAAATTTATACATGTGGAATATGTCAATTTTTTGACAAAATTCTTTGATTGTCTAAAATACTTGTAATAAGGTTATTAATTATTTTATAGTATATTAAACCCATTTATTTAATGAAGAAGATTGGGATGAAGGAGTAGAGATTATAGTCACTAAATGTGATCCATATAGAGGAGGAGGTGAAGAAGAGTCCTATGAGGTAATATAAAAAAACTCCACTATAGAGGGATGATGATAATTATGAGAGGCTAAGGGATGAGACTTTTTGTAAAATTGGGCATTCATCTCAATGAAAATTTACTTCATATCTAGATCAAAGAGTTGATACACTTTCACCCCATTAGGATATCCAAAAATAGAGGCAAGGCTAACTATGATGTTCCAAATCCATGTGTATCTCTATAGGAATGCATGATAAATAAAGGGAGGAAAAAAATCTAAATTTACACACTACTAGTTTCCTATTTCACCAATCTTCTAAAGGAGTCATGTTTTCCATGGCCTTATAGGGAACTCAATTATGAATGTGAGTGGCATAGTTAATAAATTTTACCTAAAATTTTAGAGTAATATAATGAGCATGAATCATGAAATTAGCCATCTCATTTAGGGTCATGTTTTCTCATTCAGAAAAACCATTCTATTGTGGTTTATATACAATTTAATGTTTAATTTCAATCCATTCAAGAGTGCATAATTTATCAATGCGATGATTCAAATATTATCAGCCATTATCTATGTGTAAAATGTTAAAATATTTTCCAAATTTATTTTCAACATGAGTCTTTAAGTCTTGAAACTATTCAAATACTTCACTCATATATTAAAGGAAGTAGACATGGGTATATCTAGAATTTTCATCATTTAAGGTGAGTACATATCAGGTCTTGCTAAAAGACAAGGTAGGAAAAGGACTTGTGATATCACTATGAACTAGTTTAAGGACTTGGGAAGCCCTTAAAGACTTACCTTTATCAAATTTATCCTTGGTATTCTTACTTATGGTATAACCTAAAAATATATAATCTAAAAACTAAATAGGATGGATACAATGATACCATATTATATGAGCTAAGCTACTAAAGATAGTGGTAGTTGATATTCTCAAGTTTATCATTCCATTGTTTAATCATAGAATCTAAATGAGTGAGTATAGTGGTAGAAGGATAATGAGGCACAAATTTAGAAAATGCATATATCTAAGACTCATGATTACTCTATCCCATTATAGCTATGATATTATCCTAAATATCCTAAATCTCCACTGAATCAAGTGAAAAATAAACCTTCTTACCATTACCAAGATGACATATTTTTTAGATGAATACAATATTAGTATAAAAGTTAGGAATATAAATAACATTCTCAAATGAACCAACATTCATGCCAATCAAACCTTTCAAAATATCATCCATCTATGTATCATCACTTATAATAATATAAGGCAACAAACAAGGTTATAAATAATAATATCATTCCTAATTAGAAAATGAGTCAATTATACACTACTATGAATATTTTCCTAGTGATATTAATGCTTCTCCCTTCCATTTATTTGATGTGTAATAATCGGAATGAGATGTTTCCTTTCCGTAGGATGATGGAAAATTGATGTGATTATTCTTAAGAACATGGGTTAACTCATTAATTTTCTTAGAATGTTAATTATTATCATCATGAACAAATTTCTTGAAATATGAATAGTTTGGTATCTCCTTATTCTATAAATATTCTTTTTGGGAAGAGGATTTAGAATCTATTGGTACAAGAAAATATGAATCTATGTGATCTTTTTATAAATTTTGAATTAGTTTCTTATATTTATTATTAGATGTTTTAGAATGTTTTGGGTGACCTAAAACCAAAAATTATGAATTAAATGACTTGATAATTCCCATTGTGATTAACTTTGTTTGTTCAAGAATCAACATCTCTAAAACTGAATCAAATGAATGCATAGTGTAGGCATTTCCCATAGATAACCAATGAGTATGAAAACTAGAAATAAATGTTACATAATTATATGGAATATTTCTTAACACATTTAAGACAAATTATGCATGATTCTTATCAATACCATAGTCTTTGAGTTATGTTCTTAGTTCATTGACTTTAGTGACATAGTCTTGGATATTGTCAAAAAAATTGGATTAATATTTGTGAGATCAAGAGAAATAAATGTACACAAGTATCCAAGAGTTTTATTATTTTTAGTGAGCCACGTACATTTTTCCTTAGTATTTTTTGGTTATATAATTGTTTCCCCTATGTAGTGATAATATCATTTTCCCATTAAATTAATCCATGCACAATGTGATTTCCAAGTTATATAATTGTATGGAATTAAGAGCATAAATTTAGGATTACCCATGGAAAATTTGTAAGAGTAAAAGAGATAACTCAAAGAAAATGAGCACAATCACACACCACAACCCACAACCCACAACCCATTTGAAATTAGTCAATGAAATAACCCCCATAAGAAAATATGATTTGACACTTTATATTTTAGTGTGGTTATGATTTCCACTTGTAAAAAGACATAGTGATCATGATATTAATGTTTTACAATTGATAAAATGAGGATATAATGTAGAAATAAAAATTATTGATCACATTGAATACAAACAAATAACAAAACTTTTAAGTAAACAAAAAATCATTAATTTTGAAAATAAATCACCTTAAAAAGAGAATGTGTGAGCTTAAATAGATTCTTGGAAGACACCAAAATGGATAATGCCTCAAAAATTCCCATGAACAGTTACAATTTGTGGGAAATATGTGCATAAAAATTAGAAACCATCTACACCATCACATAGAATGTGTAAAAATAACCAAAATAGAATTAAAATTACTTCTAAAATAGAGGTATAGATCCCAGGATATTAGACTTTGGAGTTGAACTACAAATTTTATAATTATATTGGAAAGGGGATGGTTTTGACATCTCACTTGAAATTTTTTCTTATGATAAATCCTCATGAAATGAAATAAAATAGACTAAAATTTTGGAAATATAATCTAAAATATGTAGTTTCAAAATTAATGCACCTAAAACAAAGTAAGGATGAGAAAGAACAAGGATTTGAATGTTAAGTTATGGATTAACAATTTAGGACATAGGTTAATAGGCACAAAGTGGTAGCCTAAAGTGAATCAATGCCACATATTATCATCTAAGGCCCTATATTATAATTATATAATAAATTATAAAAAAAATTCATGTAATTTTGATTTTTATTACACAGTAGGTGATAAATATATTTTATCACATGTATAGATCTATCCAAGGGTATGTAGCACAAATTCCTTTTATAGAAGATGAAATAGGGATCCTATAGGTGCATGAGTACAAAAATATTTTAAACAAATTTTATTACTTCAAGGAATTATAGGTGCACACCATCATGTTTGCATAGATTATGTAGGTGCAAATGATGCATACAATGCATATGTGTTTCACATAGGAACAAATGATGTATACAAAGCAATCATGGGTGAAACAAACAAAAATGGAAATGGATAGGTGAAACATATATAAAATATGCACATCATTTTAGGACAGATAAGTATAGGTATAAAAATTAACTCACAACAATTGAGCTAAATCATTTCTATAGAAATTTTAAAAAATATATATATTGTCTTTTGAAAAAACCTTTCAGATCTAGCCTTCAATATCCAACTCAAATGAAACAAGAACTAGATATGAATGTATTTAGAACCATGTATGCAATGGTGAGCTCATATTTACTCCATAAAAATTTAGAATGTTCTTTTAATAATAACAAATAAGGAATAAAACCCCCAACTGCCCCCTCCCCCCAATAATCTAGTATTTTTTCACACATTTTTGAATCTCAAGATCACCCTTAAAAAGATAAAAGAGAAGAGCATACTCAATGATTAAAGAGAATAAAAAATAATCAATACTATACTTTTTTTGGCCATCCTTGAAGGTAATATATCAATTGGTCTATTATATTTGTATCTTAGGTTACCTTTTATTTTTTGGATTTTTGGGTTATTGATATTAGTTGTTTCCTTTTTCGTACCTATTATCAAGTAAATAAATTTTTGACATTTATTAATATGTGAGTAACCAATAAAATTTAATTTTAATGATTAAAAACTAACCTAATTAACCACATGTGCATACATGAATGATGATTCATAAATGGGTGGTAAATATTTATGTTTATATTATTTAGCTAGATTACTGACCCTCATTTACATGTGTAAAATGACTATAATAATGGATGAGGATGTGTGTGAAAAACACAAAAAATAATTATAATAATATTATAATGCATTTAATAATACACATTAATATTAATAAGGATGATGAGTAGGTTAGAGGGATACCCTATGATGTGAAATACATATGTGTGACCAAACACAAGTTTGGTGGAAAAAATCATAGGTTAAAAGAAGAAAAAATGTATCAATGAGTGATAAATATGATAGATAATGAGAATCTATGTATCTAGCTTGAAAATTATCATGGATCAATTCAAATTGATAATTATATGCTAATAAATTTATATAGGTGTAGGATTTGTTGATTTATATTTGGAATAAATGGATAGGCAGAATTGATTTAGTAAAATATATCTAGTCTTTATGGGGTCCTATAAATATATAAATAGACTCCTTGACCTCTCATTTGAGTGAGTGGGATATAGATAATTGGTAAATTTTGTAAGTAGATTGAATTTAGTGGAATTTTATGAAAAATATTAGGTTTCTAAGGATGGAACGAGTATTGAAATATAATTATATAATATATATTTTCTTAACCAGAATATGTAATAATAGGATATTAATGGATTTTATATGCATATGGATTTCTATTTTATATTGATGATTAATCATAATTAAAGGCATCATTCATAAAATATTTAATTTTTTTTCATTTGAATTCTTTTTTTAATGTTATGATTTGTATGAGTGTTGTTTTGTGTGTGATATCTCTATATCTAAGTATATCTATGTGGTTCTTGATGCTATTTTATTTCACCTTTGGTGATTTCCTATGTATTTTGCCTTATGTGATAGGCATGTACTATGATTTATATTTATGTTATTTTACCATTTATTTTATTCAAGATAATGGTAAATATTAAAAAAATCATAATATTTTGGTATTGTTTCCTATACCCTATTTTTAAGGAGTGTGGAGATCGATAGATCACATTTGAATAATTTATATTGATAAAAAAATATTTGTTCATTTTAAAACATAGTGATGGAAGGATGAATTATATTACATGTAAGGTATATACATGAATTATCTATAAATGATATCCTATTATAATAATAAAATGGATAATGGATAACTATTTGGTGAAGGAATATATGTTACGAATATGTGACCTACTTATAAGGGGGAGATAAGTAGTTTTCATACCATGAGTACTTTTATAAGATGTGAAGGGAACATGATTAGTTTTTATGAAGAATATATATGATCCAATTATCGATAAGTTATTATTAGTGAATAATACCTGTTTGAGAAGACTCAATGTGAAGAAATTGATGTGAAACCATGAGAATGTGGATAGATATATGCAAGTCTAGTAGATCTTAGATATAAATTTACAAGAATTTTATGCATGTGCATGTGATGATTGTGAGATAATAAGTTGTTTGTATTTATTTAGGGATAAAAATTGAGTGAATAGTTGTGGAGCATAACATTCCATACAAAATTAATTGGTATGTGTTGAGGATAATTAAAGTGAGTCAATTACTAGTATATGAACAAGAGGGGATAAAATAAAGGGTATGTTGTTCATAATAATTATTAAAATTAAAATTAAAATATATATTACACATGTACATATGGACAATAAAATATCCTGGGGGATGCATGCACAAATTTTATAAATGGTGCACAGACATATCAAACTATACAACTAGTGATCTATTATGAGATGTCAATGAAGTTTACAAAAAACATGGAGTAATGGATAAAAAAAAATCACATCATAAATTTTAGATAACATGGTTCTTTAATTTTTTTAATTCACCTCATATTAATTTAAGTAAAATTCTCACATAGTTTGTACCATAATTTTTATCCAAATCAAACTATGGTGGATTTCAATCAGCTCAAGACTATTTTTTTAAGGAGTTCCAAATCTATACATTTGAGTAACAGATAATTTTTCATTGAAGGAAATAAATTTAGATTAAATGGGGAGTTTTCACTCTCATAATTCATGATTTAAGACAATTATATCTTATCTATTATGAGATCCATCAATTCTAAGATTCACAATGGGTTTTTGGAAGTTTATTTGTCATGTTTTGGATATATTTAGAACTTAATAATTTATAGATATGATAGAAGCATTATATGATGTTATTTAAATGTAAGTTGTGGTAATAATATAAGAAAGGGTGATTCCAAGCTTAAAATATCAAATTTCAAAGATAATGATGAAGATTCAGACTCTGTCTATGAATAATGTGCAAGTTTCACATAAACAACTATGGTTAATGAATTACAAAATTAGAGGACAAATGAAAAAATACATGCACATGTAGAAATATGTAAAATAATTTAATATGTTTTGAAGTTTTCAAATAAGGGAAGTAAATCAAGGGTTATATGCTAGTTGAAAATACCATGAAAGTGAAGGAATGTGGTGTAATATCTATGGCATGCACACGCATGGAAAAATAAACTTATAAGTCATTGAAAAATATGTGTTATGCATGGAAAAGGATTAAATAATTACAAAAATAATAATTACACGTAGTATCATCAGCCTCAAAAATGGAAATGTTATAGTGGAAGGTATTCTAGAAAATTAGGCACTATAATAGGTGGAAATAAGTTGTATTGATATTTTTATAAGTGTGGAGATAAAGTTCACATCAAAGGGAATGTAAAAAGTTCTCAATTTGTTATTTTTATGGATAGGGGAATTATTTTGAGTAATAAATATCATAATATCTTGATAAATTATCCGGCATGAAAGGGTAGAGTAAAAATAATAATTATGCAACACATTATAAATTATGTGGTGTAAGATGCACAAAAATGAGTTCAATGGCCAAAGGTGAATATTAATAAAAGAGGTGGAGTGGATACACATTCAATTAAAGTCTTAGTTAAACATAAATATGTACCTCAAAAACTAATAGTAGTAATAATGGAATAATATGATGAGATTATTAACATGTATATTTTTGCTAAGGTAAGGGAGATAATGTAAAATATCTAGAGAGATTTATGAAAAACCAATGAGATAAATTCTAATATAAACAAAATTAAACAATATAAGATTTATAATGATAATAAAAAATTGATTAAATGGATATAGTGTCCATGTTAAAAATAGAAGTCATGTTATAATTGTTTTTGATAAAGTAAGGCAAAAAACCAAGGGCTGAACCCTATACAATAAAAAAAGACAAGAAGGCAAACAAACAAAAAATGCCTTTAGAGAGATGATGACACAGCTGAGAACAATAGACAAAAACAAAACACCAACAATGAAAAGACCAGAGTCAAAGAGGTATCCCCTTACATAACTATTGATTTGATAAGATCATTAAGCTTCTCATTCTATGTGTTGTCAGCATACCTAGTATTACCCACCACTTCCAGCATAGACATGTTCAATAGAATTATATTTCAAAGCCCTTTGGCAATAACCTTCTCCAGCTTCTGAATGTGGTCCATTAGGGCCCCAATTTTAATTTTCCAATCAGTCTCAGTCTTAGTTACCTCACTAGCTTCCTTGACATACATTTTCCCCTTATTATCAATAGTTCCCATAGTGTCAGCACCCTACTCCTCAGTAACCTCAAAATCCCTCGTAGCCTGCTTCCCTCTAGTGTCCTCTAAAATATCCTAGATTTCTAGCTCCTTAGACTCTTCCTCTTGGGTTGCTTCTTCTGAAGCACTTTCCAAGTAATCAATTAGTTTGGCCTTTAGGGTGAGTTTACCAACAATCCATCTTGACCTTTGCACTCTAGAGGGGAATCCTTATTAATTTTGGAAGGCTTGTGAGATTTGCCACTTTAGCCCCCCATGGCCCTGCTTGGATTCCTATGGGTCCCTTCTATAGTCTCTTTAATATTTACTTCCTCTTCATCAACCTTTCTCTTCTTACCCTTCTTGCTCACAAATGAGTTGGGGGTATCAACATGGGTCTTTTCAAGAGTGGAGAAAGAGACATCTTTTATTTTGGTAGGAGCAGGGGAAACCTAGGACTCATCAATATCATCACCAGACATTGGGTTGGAAGTAATGTCTTCACTATCAACTCTGATATTCCTAGTTGGATCAAGGGCATGGTGAAAGTTGTATAGGCAAAAAATTATCCCCTGGTGTAGGGGAATAGGGTTTATATCTAGCTTCTTAGCCATTTTAGCTCTCACCCTCACGATAAAGTGTTCCAAAGAGGAGAGTAGGTAAAAAGGAAAGCTAATAATAACATTGCACCTGAAATGATTTAACAAAGGAAGGTGGTAATTGTAGAACCTAGTAAATTTCCCCTCAAGAGTGAAGTACTTCATGAGAATGAAGCACACTCCATCCCATGGCTCTAGAAGTTTAGCATGCTTGAACCCTCCTTGATATGGGATGAGTTCTTCTCCCTCACCTAGAAATAGTTTATGGCTAGCCATATCCATGATTTTGGTTTTCCTTTGAAGTTTCATACCCTGCATGGTCATTCCCATGGCCATAAAAATCACCTTTTTGGAGATTTCAAAACTAATTCCACCCACTATGACCTACCTATTCAACCAAAATCTCACAAACTACTCAGATAAGTTTTCACCATAACCATTTAGCCTTTCCAAATATGGGATGATACCCCCTTCTTTACAATAATGCGAAACCAGTAGATTATCTTTAAATTCATAGTAGGAGACAGGTTCAGTTTGAATACAGTCTCCCCCCATTCTATATTTATAGACCCAGATAGTGGAGTTCCTAAGTTTTGCCTTTAACTTTGAACTGGTAGCTAACCCTTGCTTCCATTTATGCAAAATGCAGATGTGATAGCTCATTTTATGAAATGCCCTACAACGATGACATTGTCTACTTCCATGCTTGAAAATAATTTCCCCTTGGTTTTAATGATGAGACCTGCATGCCTTAACCTCATGATATAATGAATTATGAATGATTACCAAAAAATTACTAAGGTTATCAAGTTTTGAGATCCCTGATGGCCCTCTCCACGTGGACCACCTCCAAGAGCTATCCTTGTCATCAATGCACCTCATTCTTCGCAAGTCATATCCTTTTGAATGATCTCCCTAATGCTTAAGGGAATATGAACCCCTTGTCACCACACCCTCCAACCTAAAAATTGCTGACCAAGGTTGGCACAAGCATCAGTGACCCTGTTGCCTTCTCTGTAGGTATGATAAATCTCAACTTCAAAAAACTTTTGTAAAAGAAATTAGATATCAGTAATGATGTCTTTTAGCTTGATTCCCACATTTTATAATTTATTAATGGTATCTATGACCATCTTATATTCTCCTTATATATTCAAGTTCCTTATTCCTAGGGATATAGCTAACTTTAATCCCCATAGTAAAGCCATTGCTTTAGCATGTTGTTGCTCTGGCATCCAATTCCACTAGCAGAAATAGAAGACATCCATCCTTTGTCATTCCTTATAATTCCTCCTCCATTAGCTTTACCATACAACTTGGATGCCCCATCAAAGTTGAGTTTCATCCAGTTAGGTTTAGGGGGGATCCATTTAGTATTAAGTCTATGTAGCATTTTGGAGTTATTATACCCAGGGATCTAGTTTAAAACCTTCCATTTGGCTGCAATTTGGTTTTTAATTTGATATAGGGGTTTCTCCACAACATGAATACGAGATATTGTAATGCTTTCCATAATGATCTTAGCAAAGAAGTTAAACACATGAGAAGCATTTCTAGCAATGTCCCTAAAAATTCTGTGGTTGCACTCTTTCCATAAAGTCCAACTCAAATATGGCAGAGCTTGCTTCCATAATTCCATAAGCCAAGGATGTGTGAAGGTTGGGTTCCAGTTGAGAATTACTTCTTTAAGGTCAAAATTGTAGACCCATTCAATACCAAAGTTGTTAAGTATCATGCCCCATAATTCCCAGGCAAACTCACAGTGGATAAAGAGGTGTGAAAATTATTCCTCTTTCGAACCACACAAGAAACATCTATTAACCAGAGCAAACCCTCTCTTTTGAAGGTTATCCTGAGTAAGTATTTTATTATGAGTAGCAGCCCACCAAAACATGTTAATTTTTGGAATAATTTTATGATTCTAAACCTTTTTCCATACATCTTTATTCTGAGCTTCAGGAATGAGTAGATGGTAAGAAAATTTGATAAAGAATGATCCATTCTTATCTGGCTACCAGTATTGTTCATCCTCTTGGGGGAAGAGAGGGATTCTGATCTCTTGAATGCAATGTTGGGTCTCCCAAACTCTTGGGAAAAGCTCAGGCCAGTGAACACAAAAATCCAAAAGCTTTTTCCAACTCCTCATCCCATTGTTATTTTCCATATAATCACTGACCCTATCTCCAAAAACCTGGGTAGTCAAGTCAGCAATCTCTCCATAGTTTCCTTGTGTGATGAGAACCTTGTCCTTTAACTAGATATCATCCTAGAATTTAATATGTCAGCCATTTCCAAGTTTCCATCTAATTCCCTGTTTAAGAAGGCTTATACTTTTTAGCATTTTATTCCATATCACAGATCCCTGGGGTAATCCTATCTATTGAAAAAATTTGGAATCATCAATGCTATGCATGTATTTGGCATACATTATTTCCCCCAATCATTTTTTTTATGGATCAAATTTCAACTAACTTTTGAGAGAAGGGCTTTGTTCATGTTCCTAATAGACCTAATATTGAGTCCACCATGAGATTTTGGGAGACACACTTTTTCCCATCTGACTAAAGACATTCTCTATTTATCTTCCACTCCTTTCCATAAAAATTTTCTTTGGATCTGTTCCAGTTTCCTAGCAAAATATGCAAGAATTTCAAAAAGAGATAGGAAGTATGTAGAAATACCTTGTAGCGAAGCCCAAAGAAGTTGTAGTTTACCAGCACTACTGAGTAGTTTCCCCTTTCAACCAAAAAGTTTCCTCTGTGTTCTTTCCATAATTCCATTCCAAAAACTAGGAAATACCTCTTTGACTAAGAGTAGGAGACTTAGGTAGGTAGCTGGTAGGCCAGCTTTAGCACATTCTAATATATCAATGATTATATGTCTAAGTTCATTAGGAGTGTTAAAGAAATACACATTACTTTTCTAGAAATTAATCCTTTGTCCCAACTCTCTGGCATAATTATTTAAGATATTATTCCATCTTCTAGCTTCAATCACTGATGGGATGCCAAATAATATGGTATCATCCACAAACTACTGTACCATCGTAGGATGAAGGAAGGAGGCAGGTTTGATGCCCACTAGCTTTTTTGAGGCTATATCTACTTGTATGTATCTTCCTAGTGCCTCTACCATAATGATGAATAAGTATGGGAAGAGAGGGTCTCCATGATGAATTCCTCTCAAGGATGAGAAAAACCCTCTAGGAACACCATTAACCAGCACTGAGAATTTTGTAGAAGAGATCGCGTTCCATAACAAGTGAGACATTTTATCATTAAACCCAAATTTTTTGATCACTTGGAACATAAAAGTCCATGAGACTCTATCATAAGCTTTATAAATATCAAGCTTGAGAGCCATCCCAAGGATTTTGCTCTTATCCATGGAGTGAATAGTCTCATGTTATAATTGTTAAGGACTTGGGTAATACCTAGTATAAATGATGTCATGAGTAAGTCTCAATAGTAATGCAGGATGTTTATGATGTAAAGCATGATTAATATATTTATGAGTTAAATATTCAAAATTTTGTAAATCATTAGGGGATACATAATATTTAGATTAATATGGTGAAAACTTGAATATTCTCTGCAAGGATGTGTGGTGGAAGATTAGGATTCCTAAACTTTAACATTAAAAAAAATTATAGTCATGGATAATAAATCATATTTTAGACCATTGGGATTATTTATATAAGATGATATTATGACTATGGGAACATGATTTAAGGTTTAATTTACAATAGTTTAATATTTTCTAGAAGAATAGAAAATATCAATGCTTTTGGGAAGGTTGTGGTGATATAATAATATATCACACGTATGTTTTAAATAATGCTACATAAGCTTTAATAAATATTATCAAATTGGTAGTAATGACATTAAATTTAAATAATATAAAATAGACGTGTATTTTTATAAATATATAAACCATATATAATTTCAATTCATAAGTAAATGTATAATAATACATAATGGATAATGGTATGATATGTTGGAAGAATAACATGTTAATATCAGACACCACTATTCATGCATGCATATGATGGGTGAAAGAGTATTATGAAGTGATTAGATAAATATTTTAAAATATGAGGGTATGGTGTGTTAAATATATTAAATCTATAATTTTTATATGTGAATTGATATGACCTATAATCCATCAATTCACTATTTTCTAGGATTCACAGAATCAAAACTTCTTGTTCTATTATTAAAATCACTTCAAAATACAATATTAATTCATAAAACAAACTAAAAATAATGTATATCCATTAGTTTATAGGATAAAAATTATTAATAACTAAATATAAATGGAAATATAGTTATAAAAAACTAACCATAGTGGATAAAAATGATACAATGACTTTTGAGATAGAAAACCCCATAAGTTGTAGGGAAAAACTAATTAGAATATTAAATATATCTACTTCCTATCTCATATTTTAAATAACATATTACAATGTGATATATAATGCTTATATAAAATTATTATTCTCACAAATCTTTTCTTGTGGTTTCCTTACTCCAATACTTCTTAAAAATATTTAGACACTTTTTCTATTCATAGATACCTTTGTATATCTATGCAATACTTAGTATAGCCCTTGTATATGTCATTTCATGCATTAAAAGATCCCCAACCACCTAAGCATACAAATGCACCTAGTTTTTATCTATAAATTACTTTTTTTCCATTATAGAGACCAATTTTTAAATAAAACTAATGGTTTCAAAACCCACAACTAAATAAATAAAACATTACATAACCACATGAATAAACTAGTAGTTTCACCACCAATGTTATAATTTCTCCCTTAATTCTTTGGTGATGATTGAAACTAGGTTTTCTTCCTAATTTATAATGAATGGTTTTTTTTTGGATACTTATGTATCATACCTCCCTTACTGAGAGGTTTTTAGTCAAATAAAATATTTATTAGTAGGGAAGGATATGTCTAAATAAACTTTCCACCTTCTCTTTGGAGTAATACTTGAATTACCTTAGAATTTTCCTCTTGAGTCCAATATTCCAAGAATGTTTTTATCCCATACATGTCTCATTGAATTTTAATTATATTACTACATCATACTCCAACTCTCATTTTGCATTCATAACCAAGTATTCTATGGAAGGTATAAACTACTCTCTTCTTCCTCATCTAAATTGGATGATTAATACAAATTCAAGTTATCACATTTGACAATTGAGTACATATACATGGATGAGGCTAGATAAAGTTTTAAATAAGTCTAACCAATATAATCTAAAATTGGAAAAGGGCCATACCTTATTATATTAATTTTCCTTATTTATCTTTGGAGTATCTATTTTCTCAAATATATACATATATTTATAGCTACCTTAAGTGAATGTTATTGGTGATGCTAGTAATTGTTGGACTTTTAATTTTATTTAGACATATCTAACTTATCTTGTATATTGATATGGATTTACCTAATCCTCACAATGAAATTTTTATCTCTTTTCACCTCTAAATATTGATTCTCTATTTGTGCCTATTATTCCAATGCAACATCAAGTGGATAATATGTAAATTAATAAAACATTCTTCAAATTATAACTTAGTAGAATATATGTGTAGTTAAATTTATATAAGTGATAGATTTATGGCCAAGAATCATATCAAGTCCTTAGATACTTATTTTTATAACCTCTTACCATATAAACCAAAGTCTTGTTTACAACCTCCATTCATCCTTCAATTTGAGGATATAAAATGGTAATTCATTGTAGCTTTGTATCTATCTTTCCCCATATTTTGGTATATAATTTTCAAAAGAATATTGAATATCTATCTAATAAATTTCACTTAAGTAATATAAAATGCATCAAAAAATTAGGAAAAAATAATCTATCTACTTGTGCCAATTTATAGTTTTTATTACATGTAATCAAAACACAAATTTTGTTCACTCTCTCTATAACAAGTATATAACTATGACCATGATTGGACATATGTAATCCACCAAAAAATGCCATAGAAATTATTTCCCATGGTCTATTATGTATAATTAGTGGTATATATAGTCCCTCATTCCTAACCTTAGGCTTGATTTTATATAATATTTTACATCCTATAATGAATTTAGAAACTTATTATTGTGTATTGGGTTGATGCAAATACCTTTAAAAATGTGAAATGATCTTACCAACAACAAAGTTCCCAAAATATTTGAAGTATGTTAATACTTCATCAAGATTAGTATTTCCCAATTTAGAAACAAATATTATCCCACTCATATAGTACACCATAATAAAGATAACATCCATCCATGCATTCATTTTTTACCTTCTTGGCTTGAAATAACTAGAATGTATTCTAAAATTCATCATCTTACGCATATGCTTCCTCACAAGACCCTTTTGTAAAATGGTATATTTTTTAGATTGCTTTCAAAAATAAAAAAATATTTTTAATGGGTTAGATAGCATACCTACCACAAATTTATGTCATATTAATTGTAAATAATAACTTAATTTAATTGTTGTATAAATCTCATGCATTTCTAGTGTCTTTCCTACTCTAATTTTTTGTATGCTTGAAAATATTGAATAGTTTTGTGGTTAAAATACACAATAGTTTCCTTACCTAAAAAATAATTCTTCTATTTAATTATTTCTTGAAATAGTGCATACATTTATTTATCATAAACATAATAATAATTACTTCTAAATAAAATACCTATAAATGATAACAACTAGACTTACTGCATTGTAATGAAATTATCCCCATAACACATTTTATTACGTTTGTTTCCACTTATAATGGTTATTGTAAATTAGGAATAGAAAGGACCAATGCACAATAAAACATTTTAAATAATTAAAGACACAATCATGTTCCTTGCCCCAATGTAAATTATTACTCATTATTATAAGTAAATGTAGAGGTGTATATATTGTATATAAATATGCAAGAAACATCCCCATGTATTGTATTTATCCAAAAAATATATTTTGGTGGAACTCCTTGGTGTGGGACAATTCATATGGACTTTACCTTTGTTGTCTCCACTCTTAGTTCTCCTTATCTATTTTCATGTCCTAAATATATAAGTGATTAATTTTATAACTCATATTTATCCATATTGCATACTACATATTTTAATTTTGACACTTTCAAGACATATTTCAAATGTAATTGAATTTCCTCACCATGTATCACTTAAGATCATAATATAAACTAGATATACTATTACACATGTATCTATAAAATATTTTAATACATTATTCTTAAATATTTCTAATTTTTTGAGTGGATTATACAAACCAAATGGAAGTACCAACCATTCATAAAAGCCTTGTTTCATATTGAATTCCTATTCCATACATCCTCTTCATTCATTAAATCTTGATGATAACCTGATTTTACATCCAAATTATGAATTAGCTAGCATTTTAATTTTGGGTAATAAAATTTTCAATATGTGGAAACAAATATTGGTTTTTTATTTTGATCTTGTTTAAGGCATGTTATTCAATGCACATCATTCAAGATGCATATTTATTTCACATAATCACAATTAGTGACCCACATGGTAAATTTTTGGGGTGTATGTGTATTTTTATAGTAATTATTCACCTCATTACTCTCTAAAATTGTCTTCATATACAAACCAATTTCAGGTCGAGGATGTTTTGAAAATTTTGAAATCTAATGTTGTAATTACATTTTGGATGAAAACTATTTGGATTTTAAAATATATTTTAAAACTATTTCAACATTTTTTATAATCCCTTCATCCATTTTTAACACTATAAATTTTAGATATTGTAATCCCATCCTCTTTCTTTTCTTTTACAATAAGTAAAAAAAAAAAATTATTGTATTGAATGAGTCTCCTTTATTGGTTGTAACATACCATTGTAAGAATGGGATTAATTTGATGTGCCTTGATGCCATAATTAATTCCATCCTTGACCCATTAGTCCTATTATACCTCTTCATGAATATCACATCCCTAATATGTAATTAAGGACTTCCAAACACCACATAAAATTCATCAAGAGGAATTAAATATACTTCTATCTCATTAACATATTGTGGATTAATCCCAAATTTGAATTTTTATCTTATTGACACTTGAATTTCAATAGCATTATTAACCTAACCTAATATATATGGATGCGGATGATCATAAACATCTAATATAAGCTTATTTACTACTTCATTTAAAATTAAATTATATTGATATGGAATATCAATAAGTACAATTACCATTGTCTTCTTGAATTAAAATTTATTTTGGAATAGATTTATCATATCTTTTTTTTCCATAGTATTTATGTTTATTGTGATGTATCCAAACTTCTCATCAAAAATAAAACTATCAAAAATCACTACCTCTAATTTGATAAAATATGCCATGAAATTCTTAGAGTCATCAACCGAATTGTTACGATGCAACTCTATATCCACATTTCAAAACATAACATTATTTTGATAATCTATACCACAATGATTATAGTTTTTATTTTTATCCTTAAAATAACAAAAATATGTGGCATTTCTAATACCTTTCCATCTACCTTTTTAAAAGGTTTTTAAAGGCTAGTTTTTCTCTTTCTGAACTTGATTTATGAATTAATTTTACTTTGAGGATTGGACCTCCCCCTTTTTTTTCCTTCCTCAATGTAGTAATATAGTAATCTTACATCATAAATATCTTAAGGATTATTTTACATGAACTTCCTCCTAAACCAAGAATGTAGACCACCCAAGTATTTAGTCAGATTATATTCATCTTATAATTCAAATATCATGAGCACAGTTTGTATATGGAACTCTATGGTATAAACTTGCACACATTGACATTTTCATTTCTTGTCATACTTATACATAGTATTTTAATTTATTAACTTCCAAATTAGGTAAAAATTATTAGACACTATTTTTTAAAAATAATTCCATTAAATTGCAACCCACTTCATCTTAAATTTATCATATTTTAGAATCATTTTCTACGACATTAAAGAATGACCTTACATTTTTAGATTTGCATAGGAAATTTTTTTTACCATAGATAATTTATGTACAATAAAATATACCTCCATTCATTTCAAAAATTTATAATTAATTCACCATCTACTTATCCATCAAAGGCTTCAATTTCAATTATTTCTACCCTTGAAATGAGAAGATTTGATTTTACCTTATATTTATGTTTTTGTCTTAAATTTTTCTCTTCATGATTTCACATGGACTCTTATCCACTTTCATATTTTTATTCTCCATAAGGTTTTTTTTTTTTTTAAATTTCTTACTATAGAGAAAAAACACTATCTATTAAATATTACAAACTTTTGATTCCTAGATGTGAGTCTTTTCTAATTAGTGAAAGTATCTTGATACTTTTTAATTTTGTTCATGCATGATTATAATGTATTTACTATAATATAAATATTTTATTTGATTTCATGAGCCATTTATCTCATTTATTGATTCTATTTTATTGTAGATACTTATGAATCATAGGGCATAAATTATTCTCTTTGTTATATTTTCATTATCATAAAAAATAGGAAAACTTTTCCAAAATTACCCAAATATTATTATTCCTAGATACAAAAATGATTTATAATCTCTAAAGTCAGTAAGTTTCTAGGTTTTATATAATCACAACTTGTTCTAATCTCAAAATTACTTCAAGATGAAATTTATTTCATACAATGATCCTTAATTAGTGTATATTTGTTATACTATAAGATAATACTATTTAATAACTAAATATAAATTAAAATACATCTATAAAAAAATCATAGTAATGGAGATGAATGACAGAAATAATTTTAATCGTTATAACCCCATAAGGTGTATGTAAAAACTAATTAATTTAGGAAATAACTCTACTTCTTATCTTATATTTTCCAATAATGGATCACACTCAAATATTTAATGAGTATATAATACAATTATCCTACTCAAAAATTTGTCCTTAATGTTTCCTTGCTCCATTTTTTCTACAAACATATAGAAGCTTACTCTATTCATCAATGGCTTATTTCATTTATATAATCCTACTTATAACCTTTGGATATGAAAATTTCATAAATTAGTGGATCCAAAACCATTTAATAATTAAATATACCATGATGTTTGAATTTTATAATTAACCCTTGGTCTCTATAGGTGATACTATAAGTTAAAGTATAAAAATAGTTAAGAAATAACTGCATGTAAGAACTAGTAATTGTTTAATGAACACAATCATAAATCAATAATTTTACCACCAATAATATAACTCATCCTTTAAATCTATAATGATTATTTAAACTAGATATAATGTTTGATGTTGGATGAATGGATTATTATTTTTATCCTTATTAATCACTACAAAAGCAAGAATTAGAATGGTTAGAAGGATGACCAAGAAATAAGTTCTAAAGGTTATACAATAACCATGGATAATATATAAAATTAACAAGGGAATATTAGGAAATTTACCTCAATATGATGGAAAAACATGTCTAACTTCTTATAATATGAATTGGAATCATTTTTTCCCTAAGATAGAGATTGAGTTTCAAAATTATTACACACACTATGTTTAGTCATATGTGATTGTGGGTGATGCATAAAACTTATTTGCATTTTTTTAAAATTTAAAAATGCATTATATATATCATTTATGAATATTGATGAAAAAGTGGTGTATTAGGTGTTTTCAAGTGAGATGGATATTACAAAGCACATAAATAAATTTGAAAAGGTATGGAACCCACACGAGCCCATCCTTATAATATTTTTGCAAGTAAATAATTTATTTTCCATTTAAAATCATTGGAATATTCATGGTATGTCATTAATAAGATGAAGATGGAGACTATGGATTTAAAAAATCAAAAGAGTATTTTATATAAACTTTCCTATTTAGATGAAAGGGTTGAGATTCTAAATGTAACATGTCAATTTATGTATGCAAAATGTTTTAATAAAAATGAAAATGTGGAGGATATGATAAAAAATATGAAACAAAAGGGAGATTATGAAATATTTCAATTTCTATAGGAGGGTGAACGGTTAAATAGTAACAACATTTTTTTTTTAAATTATGCAATAATTTGAGGATGCATGGATTAAAAATATGATTGAATGAAAATTTCCTTGAAATTTTGATGGAAAACAAGCATTATATGATAATTCTACTAATTTATATGTGTAAAATAATACTAAAGATAGAGTAGCAAAAGGCATGTCAAAATTAAAAAAAAAATTATAGTCATATGTTATACATGGAAAAATTGAATTCAAAGATAGAAGATCAATTAAAGATGGCTATAGTTGGATATTATTGGAATTATGTAGAGATTGCATGCATCATAGAACTCATTAGAGAGTTATAAAATAAATTCCACAAGAATTATCATGAGATGGAAGGAGGTCATGATTCCTTAGGAAAATTTCCATTAAGATACATGAAGGCATGAAACCAGTAAAGAAGAGGTCATATAAGATGAACTTAAAAATTTAAATAAAGGAAAAAGGAATATATTTACAAAATTATCAAGGATAATGTGATAAATATAATGGATTAGTGTGATATCATGAGTCCCATGGTTATTAGGATTAATACATATTGAAAAAATAACAAATCCTGTGGATTAACACCTATTTAATGGCATGCATGTGTAAAGGATCCATTCATAAGACTATTCACTTAGGAATCATTAGAAGGGGTGGCTAGTTGTAATATTTACACATTCATATATGGATTTTCATAGCATAACCACATACATATTCCATATTAAATAAATCATAGACCATCTTTGTGATAGAATGGGGGTAACTTTTTTATAATGTGATACCCTTTGGTTTGAATATTGTACATGTTATGTTCTCATTCATTTTTGTGGATACTTACAAGGAATTTATACATAAATTTTCTCACATTTATTTAGACAATTGGACCATGTATGTAATGGTAAAAATATCACTTTGCTTATTTTTTCTAATGTTTGAAAGTTTCAATAAATTTACAACTTATTGAATTTGAATAATTTTGTATTTTCAGTAACATTTAGTAAATTTTTAAAACATGTCATCTAAAATGAAGGCATTTTGGTCTATCATATGAATATATCAATATTATTATAGCTAGAAGTATCACAAGTGAATAATGAAGTGCATACATTTTTAGGCCATTGAGGATAATAAAGGAAATTTATCAATGAAAATGAGATCTTTTTAGGTGAGAAAAAATATATCAATAATTTTTAAAAGTGTTATGTGAAAATTAAATATTGTGCCAATTTTATAGTTTTCATACTAGAATATATAACTCCAAAATCATGTTGACACATATGGAATAATAGTGGGGAAAATACTTACATATTCAATAAAATAGAAGATTAACCATCCAATTACTTTGGCAAGAATAAAATTATATAAGGCTAATAAAATTCTACCATAATAAAGAGGGGATCATTAGCAATGGTTTATGCACTATTGTATTTATGGAATTATCATCTATATTTTTTTTTCTTACATACCATGAAACACTTAAATACATGTTGAAAAAATATAATTACATGATTTAATTTTTAGATGGATTATTTTGTTCCAAGAGTTTCAAGTTTTAGTGGTGGTGAAACCTATAAGAATAAATGTGGGATTAGACCCTCTATCATAAATTTATATATGTGAGGGTGCATGGTAAATTAAAGATAATATTCGATTTTTGAAAATATACATGGTACATAATCTCCTAAAAAAATGGTAGATATAGTTGCATTAGTTAATTCAAGTTTGGTCTCAAGTGACTACAAGGTGAAACAAAATAAATAATAAATACTAAGCACTTTCTTGTATCAATTTATAGAGGAAGATATTTATAATTTAGGGAGATATGAAGTATTACATATGCATGTATTAGAGAATGAATGCATTACAATGTTGTGAAAATTCTATAAGAACATTCTTTGGGGTCACTATGTAAGAAAGGTTACTAAAAATTGATCTTATTGGTTGGTTACTAGTGGATAAATTTATATAAAGATACAAAGAGCACATGAATTAATGCAATATATAAAAAAGGATAAAAAATCATAATAGATATGATGAGATTTCATCGATACCAATTATTATTCTTGAACTATCTAATAAGTAGGAATTAGATTTTATGGGTCTAATGAACTATATTATAAGATGTAGTGTTATGACTTATATCATAATGACTATTGACTACTTAATAGGAAGGGTTAAGTTTCCATCTACAAAATAGTATACATCATATACATCAAAAAGGTTATTATAGGATAACATTATAATAATAAATTAATGTCTATATACATGCAAATAACACTCAACTTCCTAAGGTCAAACTGAGATAGCCTATGTAATGGATGGATGATGTGGGCAAAGATAAATTGGGATAACTATCAAGTGGAATGAAATTTAGGATTATTAGAAGAAAGATATGCTCATGATAGAACCAAAATAGCTCAATTTAATCACATTTATCATAAGTTCATCTATCTAAATGTAAATAGAACTCTAGTGTCATTTTATACTAGTGATGATGAGGACATGAAGATCTTTATCAATGTTAGGAATGTCAAGGTGGGAGTGGTTTGGTTGAATGAATCATGGAATCTAGTAAACTCTATTAATTTGGCTATGACATGTAAATTTAATACATAAATTTTAATGATATGTGATGAGGCTAGACATAAGGAGAATAAAATGGGTGTAGGTGAGGATCTAGGTCTAGATCATGTTGTATTGATGGCATCAGTTTTGGGGGAGGAAGATGATGGTGGATTGGGGATTTTATCTTGTTCCTATAGGGAATTAAGAGTGTTGAAAATGAGATGGGTGATATGTGTGGAATGAAAAACCTCAGTTTTAATCTCAAAACTAATATATGATTGGGTGTGGATAGTAGGATTAAGTACTCAGACTTTGGGAAAGATACCTTCTCTATGGAGTTATGGATGTTTAGGAAGTGTCATCCAAGAGGATAAATATAAAAATGTATAATTGTAATATATATTTATGGAGGTGTTATGTGATTTGGTTTCTTGTTATGTTAGAAGTAAGGTTTTAGGAATGCTCATGATTACTGGTACAAGTATATGGTTGTTGATTTGTTTTTGGTTTCTGGAAATGTTTGTATTGAAATGAAAACTACTCACTTGTTGAAATTGAATGAATAAAATTAATTAAAAATGAATAACTAGAAATAAATGAAATAATGATTCTTTTTTATGTTTCACTTTTCAATGCATGCAATACTAGAAAACCAAATCTAGGTTAATAATGAAAACACTAATTTATAAATTTTCTAAACACAAACTAAATGAAATTATTTTTGTGTGTTTTTATATTGATCAATAAATGAATCTAGTATGCAAAATAAATTTTACTAACATGCAAGCAATGTGAAATAATATTTGGATCTCTATATATGAATACACATTAATTCTAAGTGATTTGTTTTAAATACATGTGACCACTTGAATTATTATTTTCCTAATTTGAAAACTAAAAATAATTTATTTAATTTACACAAGAAAATAAAATAAAATTCAAGATAATACCTTGCTATTGCCTAGGTTTGACTAGGTCTTTGTTATTTACTAGTGTATGTATTTTGCTAAATAAGAACTTGTCTTCAAACTAAAAAATGATAATGGTTATAGCTAAAAGTGTTTCACTTTTGTCCAATATTTACCTAGGGTATGGATTATAATATAATTATCTAAAATAATTTATTATATGGCTGAAAATAATTAAATAAACTAACTAATATTTTTGTACAAAGATGGGAGAGAGAAGAATTAATTTTCCGATCAAATTTGACTTTTTCAAAATATAGATTTGAAATAATGCAAGGAAACTAATATAATCTAATATATCAAATAAATAAATAAAATATAATCTATAAACTCCCACCATGATCATGATGTAAATTAACTATAAAGAAAATTATTTGTTGTGTGGTCCTTAGCATGCTAGATCTTTTACTCAAAAAAATATTTTAGCAAACCTCTAACTTGGAGGATGATCAAATGATAGTAACCAAATGGAGAAAAAGAGAGAGATACAACTCCAAATAGAGAAAATTATTTTGGTTGGTTAAGAACACAACTTTTAGATATCTAGTTGTGTAAATAATTACTCTCATTACTTGTAATTGTTTATTTTAGTATAAAAATGATTTAAAAAAGGCTCCAAACCAATGATAAGTATGATGTGTCTATATAAATAATGAATAATATATGTTATAATAAAAAAAATTGTATCTAAAAATCCTCTAAAAATGGAATACTTATAGAAAATTAAGGGAAGTTACAAGAGTTTAATTCATTTGGGCTAGGAGTAAAACTTAGGAGAGACTCAAAATAATTAAAAATAAAAGGAGTGAGTTGGGTTAGCATGGAGGAAAATCAAGGTGATAATAACATGAAACACAACAATAATCATGTAAAATGTGTAAAATGTTGATTTATATAATCCATAATTAGAATATGTATAAGAGGTGATAAAAGTGCTCATATTTTTATGTGTATTTATGCAACTATTAGTCATAGTGACAAAACTACCTCTCCTAGGAATGAAACCACCACATGAGATGATGTAATCACCTTGTTAGTGATGGTTACATAATAGTAGTTTGTGAAACTTACATAATAGTTCCATAACCTTGGGGGTAGTTCCATAATAGACTTTAGTGGTTTTGTCACCAGGGGGGGCAAATTCATCTCCTTAAAAATGTTTTTAAAATCAGATAAAAAAAGACCACCAAAGCTAATAAAAAAGGGGGTTTGAGGGGTCTAAAAGATAAATAGGGATGGAAAATGACTAGGGTTTTATAGATAACACACTTTGAGCATAAATTAGGAGATCATAGACATTAAACTAAGAATGTCACACCATAAAAACATTTGGGTGAATTTATATTCCCCCTTCGGGAGGATGCCTTGTCATGAAATGAAAAAGGTGTAGTCCCAAGTAGTGGTGTGTGAAATGTAAATAGGAGGTTATACATACTTACCTTAGTGGCACAATAAATATAACCAAGAATCAATGTATCTTACATATACGAGATGAGAACCAAGTTAAATTTTAATGAAAGATTATAAAATGTACTACATAATAAAATCATGGAAAAGATCAATTACCATTTGTATAGGGAATATCATAATACCTAAAGCATTCCATAGGGAGATGGAATCTAGTGCCAAGTCATCACTTACCTAAAAAAACTAAAAAACTTTCTACAAAAGATAGAAAACCTTTAAATCATGAGTTTAGAAGAATGAGTCATTAAATATTATAAGTAATATGACTTTTAATCATGAAAATAAGTGTTAATGAGAGAAAATGACAAATTTAAAAAGTTTTAAAACCAAAACAACTAATTTAGTGCCTATATATTTAATAACTTACTAAAAATAAATCCATTTGTGAAAATTAACTTGTGAAAATTTGAGCTTTAGATTTACTATGATAGTTTTGACTGAGTGAGTAGTCAAAATAATGAACCCAAGACAAGGATGGTGAATATACCAGCAATAGGTGGGGTAGGATAGGGCTAGGTAGGTTTTAATTAGTTTTTTCCTCTTTTTCCCTAGTTTTGAAATTTTGCCTAAAATACATTAAAATTTTGGTAATTTTGGAAATTTCATGTGGAAAATTGTTTATGGGGGATTAAGATAGAAGTATGGTAATTTATTTGTGTTTTAGGATATATTTTGAGGTTTTTGGGAGAGTTTTGAGAGGATGCATTAGGTATATGGAACCAGTACTTTGGGGATGAAGTATCTAGTCATTAGAGACTAGCATTTATGTAACCACTACTTCTTATAGGGTTGATAATTATATAATTAACTCCAGAATATTGTTGTGTAACTATCCATGGTGATTATGTAATTACCCTTGGGTGGTTGTGTAACTACTACCTTTAGATAAGGTTAGTTACATTCCTTATGATCAAAATGGAAATTGAGCTTGTTTGAAGGGTAGGGATAGGCAAGAAGTTAACTTTGGGTCTTTTCCTATTCTAGGGGACCTAAATCCTTATATCAAAACTTTAAATTAGTATTATATACCTTATTTATGTATTTATTTACTATGGATGAGCTAACAATTCTATATTGAGTTTTCACACTTCCAATGGCATAGGTGGGGATCATCCCTACCTCAACTAAGATATTATGTGACCTTATCACCTACTAAGACACTGACTATAACACTTTTTTATTCCCTTAGGGTCTAGGATATTAGACAATCACTTTGTTTAATGTGTTTAAGATCATAGGTCTAGTGATTATAGGTTGGTTGGTGGCCCTTTATGAAGACATGAGTAAGGATTATGTAGTAAGTTGGGCTAGTCATTTTTAAGACATGGATGCAAAGTGTGCAGTGAGGATTTATAATGTTGAGGGGTCAATGATACTTAATATAATTAAGGTGATCATTGGTATCGTTTAATCTTGAATGGTGAGGGATAAGGGTACTAATAGGTTACTCTAAATTTTGGTCATAGTGACATACTAGGCTAAGGAGGGGGAGCTCAATTTTATTAGAGATGGGATATCTTAGATCACACTTCCAAGTATTTATATCATTTAGCTAAACTTGGAGAACTTTTGATTAGTCAACCCATGCTCATAATAAGTTGATTATATGAGAGGATGAATCCCTACTAGAGGGGAGTAGTTATTGAGAATGTAGGGGCAAGCATAGCCTTGAGATAGATATATGTAACACCATTTCTAATTTTTCTCTAGGTAGTTAGGACTTTAATATATTTCTATTTGAAATACCTACCCTAACATGGCATGATCAAATAGTGGGAAGGAGAGGATACATATCTCATATTGTATTTTATGGATATCTAGGTATGATAGAAGATAATACAAGTTGAGGTACAACTAATGGATAGGGTGCCTTAACAATTTAGCATGCCCTACACATGAAACCTTCCCACACCAATAGTTGTATATAGAGGCATGTTAGTTGCATAAATAGGGTGATGGAGAATCTCTCATGGTAACCTCTTATATAAGGGGTTATTATTACTTATTTTTTATAAATTAGAGTTTCACATGTGTTTTAAATCTTGATAAGATAGTAATAGGTAACTCCATCACCACCACCATTATAGTAGGACCCTAGTGAGCAAGAGTTAGCAAAATAGTAGTAGACAGGTGGAGATGGAAAGGACATAGTATATATTGATCTATAAAAGGAACTAAATGTCGATAAGGAGGAGGTTAATAAATATGAATTTGATCTATATTAGCATGAGTATGTCCTAATTAAATTGTTAATTTATAAATTTTAGCTTATTACTTGATACTTTAATTTTAACCTCAATTACATATCTAATTTATTACTTCATATGAATAGATATAATTTTAACTATTTTAATTTGTGATTATAGATATACCTCAACTAGATGGAGAACCATGATCAAGGACACATTGATCATTTTTTTAGTTTGGAATAGATATGACCAAATATGAGTTTTTAACATATCTCAAATTGCCTAATGGGATAGTCAGGATAGTGGTGTATTCATTCCATCCAACCATGAGTTTGTGATAATGACAAGGATGAGTTTAAAAACATAAATCTCAAGGTGAGATCAAAGATTTTATAAAAATTTGTGTGCATGATTGTATATGGTGGAGTTCAATCTTTTTATATCTGATCAATAGGATGCAAAACCTCATAGGGAGGCACCAACAAAAGGAGAGACAGTTACCTCACGTTAGAGAGATAGTTTCTAAAGGAGGTTATAGAATGAGATGATATATTATACACACACCCCATTAATCTTATGCATCAGGTCAATCCTAGAGGAAGAGGTTAATATCTTGAGCTATTTTACATATTGATACATGTTATACAATTTTATATTTTATTTTTGATATCTTTACACACATTGGCCCTCTATGGAAGTGATTGTATGGGATACATATGTTGTTCAAACTCGACAATTATTATGATATATATAGAGAGAAAAAGAGATAATTTTTGGTTTAAATTTAAGTGATGCATCATTATGTGTTATGGGCTTTAATTTCAATGTTTGTTTCCTAGTTTATGTACTTTAGATGATAATAAATGTGATAACATTTCA
Source organism: Torreya grandis (assembly GCA_037957365.1). Taxonomy (NCBI): domain Eukaryota; kingdom Viridiplantae; phylum Streptophyta; class Pinopsida; order Cupressales; family Taxaceae; genus Torreya; species Torreya grandis. The sequence goes on from JARHVA010006898.1 coordinate 413,176, forward strand.
CGTATCTATCTATTTTTTATAAAATTCTATGGATAATGCTTATATATATGAAAATAAAATGTATAAAAATGATGTAATATGATGTATATATATATGAAAGTATGCATGTACTAATATTTTTTTATGTATTATGACCCAATTATTTTACTACACATAACATAACTTCTAATTTGTAGTATGGAACTAAAAAGGGAGATATTATAAATGTGAGATGGTAAAATATGAAAATAGTGAATCAAAGTTTTGTATGAAAAAGGAATATGACCTAATATTTATGAGTAAAGGGGGTAATTTAATTCTTAACAAGGTTTTAAAATACTATCTTTTTAGGCTTCATCTAGAGATAACTAGCCCTGATAGAATTGATAAATGGAATAAAGCTACCTTTTTCTCCATCAGAATTGTTGTTCATTAAAATTGTCACACCATTTTACTTGTGATGAAAAATAATTGTTAAAAGAGTAAAATCAAAGGAAGGATTTTCTTTTTACTTATAGTTTTTTCTGACCATGCCTGTGCATATATGATTAGCATGTCCAAATGGTCCATCCTTTATGGATGTGGTGATGGAAGGATGTGAGATATAAAATTAGTCACACCTTTATGCCCATACATCTTAGATGGATGTTGAAGTTAAACCCTCCATGTTTCATAGACATGATGACATGATAATGTGAGCTATGAAAGTATCCATGCCTTCACACCTCCAAGACATGGTAACTAGACCCACTATCCTCTATAAAATATAGTGATGCAAGATACAAAATAAGTCATGCCTTTGCACTTGTGCATCCCAAAGTAAGATGGTTTTAGGGCATGACAACATTCACTGATGCACATTCATAGGCACAACATGTCCTCAACCCACAACTCCCATATTTATTCTACTCCCATATTTATTCTAGGTATGCTAAATTTCATTAATTTACAACCTTGGAAACTATAGTTTTTGTTTTACCACTTACCTTTCTAATAGTGAAGCTATGTTAAAATTATCTGATAAATCTTACAAGTGTTGTTACCCCTATATTTTTATTATTCCCCATTTATCTAGATATATTTTCAATGGATTTTTTAATTTTAGATTCCCCATATGTCAACTTCCTTGTATGTCAGCCCCTGATTTATCACAAAGCTAGTTTACCTAATTATCTGTGGATTACTATGTTTATTAAATTGAATAATTACTTTTTAACTAAACTATAAGTCATATGATATTATGAGATAGTTATATGTTACTTTTATTACATAATTAAATTCTTATGAGTTAGATGTATTGTATATTCTTTACATTATGATCATGTTGATTTTTTAATATAACAATGTTTTATGATATATATCGTAATGTTATGGGCTAACTACCTTCTTGTCATGAGTTGGATGCAAGAGAGTTTCATCCCTCAGAGCATGATAGAGGGAGAGCATCATCAAAGAGGATAATGAAGATGGAGGTGTTTGGGGATGATAGAGGAATAACTAGACCTAAACACATAATACATTAAATAGTACATATTATATGCATTATTTGAATTGTTAGCTTTGGTACATTTTAAGGTTGTCTTCATTTAGTTAAATGATTGTGTTAGTTAATTTTAATGCTTACATGGAATAAATATTGTGTGATTTCATTGAAAATATTATACATAAATATAGTTTATAATGTTTTTGTATGATTATGTCATGTTATTGTATTCATGATTATTAATACTTATAGTAATGTAAATCTATGTAAATAGTATCTGGTCACTACTATCTATAGACTAACCATAATGCCTTTATAATGTTTATAACATTAACTAGTTATCATCTTGATATTTGAGAAATATCATTTTATGGCTTAACTCCTTAATATATGAATATAAATAAATACATAAGATAGTATATATAAAGTAATAATAATAAAGAGATTATGTTGTTATAATACTATTATGTTTGGTGTAATAATTGTTTGATTTATCATTACATTTGAAACAATATCATCGACTTTGTTTTTAGTCACATTATTATTAAAAGTCATGTTATTATTTATTTTGACAAAGAAATTTCAAATATTTCACTGTATCCTAAAACTATTATAATAACTAAACCTAGTCATTATGTGCATACATAGACTATGGTAAAGTTCAAATTGTTAATTATCATCTATAATAATCTTAAAAGTGGGCATTTGTGAAGGATACATGAGTTTGTGATGTAGACAGATACTAAAAGGATTATAAATAATAAAATAATGATTAAAAGAATTTGGGGAACATTTGAGAGAAATTAAGGATTTTCATGGTTTAGTCAATGGGAAATTAATTGTGTTTAGTTTTAATTTGCATGGATAGTTTAGATTATGCATGGAAAACTATGAGATATGAAATAACAATTGCATGAAAGGTTTAATTGAGTAAGAGAGACATAAAAATAATGATAAGAGACATGTTGAGGAAGATAATGACATGGAAAGAAGGGAATAAAAGAAAACTATTGACCATATTTAGCCCCACATACCAAGAATGTGCCCAGTTGCTAATGTTAAGAAAGAAGTAGAGTTCTTAGTCAATCAAATGATCAAAATGGTTTGAATTATCTCTAGATGGAATGAGTGGAAAGGATAAATAATGAATCTCACAAGATTTTGAAATAGTTTAGGTTCACTTAAAGTATAATTCATCAATTTCTAAATATTGTTTCGAAGCTGTAGAGACCCTATGGGTTGCTCAAGATAAGCATGGGAGTGCATATAATTCATCTCGTCTACTTGTTCCATCTAGATCTTGTCTAAACATTTGTTTCTAGTGGCAATAAATATGAGTAATCATTTTCATGGTGCTAGATCTCACACATGTGGTATTATAAATAAGAAACAATCATATGGGTCTATTCATTTTGGAGTCTAGTTTATATGCACCACGTTATAGCACATGTGATAAAGCATAAAAGAAAATACATATGTTCAAAGCTATCTCCTAACATAAAATTTACTAGGTTTCCATACCTATCCATTTTAAACCAGACCATCATCAAGACATAATGTAGGATCACCTAGATTACTTGATTTCAAATTTTTACAAAAGCACTCAAAAAGATCAAATGGCTAGTAGATCAAATGGGTTTGTTCTTTTCAATTTCAAGTTCATTCTCTATAGATTTGGTATCTCCATGATCTTTGTGTTTCAAGTTATAAAATTGTAAATTTGGTCAAAAAATGGTAAACATCTAAACATATGTCATTTTTAAGACCCATAAAGTGATTATTTGGATCTAAAATCCTCGATAGGAACTTGAGAAGGAACATGTGACTAAAAAGTGTCCAACACATGGGAGCTCAAGCAATTAAAATGGTCAATGAATCCTAGGGACTAATGAGAAACCAAGCTTGGGGTAGTGGGTCCCAAAGATCTACGTTCCACATTTAATTAGATCTCAAAATCTGATAGAGTGAAATAAGTTAAAAGAGTCAATAATCTAAGTCAATTACCTACAAGACAATAGTAAATAGATAATCCAAGATGTTTGATGAAAGTAGACAAATAAAAATGTACTTGACTCAATAAACAAAATAAAAGGACCCCAATTCAACTCTAACCCTAGTTGGCAAAAAGTAAAATAAAAGAGCTCAATACGAACCTAGGTTGAACCATAATGTGTTAAGTTATGTCCATAGAGATAAAATAGGTCTTTTATACCTAACATGAACCAAAGGGGTGGCATCTAGTTTCCAAAAAGACCTGGCATTGAATAGAGTAGCATGTATATTGATTATATTAAAACTAATATCGTTAGATTAGTTTTCATCTATAGATAAGTTGGGTCTAGTTTTCTAAGTATGGAGTAGGTATGTAATTTTAATAGAGAGACATGTAGTCTTTTCAACATGATCTTATCTTTCATAAATAATTGCTTAGTTAGACTTGAGGCATGCCTCAATTAGATATATAAACATGAAGATTTTATCCCATAATATTATATAGTGGAGGATATAAGTAAAAGGACTTAGGGAATTGGAAAGAAGTTGGATCATTCATTTCTAGTAGGATCATGACTTGTCACTTTTGGTAAACTCTTGCCTTCTAGTGTAGTTTATTCAACCAATGGAATGACTTGGAGGCTATCTAGGCAAATCAAGAATATCTTACTCATAATAACCTATTCTAATTGGACCAAAAGCTTGGTGAAACATATCTTGAAGTTTACATTTCATTTATTATCATGTACAACATACTACCCTCTCTCTCTCTCTCTCTCTCTCTCTCTCTCTCTGTGTGTGTGTGTGTGTGTGTGTGTGTGTGTGTGTGTCTTTCTCTCTCTTCCCCTTATATATTATCCCTTTGTTTCCA